>OX424574.1:110330700-110930700 GCA_949152435.1 Gastracanthus pulcherrimus
AAACGCTGTTCGTGACACCATAATTGCTTTACTTTACCAATCTCATGGTACCAAAAAATATATACACGTTTGTTATAACAGTCTACCGACCATTCTGAAAAAATTTCCTAAATGAATGTAATGTGCTCCAAAAATGATAAAACAGTGAGATAAAATAAAATATACCATCAACATTCTTTTCGTGTTGTAATATCTAACCTATATTTATCTTCATTGGGTATATTTCTTGTATAATTCTACTATACCCCTTATATGGTTTCAAGAACATCTTGTAAAGGCTGTCAAATTCTTTATCCGAAAAGCAAAGCATTTGCCACTTTGATGATTTTTGCTATTTTGGATGATTAACCTTCTCTATCCTCTCTCTTTTCCATGTTATTGCTTATCAGAGATTATGGTTTATTGGGTTTTATGGGTTATTGGAGTTTATGGGTTTATGAGATTTGTGGGTTATTGGGCTTTATTGGTTATTCAGGTTGGTGGGATATTCCGGTTTATTGTTTATCAAGGATTATGGTTTATTGGGTTTTATGGGTTATTCGGGTTTATGGTTTTTTGGGGTTTGTGGGTTATTGGAGTTTATGAGTTTATGGGGTTTTAATTTTATTGGAGATTATGGGTTTATGGGGTTTTAATTTTTTGGGTTTATTGGTTAATGGGGTCTTAAATTTTATTTGGGTTTATTGGTTAATGAGGTTTGTGGATTATTCAGGTTTGTGGGTTATTGGGGCTTATAGGTTATTAGTGTTTGTGTCTTATTGGGGTTTATGGTTTATTTAGGATTATGGGGTATTGGGGTTTATGGATTATTGGGGTTTATGGGTTATTGGGGTTTGTAGGTAATTGGAGTTTATGGGGTTTATTAATTTATTGGAGTTTGCGGGTTGTTATAAACCCGAATAAAATCATAAACCCCATAAACCCATAAACTCCAATAACCCACAAAGCCCGATAACGCATAAACCCGAATAATCCATAAACCCCAATAACCCACAATCCTAAATAAACCATATACCCCAATAACACACAAACACGAATAACCCATAAACCCCAATTACTCACAAACCTCAATAATCCACAAACCCCATTAACCAATAAACCCAAAAAAATTAAATCCCCATAAACCCATAAACTCCAATAACCCACATACCCCAATAAACCATAAACCCCAATAACCCATAAACCCCAATAAACAATAATCCCTGATAAGCAATAAACCGGAATATCACAGAAACCTGAATAACCCATAAACCCCAATAACCCATAAATCCTAATATCCCATAAATCCCAATATCCCATAAACCCCAATAAAATTATAAACCCCAATAACCCCCCAAAAAATGTCATTGAGGCAACAATAATCACTGGTTGTGCTTAAGGAGAATCAACCTTTATACCACGTATACCGCTTTTACCATCAGGCTATCCTTTCGAATTTAAAATACTACAGTTTCCTCTCAAGGTATCTTATGCTATAACGATAAATAAGTCACACGAGCAGTCGTTAAAAGTGGCAGGGATTGACTTAAGCGAGAACTGCTTCTCACATGGATAGTTCTACGTAACATGCTCCAGAGTGAGTTCACCTAAAAGTTTAGTCATCCTTGCACCTGACGGAAGAACCACTGACGTGATCTATAAAGATGTGCTTCGTTAAACGAAACATTCAAATGTTTGAAGCATTTAAATATATGTTATCGCTAACCCTATAACTGTTGCATCAATTAACGCACACGTGCCATTATCAAATAATAGATATCATTATATTGTGAGTTCTACGCACTATTAGTACGGGCGAAGCCGTGACGGGGGATGCTAGTTTCCTAAAAAGGTGTTAGTTTTAGTTTCCTTGCCGTGAACGCTAAGGCTCCTAACACCACTAAGCCCATGCTTTGTGACCATCTTGTGGCATACGCATCCTGACTAGCAGGCGTCATTGGGTCTAACTTCCACCCACCGATACCGACCAAGTTGACAGGCTATGGAAAAATCATATACCCGTTGGCGACCATTTATAGCTCTAGGCCTTAGCAAGCCAAGGTCTTGTTCTGGACTGAGCGCTATATATGGATATCCGCCTGAACCTTCATGTTCTGAAGACCTGTATGGAGAGAATTTTGTTTGTTCATGTGTTTGAATAGCTATTCGTCTGAGAATTCGGAGTCTTGCGTCAACTCCGTCAGACGATTTAGATTTTGTGTTTGTGATTGTGATTTTTGTTGTTCTGCTTTGGCTTTCATTGCCTGTGTGCAGAATTGCGTGAAAAGATTGAAGAGTTCTGGAGAAGACACGAAGATGTGTGATTTCTCCGACCATGATGGAATTTGGCTTGTCTCTTCAATTAGTTTGTGTCTCAGGGGTTCATAGTTTTTGCATTCAAAGAGAATGTGTTCGGACGAGTCCTTACCTCCGCACGTACAGAGGCTCCCTTCCGAGAGTCCAACTGAGCAAAGTCTGTCTTGGAAGTCACCGTGGCTGGTGAGGAATTGTGCGGTGTAGAAATTTTATTTGAACCACGTCGCGTTCAGCTTCTCCTTAATGTCCTTGAAGAATTTATACGTGTCTCTGCCTTTCTCTGACCGGTCCCATTTAGATTGCTAGAGGTCGATGGCGCTCTCTATAACTTTTTCCTCAGAATTTTTTTCGTTTTTCCCGATTGCTATTTCTCCAATTTTTCCATCGTGATTATTTTTAATATTGTACAAGGCTACCCGTTGCTGCAGTAGTATGTCAATTGGGAGAACACCTGCGACTACGCAGAGTGCATCAGAGGAGGCCGTTTTGTAGAATCGCGTTGCTGCTAGCAGGGCCAACACATATAGGTACAGTCATACACATACAAATACCTACATACGCCCTTTCATTTAAACCCTTCCTCCTCGATCGCCGTTACACCTCGCTCCTCACTTGCCGCCTCCACTGTGATTAGTCGAAGCCGCTGCGTTTCGCTTGTCTGACTCCGCCGCTTCTTTTGGGTTCCCGTCACTGCTGACGGTACCACTAACCTGGCATTAGCGGGCTATATATATATATATATATATATATATATATATAAATATATATATATTTATAATCATTTAAACAGTGAAATTACAAAAAATCACTTTTTCATTTCATGTTTTTGGCTCTAGAAGAAGATCAAATTATCCAATTCCAAAAAACAACAGCATCATAAAGCTGGGGTAATTTTCGATTTACTTACCACTAACGAAACCATTTGTGAAGTTTTTTAGGTTTTGGAATCGAGAAATATCGAAAAATGACGTATTTATGTATTGTGAAAAATACCACCCCTAAAACAAATCTTTTTAAAGCTTAGATGGGTTCTATTTCATGTCATCTTTGACGACAAAACTTGTGTATACTTTATTTTTGCGTTACTACATTCTTTTAGGGTGAAATCTGTTTTATAAGCTTCAAAAGTTTAGAAATTCTTCATTTGCATGTAGGTTGCTTTTCTTTCACGAAGTATATTTTATTTCAATTTACGCTTTTTTAATAGCATTTTCTTTATAGGTTTTACAATCTTTTATTCCTGACATCATCTGACTGACTTCATCTGAATTGTAAAAATTCTTTATTAAAAGAATTATGCTGGCGTCCAAACTTTTTCCAAGTTTTAGAGAAGGCATTTGTAAAATTCCCTTTTCTGACTTAACATTTCATTAAATTCATTAGATTCCTTTTCTTTTCTAGGTATGAATGAATGATTGAGAGTTTTAAGCTTCTTTTTGACAGATTCATCAATTGTTTTATATATCTCTTCCAAATTTCTCTGCTCATAGAAAAATTCTATTATTAAATGGTATACAATATTAATTTAATGCTCTACAATCAATTACCTTCTATGGACAATAATTTGCAGTGGTTGTACTAGTACCCAAGCATTTTAACACTTGATCCAAACTTTCTCGTGTTTCTTCTTTGCTGAGTGTGCCTTTATTTCGCTGTGTTTGTGAAGTTTTTAAGACTGGCTTGATTAAGATTGAGAAAATTCAGATGATTCTGGTGCTTAATTAGAATCTAACCATTGAGGAAGTCTATCATACATGCAGTTGCTACACAACTTTTTGCCAGTAATTAAATTCAAGCCATGTTTGTAGCTCTCATATATGTCTAATGATACTTTTAAAAGAGCACTGATGATTTTCTTTTTGTGTACCTTCAAGGGGTCACAGCATTTCTTTTAACTAGGACGAAAAAGTCATACTTTTTGTTTGACATGATCTGTACAAATTTAAGAATTCACTTCATGTAATCCTATCTGCAATTGTTTATCTTTTGGATGTTCGCGGAATAGAATTACTCTTTGGCCAACTAGTGGGCGACAAGTACCGTCTGGTAGCTTCACCCGTCCTGTGCACTTCAGGGAGAGTTCTCGCCCTAGTGCGCTGGCCATCTGCAGTCCAACCGCCCCCATGACCGTGCTGGATGCGCCAGGATCGTATAGGGCTCTGAGCCTGTAGTCTGTGACTTCAATCGACATCCACCATCGTGTTTCGTCTTCGGGGTTGTACTTCATTCCCCACGGTCTCACAAGCTCGTCTTCTTTTACTAAAGAATCGAAGCCGGTGAACGCCTTCGCTTCGGCCTCTCCTTCGGGAGTCGGCTGGCTTGACCGTGGCTGGACGTCCAAGTCTTCTGCCGTTGCCGTAGCTTCGACTTCCTGAGCAGCTACGGTGACCGTAGGCTCTTTCGGAGGCTCCTCCAGTGTTATCTCTCCTTCTGGACGATAATCGCCTGGCTTCTTTTGGACGTTCACATCCTTCGTCGTAGTCTCGGCTACGACGGGAAGTGTTTTTGCGGGGACCGGTTTCTCGTTAGGAGTGGCTTTGGTCCTTTCTAGCCGCTCCCTTGCTCGTTTCCCGAGCATTTAGGGCAATGCTTTCGCATGAACCCTATCTCTCCGCAGCCGTAACATTTCATTGGCTGCGTGGGGTCAAACCTTGGTTTACTCCCTCCTGGCAGCGTGCCAGGAGGTTGCGACCTTTTGGCTCCCCATTCCGTTCGAGTTGACGACCCAATCGGTTTTCCCCCTTTGTCAAGCGCTTTGGGGTCCGTGCTGGTCGCCCACCCTTTTCGCTCCTGGGGACGGCGCCTTTGTCCGACATATTTAGCCGAAACTGACTCAGTTTCTCGTCTAACATCTTGGCAAACATTGCCGTAATATCAGATGTCGAAGGTTGCGGTCCTTCCTTCGAGATGGCAGATACTTCCGCTTTCTGTTTCTTTGCCCCTTGAATGGGTTTATACGCCATCTCGGGTAACAAAGAAGCTTCCGGAGGCGGTGGCAAACGTATACTCTTCTCTCGTTCCAACGTTTGCTCGGCGTTTGAGGCGGCATCCAGCAGTGTCTCCACGCTAGTGATCTCGCACCTGCGGACCATTTTCTGTAGGTCCGACCGCATGTTTCGGTGTAGCAAGTCTAATTCCTGACTATACTCGAGCCTCGGCGATAATTTGTTCATTATGCCGATGAGGCACGTGAGGTAGTCTCGGAACAGTTCATCTGGTCCTTGTGTCCTTAGGTTGGCTTCATTCCATAGCCTCTATTGGTATTGACGACTTGTACCATACCATCGCCTGGCTGAAGTAGTGAAGTCATTCCAAGTCCGCCACTTCGTTCGATTATTCCCACACCAGGTCGCTGCGTTGTCTGTGAAGAGTTCAGACAGCGCTGCCAGAAGCTTATCGCCCGTTAGATTGCTCAATGCGTTGCAATCCTCGATCCGCGCCAGGAATGCGTCTATACTCTGGTTCTTGCTGCCAGAGAACCTGACGTTCCATTTTCTTACTATTTGCCCTGCATCTTTATTCGAACCGAACCTAGACGTTCCGTCCAAACTTCCTGGTGCGAATCTTGGGCTTGAAGTGTTTCCAGGATTGCCACTCCTACGCACATCTGGTCGATCTCTTGGCCGCTGATGGTCACGCTTTTAGTCGTTATTCGACTATCTGCCCCCTCCCAGGCGCTGCGTACCGTAGTAGGTGGCGCCGATGTAGCACGAGCATCGTCCAGATGCGTGTCACCGTGTATTGTGAACGTGTCTTGGAAATTCATATGTCCCGGGCGTCTGGTTTCCTCGTTCCTTGTACTTGACAGAATCTGCTCTCGCTTCAGGGTGTCTACTTGCCGTTGAAGCAACTTGACCTGTGTGAGCAGTTCTGCCAATACGAACGATATATCCTGTGGTATTTGGAATTCGGTTCCTTGTGCTGACACTAGCGTAATCATCTGCTCAAGTGACTGTGTGGCCGACTCCATCGTTTGTTCATCGGCTGTTGTCTCGATGGTTGTCGCCCTCTTCATCGTTCTGTTCCACGAAATCGTTGGCTGTGTAGTTGCCGAGCAACCATTTCTGCAGGCGATATGCCTGTGCGAAGTAGTTGCCCTCTGTGGACATCCTCAACTGAGAGAGTGTTTCGTTTAGCTGCTGACCACTCAGTTCCGTCAGCCACGTCTCTACAGCTGTCTCTGTTGTGCTGGACATTCTGATCTTCTATAGGTTGCTGACTTCGCTCGCAATTACCTATATGTTTCTCGCCACGCGAGATTTTCGATTTCCCTTTTATTCGCAAGTGTGTGCAAGTGTATTATACACTTAAAGTCCGAGAAAAATTTCGCAATTAAATCTTTCTCGGTTTGAGCAGAGTGGTAGTCTGATCTTTGTTGCGCTTTTCTCGGTGCGTTTTGTTTCGCAAGATCGTCTTTGTACTATTTTCTTAACTAATCACGGGTTTCTTTTTCCTATTTCGATCTATGCGAGTATTCGGGTTCGAATCTCGCTTCAAACCGGTGACTTTAATTGATTTTCTCAATTTTCGTTTTGACCCGGTAACCTCGAGTGACCGGGTTCAAATCTCGTTTTGCAAGTTAGAAGTGTGTGTGAGATTTGACGCAAAAATCTTCGAAACGAAAAATGATTTCAGCCTTTGTTTCCCTCAATTTTTCTGTTATGATGTTTTTGGGGAAGAAAACCAAAAAAAAAATTTTAAAACTGCTAATTCGAATTATTCCAAAAACCTTGGAAATTAGAACCGTCAAAAATTCAAACCACTGAGAATTCAAAAATCTCCGACAAAAAATTTAAAAGGATTTGAAAACTTCAAAAACCTCGAAAAATCCTCAAAAATTCAAAAATTCAAAAAGTCAAAAATTTAAAAAATTTTAAAATTTTAAAATTTTGAAAACCTGAAAATTTAAAGCCTCAAAAATCCCAAAAGAATCCGAAACCTTCAAAAAATAATCCAATAAATTTTCCAAAAATTCGAAAATCCAAATGTCTATAAATTTCCTAAATCCAAAAAAAAAATCGAAAAATCTGAAAATTTAAAACTTCAAAAATTTAAAAGCTTAGAAAATATAGATCTTTCAAAATAAAATCCAAAAAAAAAATTAAAAGTTAAAAAATTCAGAAAATATGGAAATTAAAAAAAAATCAAAAAACAAATTAAAAATAAAAAAAATGATTTTTGCAATTATTGTTTATTAATAGTTAATAAACAATAATTTCTCTTTGAAGTAATCTTGAAAAAGAAATTCAAAAAAAAATATTGTAGAAGCGTGGCTCCTGTGCCGCGTACGTACGGCCCTGTTGTCGTACACTTGCTGTTGCGCCGGCTAATCGTACTGCCCACTGCGCAGCCGCGCTTCTCTACTATTTTCCACACACACTTCTCTGCCGTGATAAGTTATTTTTGCTCTGACTCGTCTTAAATAATTATTTCGCTTTTGCTTGGCCTGATCATCAGTTATAATCGAAAATTGTTAACTAATTATTAATAAACTATTTCCGATATTTTAGTCAGAGCAAAAATAATCTTATTTAATATTTATCTATTCGCACTCTCTGCTCACCTACCTCGCACACACTTTTGTACAATTCGGTGTGCCGATTTTTCGCTCGATTCGCGTACGCGTGCTTGGCCTGCTTACACGTTCAAATACAATTTTACAAGTGGTTTTAAATTTATTTTTATCTAATTAATACTTCTTAAAATTGTTTAAATAATTTTCGTTAATTATTAATTAACTGCGTGAGTAATATCGGAAGAGCGCCATCTTTAACAGGTGGGACAATTGTTAATAACAATTGTCCGTGGCTAATAAGCCGTCGGCCGAGCTGCTATCGTGCATTAGCTAGCGCAGCACGCGACTCGTGCTGGCGTCCACTATTGCTCCTACCTGAAGTAAGTCTTCGGCGCAACGCCACTGAGCTTCTGCCTTGCTGCCGCTGCTCTGGTCGTCCTGCTGCAAAGTTCACTGAACCCCGGTGGATTCAGCTCCGTGCGGAGTCACCTCTACGCACGGGTTTTCGCGATCTGCAAGCAGCGCGAAAGCGCGGAAAGCTAATTGTCGCAACGCGCCAATGTAACGGCTTTTCGCGTTTGCCCAACTCGGTCGTGGAGCAGGCGGGTCGTGGGGAAAATTGACTTACGCGAGTTTAACTTTTAATAACAAAATAGAATATATTCAACAATAAATAAATTAACAATAATAGATTAATAAATAGTGATAACGAGTTTAACAATAATTGATTAACAATAATAACAACGAATTTAACAATAGTCAATTAGACCAAGCGATGGTGCGCATCCAGCTCGTTCGCCGCTGGACGCGTTGCCCTCACGATGGGCCGTACGCGCGCCTGGAGGCACGGCAGCTCGGTGTACTCTAGGGCGCGGTGCCCACGGTGAGCAGCCCTGTACACCGCTCGCGGCTTATATTATATCTAAACGCGCGGGCTAGCCTTTACCTTAATTATGTGTGTGTGTATATATATATATATATATATATATATATATATATATATATATATATATATATATATATATATATATTATATAAAATCATAAAACATATTTTATTATTATTAGTTTTATTATGAATATTAAACTTCAAAGTTGCATTTTATTATGGTTAACAGTCTCACATACATAGTAATAACATGACTTAGTAATATATTTTCATTGGCTTAATTTGAAATAGTATTTTTTTATTTTGGTAAACGCTTTTGTACATAATTTCACTTAAATAAATTTACAATACGCAATCTCTTACAACTACTTATAACCAAAAGGATAAGACTCAGTATCAGAAACCAATGGCCTTTTTTTAATACAATAGAAACAGTTTTTTGTTCTTCGCGCGTTATAATATCGTGGAGAGCAGTCTTAGCTAAAGATTTAAACTTTAGAACAATTTTTTCATCAATTTTTTTATGCCCATTATTTATAAATTTTACTAAACTTTCGAAATTTATTTTTTTAGAGTTTTCATAATTTAATCTAATTACCTTTGACTTTACACATATCAAAGGATTCTCCTCTATTAGTCTTTACTTTATATTAAATTCTTTAATTCTTCAATTTCAAGTCTTTAATTCATTAGTTAACTGCCCTAAAAACGGACCAACCCCGGGCTCATACTCGTCTGTAACTTTGCTTGTAAACAGAATACTATCTGTATCATAGTAGAGAATTCTTTTCTGTAATCGTTGGAGACATTCATAGAGCAACAGTCGAGCCTGAGCTGTTGCATACGCTGCTACAGCTACGTTGCTGCAAGCAGAACCAATTTCCACTTCTTTTTTATACTCTGACGTAACATACATAACTTTATCATTCGCTAGCACAATTTGTTTTACCTCGAGAGTATGATCCGAAAAAGTTTTCACTAAGTTTGGATAATTAATCAGTCAATATTGATTTACGTGGTAAATTATCCCTTTGTCGAAACTTTCCCCAAAATGAATTTAGACAGAGTTTCGCGACTGTCGACGAAAACTAGAATTTTTTTCTATTAAATTAGCTTTCAAATCAATACCTTCTTTTTCTTTATAATTTTCAATATATTCTAATCGCGAATTTTCATCTACACAATCTACAGGATAACCTGAAGCCTGCTGCTTCATTTTTAAAAAAGTGTTTATATAGTCATAAAAATGACCACCGTTACCATCTTTATACTGCGTTACTTTATACTGCCAGATACGAGTCTTGAATGAAGTTTCGTTCCAACTCCAAGATTTTGATAGCTCGGCCACGAACAACACCAATATCCTTAGTTGTACTCCGATGCACGCAATAGATCACGATGCCAACAAATGCAGCATTGCTCGTACACCTAGGCATACAGAAAAATATATTACAAACTCATACTTACAAATAATTATTGATAACACTGATCTCACTTGATAAGAATGATAAAAAAAGCTTTCTTTCTAACTAATGGACTTCAATAGCCACACCATCAATACCACCGGTATTCTTAGTTTTATTTGGTTCCATGCAGTACACCATGATATTTTAAAATTCAGCATTGCTCGTGCACCTGTACATAAGCAAAAATCATATAAAAAACTTTGCAGATCCATTAAACCGACAGAAATTTCTCAAATTCAATTTTACTTCCAGTAGTAAGTGTCAATGCAAGGCATAATTAAGGGAACCAGTTAAAAGTCATGCTGAATATGGTCACTTTACTAACAATTGAAATTAATAATGAAATTATAAAAAATTAAAATACATTGACAATGGACAAGTACATGAGCTGGATTCAGAGAATGAAACATGTTTTAAAAAATTATAAAACCATAGGACAAGTGTATGAAATAATGCTTATGTTGGCAATGTATAAAAATAATCACATGATAATCATACTCATTCCTCTACTAATTTGATGTATTTTATAATTTACTATTCAAAGATATTATAATTATTTATTTACAAAAATGTACTTCTAATGAATCGACTTTCTCAACAATACTTTTATTGTGTATTTTATTTTTATTTTAATAAATTCAGTATTATATTATTTTTTTAATAATTAATAAAATTGTATACCTGTAAATAGCAAAATTTTCAATTGATCCATAACTGAGAAATGTAGCCTGTGTCGTAGTAAAGAGCCCATGTAGCTAAGAATATTCTTGAGATGCATCTGATATTTGCAGTCTTAGAACGTGAAAAACTTCTGTGGAATGGATATAAATTCTAACAATCTCTTCTTCTTCTTTCTCCTTGACATTCAATACGAGCATGTCAATGCAAATGAAATTTAACAGTAATTTAACCTTTAAAACTCCTGGTCATACGTATGATAAAAAATTACCAAAACACTCTTAGTTACTAAAATCATCTGCCACCATCACTTTAAAGAGTATATACAAACAGTTTGCTCACAAATAACACAGCTAACCCCCAATTAGCGAGGGGATCCGTCCACATTACATTAGTGAAAATTCATAGTCCAAGTATTAAATACACGCAGTAAAATAATAACACTATCAAATATTGTTAACAGTAGTACTTCGAGAAACGTTGTTACCGTACTTTATTCAAATCAAACATCTTATTTGACGTTTCTTTGAGTGTATCGAAGGAGTGTAGGTAGGGGAGGGTGGGGCATGGCGTGGCAGGCGGGTTGGTTTGGCACCTCGATATTAAAACGATTAATAGATATTTTTAAGCAAATAATTGTGAAAATCTAAAGAAAAATACTTCTATTTTTTGTCTCTGATCATAATATAGAAAAAGAAAGTCCAACCAATTAATTAAATGAGCTTGAAATTCAAAGCCGAAATAATAGGTTATAATAATAATAATAATAATCAGGAAACAAAGTCTACTTGATAGTTTATACTTCCAAATTTCAGGCCTTGCTTGATATTTTATCTTGCAGTGCTCAGTAATTGTGCATTAACAGTCGGAAAAAGCATTGAAAATGGGGCACGACGGGCACCTAGGTGGGGCACGAATAGCACACGAAATCTGTTGCGCGGCGCGTCAGCTGTTTGCCTCCTAACCTTTAAAAGTTTATAACGCTGTAAAATCGAATTTCGCTATTTTTCATTGCAAATCATATCATACAATCAAATATATGCACAGTACTTCTGATTTTATTAATTTTTCATTTGATTATTTACGTAAAATTACAAATGTGAAAATACCTCATGAAAAGCCGTGCTCTACGTGCCCCACCGGGGTGCCACAGTTGCCCCCTAGTGGGGCACGTAGAGCAGTTTTGACTGACTTTGCTTTTCGATTTATATAAATTAATGTGTCACAGAAAAGACATATTCAACTGTCGCTTTCAATTCTTGATACGTAGCATGTACTTGGATAATTTTATACCCCATTTCTACAGCTTTCTTAATTTCATCAGATATCCACGTACCTGTAAAAATGCGCTCCTCTTCGCTCTGCGGCGTACACGGCTCTTGATTTAAAATCTCGCAGCATGTACGGCATACGGGGAAAAGTATCCTGTTGTGCATTTTCAAATAGTCTCATTGGATTCGTCGTGGCCCCGTATACGCGGAAACTCACTGAGATCCGGCACATGTATATCGACATCCGGATACTCCTCATCATCGTCGAGGTCGACATCAGCCAATAGAGCCTCTCGTACCACATTTTCAATGTGATCTACGGTTTCATTGTCGAGTCGCATATAATATGCCATCCACGCCGCTGCATTTTCCGTGGGCTCTGTAGCTTGCTGAATCTCTCTGCAGCTTTCTGTATCTCAGCAAACTCATTCTGAAGCACTCCCTGTGGCGTTCGTCGCGGATCCACCGGCTCAACGGCTCTACTGTGCCGGTGCATGGGTAAATCCACATGCGCACTAGCAGGTATGATTCGCGCATGCAATCGGGATAATACAGTATTTTCACTGTATGAAGCTGAAAAATAATCAATTTAACTATTAAGCACACACTATTATTATTACACTATCACGTATTTCACTTTTTAAACACTTACCGAGACGATCGTAGTGTTGAAAAAACACGTTTAATGACATATAATTTCGAAAACCTCGGAACCACAATATATCCCCCGCTAACAATGTCGCGAGATCATTTTTATATATGAAAATTCGATAAATTTCTAAAAATTGTGGTACTAATAACTCTTTCATTATGTCCATAAATACATCACCAACTTGTTCGAAAGGCATTTTTTTTAAATCCTCGAGAAATTAAGCATTGTAATGCTAGTACAAAACAGGTAAAACAACGGAACAAAACCCAATAATTCGTGATACAACCGTGTCAAAATGCGTTAAAATTTCCATTTTTGTCGATACGTTGGGTTCTCTCTATAAAGAATAGATGCATTCGCGACGGAGGAGCAAGACTGAATGACTTTGACTTTTTGACAAGTTTACACTATCTTGACCTCCACAGTGAATTTTCAGGATCTCAGGACCACCAAGAGTTACATATACTTGTGCACAGAGAGAAAAAAAAGAGAGAAAGAGGTAGAGAGAGAGAGAGAGAGAAAGAATTTCATCACCCTCATACTCTTAAAAGTAGCCGCTCAACCTCTTAGACTAGCCTTTCCTCTAATCTCCAAAGGTCGCAGTTTTATTAGGAGTTTTCCGTCTACGCCGCCTTGTCCCTCCCTCACCCTAGTTGGCTACCGCTAGGCGGACCTTTAAAAAACCCCCGGCGTGGGCCGTTAGCACAGAAGAGCATCAGTCGTTCAAGCGGCGTCGACTTGTGATCACATGTGTAGTTACATTTGATACTTTGGAGACCTTTGTGCTGCGATCGTAAATTTTGTTATCGTCTTTGCCGTTCAAGGAAAAATGGCACGGCTCATACTTTGTGAGAATAACTCGCAATATATGATTAAAGAAGAAAAAGAAAAACGAGTGATTATGACGACTACACACGACGAAAAGAGACCACCAGCGTACCATAATATTTATATATAGCGTACCATAATATACTCTCTACATCATTACATCTTTTAAAACTGGTTATATTATTCAAGAAATACGCAACTCTTAATTATATAAAAAGTGACGTTTAAAAAATAATGTACTTAAAAAATGATTGAATAAATATTTCAAATCAATCTCTTATGTTTTGACCTTATACATACCTTCATCATAACATTATCCATATGTATTAATCATAATTTTAAAATTTCTTTCCTCTGGTTTAAGTTTTTATATACATATAAAATTATACATATATCTTGTACTCTCTCTCTCTCTCTCTCTCGCTCTCTTTCTCTCCATCTTTCTCTCATTTAGCGTACCCACTTCCCTCCCTTCGACTCACGGCCCTCTCTCTCTCTCTCTCTCTCTCTCTACTACACGCTGACACTATATGTCTATCATGCGTCGACTCTCTCTCTCTCTCTCTTCCTCTCCCTCTCTCTCTCCCTCTCCCTCTCTCTCTCTCCACTGCACGCAGACACACTCTCTGACACCGCCGCTCGCGAGGTCTCCTCGCTCTCTCTCTCTCTCTCTCTCTCTCTCTCTCTCTCTCTCTCTCTCTCTCTCTCCCTCTCTCTCTCCAGCCCCCGCGCTATACATATACCGACTCTCTCGCCCTCCACTACAAGCTGACACACTCTCTGATCTACCGCCTCCCTCTCTCTCTTTACCGCTGATTCTCCACTAGCCCCGACCAGGAACTCCGCCAGGATCACCCGTCCCCGAACTGTACATAAAAAAACTCGTTCACTCACCCACACCATCTCCCAGTGCGGTATCTTCTACCCCCACGATGATTCTGCAGCAGCATGCCCCGAGTAGGACCTCAGCCAGTTGCCCTCTCCCGCGCTATGCCCAAAATAGAACTCTTACACCAACTTCGGCCACGCCCCCTGCGGTATCTTCTACCCCTACTACTTACAGTAAGTACAAAAAGTTGAAGAATTACAATATGGCAAATGTAATTTAAGTTTATATGTATATCAGGTAAAGGGGGTATCAAAGTCAATTTTTACCCTTCCTACTTTACCGACCTGAAAATTCTAAAATATTGGCCATTATTATAAAATAAACAGATTTATGAAAAACTAGATCATTGCCCTTCGTTTTATAATGATCTACTACTGTGCAACGTTTCAAGTAAAAATTGTACGGTTTGTGTCAATTGCATTTGAATGGAATTTGGTGATAAAACAAAGATCTACGAAAGAAGATTCAAAATTTCGTTGAAATGTCATTTATGTAGGCAATTATATTTTTAGTTGAACTTAACACAGTGGTAAAATGATACAAAAGATAGGGCAATGATGTTTTGGTTTTTCATAATTCGGTTTATTTAGTAATTATTATAATCAGTTATTCATATCTCAGTTAAAGATTTGAGGTTATGGATTTCGGTGAGAAATTAGAATGGCTTGAGACCCCGTTGTTTCGTTGCGTAGTCCCGTATATACGCAGAACCCCATGGAGACACACAATTTTCTTTTTCACCAACACAATTCCAATTAAAATGATTTAGTATTAATTGTCATACTTATTGACCTAAATATATGTTATAATGTATGAAAAATAATAACAGTAAGCATATATATATTTCATAACATATATTTAGGTCAATAAGTATAACAATTAATACACTCATTAGAGTTATTTATTAATTATTTTTTATATTTGACTGGTAACCGGGGTTTTTATTTAAATAATCGAAATATTCGATTAACAAAGTATATTCTCCTGGTGACTTTATAAAGAAATCATGGTTTTACAGGCAAAACGCTACTTTGCCATAAGAGCCCATGCTAAAATTTCAAATTTCAACAAAAATGTTCTATTCAGTTCACCTAGCAACTCCACCGAATCAAAGTATCGGTAGAATGCTTCAAACGCACACTTTCAATGTGATGTAATTTATTTTTTGTTCATGATAGAAAAAAAACAAAATTTTTATTCTTTTTGTGTATTATTGAAATTGTTTAGCAAGTATTAACTTTTTAAGTCTCGGTGGGTCCTCCAAGATACAGACATTTTTTTCGTTTTTCTTTTAAATTTTATGTGATAAATTTGAAATTATGCAAAATAATAAATATGTACATTAGATCAAAGTTGGCCATTTCCGATATCGTAATGGGGGACTAACCTATTTTAACCACAAAGAAGCTGAGAAAAATAAAAAAAAATTAAATCTATATTATACATCCAAACCCCAAAGCTCAACAA
This sequence comes from Gastracanthus pulcherrimus, assembly GCA_949152435.1. Lineage (NCBI taxonomy): Eukaryota > Metazoa > Arthropoda > Insecta > Hymenoptera > Pteromalidae > Gastracanthus > Gastracanthus pulcherrimus. The sequence goes on from OX424574.1 coordinate 110,346,650, forward strand.
TAATCCCTGAATTTTTTCATAAATTTTTAGCAATTACATATATGCTTGAGGCATGGAGGGTTAATAAGAATGGAACTTAGTAACACTTTATACCTAATTTTAAGTCTATACCTATAAAGAACTTTTAAATATTTAAGAAATTCCAAATAATACTGCAAAACATTTAATGAATTCAAAAAAACGTATTTTATTTTATTCTGAATTTTATGAATTCAAACCAAACAAAAAACAAGCATAGTAAGATTAAATTTCCAGTCTCTGGAAAAATTGTGAAATCTCTATAAAAAATACCTTGCCAAAAAGTAAAATTTTGCAACTTTAAGAATAATTATTAACCATAATATAAATTAAAAGAAATATGTTACTACCAAAATAAGTCGTTCTATCATGAATTTCATAAATAAGCTCGAATTAAAATAGTAAAATATAACTAATATTCTATTTAAAAAACATTATACTTTGCAATATTTCTGTATTTTACTAATTCCGATAATCTCAAATAAACGCTAAAGAAATTAATTAAATCGATTAATAAATTGACAAATTTCCTTATTTTATTAATTAGTATGAAGTATACAAATTAATAATACCTTTCAAATTTAATATCGTCAGTCATTAAATTTGACATAAATAAATGTTGATAAGAAATAGGTCATACACTGGTACCTCGATCGAACACTGATCTATAATAGTCTCGCTACATTACACTTGCGTTACATGTAGTACACATATGGTAATTCATTTCTCTTGTAGGTAAACTAACTGATATTTTTTTGCAATCAAGTCAATATAATATTAGGGATACAGTTGATACCTTATTTACGACTCTGACTTGCTGCCATCGTTAACTGATACGATGCTTAGGTGACTCGAGCAGTGTTCGGGTTATATTTTCCGAGCTCGAGCAGTGTTCGAGGTTTAACTGTAGTTGAATATAAAATATAGTGCAATGACGGTCTCTTTAATTTTGACATATAACTATGAACATACTTGACGGACCCGTCGTCTCGCAGTCTATCGGTGGACTACCAACCTTGTTCAATATCAATTTTTTATCATAAACATTTATTTTATTATTTTTATAATAAAACATTACATCTTTTTGTATGCTTTAAAACAATGAAGAAATTCTCCAAAATTACAGCGCGGTTTGTGTCTTGTAACATAATAAACAACTTACTATTTGTTGCATATAATACTTTGTTTTATCTTTTATCTCAAGCCTATCTGTAGGGGTTCCTCATCATTCATATTGCCTTATTCATTAAATACATAACATATACCATATTGCATACAAATATTGTATACATATATACTTCTATCATCTATGATTATGCTGACTTGTTTTACTTAGAAATAGTACCTTCTATGCTACAAATACCGTAGTTATATGTTAAAATTAAAGAGACCGTCTGTGCACTATATTTTATATTGAACTACAGTTGAACCTCGAACATTGCTCGAGCTCGGAAAATATAACCTCGAACACTGCTCGAGTCATCTAAGCTTCGTAGCAGTTAACGACGGCAGCAAGTCAGAGCCGCAAATAAGGTATAAACTGTGTGTCCCTAATATTATATTGGCTTGATTGCAAAAAATATCAGTTAGTTTAGTAGCGAGACTATTATAGATCACTGTTCGATCTAGGTACGAGTGTATGACCTATTTCTTATCAACAATTATTTATGTCAAATTTAATGACTGGCAATATTAAATTTGAAAGGTATTATTAATTTGTATACTTCATACTAATTAATAAAATAAGGAAATTGATTTACAAATAAAAATACAATATTTTACAATTTATTAATCGATTTAATTAATTTCTTTAGCGTTTATTTGAGATTATCGAAATTAGTAAAATACAGAAATATTTCATACTATAATGTTTTTTAAATAGAATATTAGTTTCATTTTACTATTTTAATTCGAGCTTATTCGTGAAATTTATAATTGAATGACTTATTTTGGTAATATATTTCTTTTAATTTATATTTATACAGATTAATTTGATGATTTATATTTGTCTTACCTGCATACAAAATATCTAATAACATTAGCGTGACAAACTATTATTGTGTATGTATCATAGTCATCAGAATGTTCAGACCGGTAAATATGTTTCCGAAAAGCTGCTTCTATTCTCGGTCCATCTTGAAAGCACTGTGAAAAATAAAGAACAATATAAGTTTTACATATTATTGAAAATATAAAATTGTTAAGAAAATATTATTACATATTTTTTATGTTTATAGTTTTATGAACACTTTAATAGCTGCTGGATATCAAAACTCTTAGTTATACCAAAATTGTAGCCAGTAATTTTTGTATGCTACTGTTAATATTTTGTTATAATTAGTTACAACATTAAGTACATACAAACTAACGCTGTCTCCTCATATAATTGTAAGGTTAATAGCTAAAGTATTTTTATAAGATTTAATATTGCGAATTCTAGATGCTTATTAAAAAAAGTATACCTGAAAACAGTTTAAATTTATGAAATAGTTGAGTTCGTGAACAATTGATTTATTCATTTATTTGATTGGATTTTTAATTGATTGGTCAAAAATGACCACGATCGCCCAAGATATAAGCGATCAAAATTTGTTGAAAAAAATGTATATCATAAAAATAGAAAAACGTTATAAAATTAATAGGAATGCATGAATTTAAAAAATTCTTTTTTATTTTTATTCTGTATCAAAGAACTAAAAGCCGCTGCTAACTGCCTTAGCAGAGTGCTTTTTCAAATAGATGTCTTGATTAATCGACTTATAGAATCTTATAATGGAAATTCGCATTAAATAAATTAATGTTAACATTAATTTATGATTTTAGGGTTTAGAATAGCCTTAAAAGAATTAGTTCGAATAAAACTTTATCTATATATTTTATATATTTTAGTAAGCACTGCTAAGAACTATTTTCGATTGGTTAAACTAGCTATTTTAGAAAAAAATGGATACATTCTTCAAATTCACGTTCTTCTTTGCTGAAAATAGCTTAAAAATAGTTTTAATAGACATATCAAAAGTAAGTCACGCGCATTTTAAGAATTTATGCCTATATTTTATATATATTATATACAATCTGACGAAAAAAATTACTTTCGATTTGTTAAAATAGCTACTTTTGGGAAATTCTTTAAATTCTAGCTTTTACTTAAAAATAGCTTGAAACAATTTTAAAAGACATAAATTAAAATAAAATCGTACGCGCTTTCAGAATTTATGTCTATTTTTTATATATCTTCAATACAAACTGACGAAAAAAATCATTTTTAATTTGATAAAATATCTACATTTTGAAAAAGTCTTCAAATTAACGTTAAATTCTTAAAAATAGCTTGAGAATAGTTTTAATATATATATAATTCGAAAGGAAATAACATGCACTTTAAGACTTTATGTCTATCTTTTATATATCTTGTAAAAAAACTGCCATACAAATATTTTTTTTAATATTTTTTTCAAAAGTCATTATTTTATCAAAAAACATCCTAAATATTATCAACTTAGCTCCAAATTTCTATCAGGTCTAAGTTAAAATGTACCTGACAGATCTGCAAAATTTCAGCTTGTAACATGCTTCCCTGCAAGAGTTATGGTGGACACAAATTTTGGTTTCACGCATACATACATCCCACACAGCATGAAATATTTAAATGTAATCTTTCAAGAAATATTTCAATATCATATTTCTAAAATATTTTTGAAATGTTTCTTGTAATATTACCAACAACCAACATGGAATATTTTCATGGAATATTTCTAAAATATTTGTGAAAGATTTCTTGTAATATTACCAACAAAAAAAATTCAAAGCTTTCAGGGAATATTTCCGAAATATTTCAGAAATATTACACGCTATATTTCAGGAAATATTAATGAAATATTACTATAATATTACAAGAAATGTTCATTAGAAAATTTTGGAAGCCATCTTGTAATATTGCAGAAATATTTCGGAGATATTACAGGATATATTTCAGGAAATATTAATGAAATATTTCCTGAATTATTTCACGAAATCTTACAGAAATATTACCGTAATATTACAAGAAATGTTCATTTGAAAATTTTGGAAGCATTCTTGTAATGTTGCAGAAATACTTTGGAAATATTACAGGATATATTTCAGGAAATATTAATGAAATATTTCCTGAATTATTTCACCAAATGTTACAGAAATATTACCGTAATATTACAAGAAATGTTCATTTGTAAATTTTGGAAGCCTTCTTGTAATATTGCAAAATTTTTTCGGAAATATTACGGGATATATTTCAGGAAATATTAATGAAGTATTTCCTGAATTATTTCACCAAATGTTACAGAAATATTACTATAATATTACAAGAAATGTTCTCTTGAAAATATTGTAAGCTTTCTTGTAATATTGCAGAAATGTTTCGGAAATATTACAGGATATATTTACGGAAATATTAATCAAATATTTCCTGAATTATTTCACTAAATGTTACAGAAATATTACTGTAATATTATAACAAGAACAGTGCATTTGAAAATTTTGGAATCTTTCTTGTAATGTTGCAGAAATATTTCAAAAATATTAAACGATATAGCAAGGAAATATAAATCAAATATTTCACAAAATGTTATAGATATTATTGTACTGTGAATTCCATTAAATGTGTATTCTCGCATTTCGAGCATTTTGGTTTGAAATAAATGGAACGTATTGGGTAATTGTCAAAACAACGGTAGTTTTTCACCTAATTCTTGGACTAAACTAAAAATATCTTTTTTAGTGTTAATTTCGGGTTTAAGTTGCTATATTTATAGTAAAATGAGACTACTATTCTTGGAAACAGCTACAGGTGACACAAAAGTTTTTACATGTATTTCTTATGGGGATTTTACTTGGTCGGCTACGGTAATTACGGCCTCGGTAATTACTAATTGCTAGTAACATGCATGTAATTTTATTTTAGTGTAACAAAAATATTTGTCCTCATAGTATGTATATATATACACTTTATTACAACAAAATACCATATAAAATATTGTTTTCACATGTAACTTGAGAAAAAATCTTCGTGCAGACTCGATGGAGTGTAAATCGCCGGTTGATAGCAGCTGCAAGAACAAGTGTCGGTAATTTATATAGTTATCTGTTGTACCTAAGGAGTCTACTACGCGAGTCACACGGTGCACTCATTTCCGTGACGCGCTCCGAGAAAATTTCCGCTTCCAGTTGTCTCCACGCGACTCTCGCCCGAGTAACACGCACCCCCACCTCGCTGCTAGCTCAACGACTTATAAGAGAATATACGTTTATTAATTCTCCAAACAGGTATTATATCATTATCACTTTTGTCCACTTCCTCAACCTAGTAACAACAAGATAGAGCGGGAAGAAACTAGCTGTGCGATAATGTAAGTTTAATCGTTGCAGTCGTGAAATAAATATTGCTTTATCACTCTCTCTCTCCCTCCCTCTCCCTCTCTCTTTACGGCTCCTGCGTCTACACGTCGATCGTTAGCCCCGAGGAGCTTCTTCTCTCTCTCTCACTCTCTCACTCTCTCGCACTCTGCTGCCTCCTGCGCCTGTGAGCCGGTCTGTTGTGGTGCCTGCACAGTGGAACATTCCAACCATAGCTGTGATAATAAATCACAGCTTCCACTGGTCCATCGGCACAGTTTTCAACATCCAAGCAACAACACCCGGCCAGGTGTTTTTTGAGGTTAAGATAGGTGAATACGGCAGAGTGGCGGGAGCCAAGCACGAAGCATAATCCAGAGGTACCACTTCATTCTGGACACACAGCACGCAGCGCCATACTATCAAGGCGCCATCTGCCGACTCGAACTACAACTACGTGACCACCGAGGCGACACCTGCTGCATCCTAGACACACCATCAGTACCTTCCACGACTCATCTTTGTCGCCACTAACACCATGGTCGACAACTGCGCCATCTGCGGGGAGGTTCCTAGGAGCAGCAACTCGCTACGTAAGTGCTGCATATGCGATATTACTTACCATCCGGCGTGCAAGCCTCTTGCAGTGCTTACCCGCGTACAAAGGAATGCATTGCAGCTACATACTAAAGCGGTAGCGTGCCAGGCATGTATCGACTCGAAGAGGTCGATGTTCGAGTCGGCAGTCGCGCGCGCGACGAACGCCAGCAAAAATATGAGTGGGAAAGAGAAGGAGCTAGCCGCGTCCACTCCGGCCAATAAAAGGCCTGCAACAGCTGCTCGCACCAATCAGGCGAGCAAGGCCGCGCCCACCAACTCCTCACTCTCTCCGTTGCAGGGGCTAAGCCCCGCCCCCACCAGCAGCCTACTCCGGTTGGCCTCACAGTCTCCTGTGACGTCACTAGGCCCGCCCATTTCCAGTATAGGAGCAGAGCACAGTGGGGAATCCCCGAGTGACGTCACGGCCAAGAATGCGGACCGAGCTAATAATACTTCACAGTCCTCCTTCTCCAAAAATAACAGCAGTATTAATGATATAAATGCGTCAGTCATCCGTATGCTAGATAGTACCGCGTTAAAAAAGGGAACAACGGTCTCCTGCCTAGTGGAGTACGCGAATTCTACTTCAAGAAACATTGATAATGCACTTGCTAGACATTGCACCTCTATTGAAGGCAGATTGGAGGCAATTGTAAATAGGCTAAATACGTTACCAGCAGTACATACTTTAGCACTTTCAATTGACTCTAAGCTGCAAAAAATTGAGGAAAAACTGTCGAAACAACACTCCCAGCTGGAGGAGATGAAAAAGGAGAAGCAAGTGCTTTATCAAGAAATAGATAACCTAAAAATTAAAAATAAAAAATTACATGATAATAACGTAGAAACGAACACTTTATTGACCAATACAGAGGTACATTACAATATGTTAATTGATAAAATCGATAATCTAGAGCAGACAAATCTCGAGTCACAGACTAAAATTGATAATCTTGTATTAAACACTTTTGAAAACGATTTCCTAAATTTAACAAATAAAATCAATAGAGTTGAACTTGACAACAAGGAAATAATAACAAAAATAGAAAAAATAATAACAAAAGAAGATTTTACCTCTGTATATACTACTACTATTGAGAAAATTGAAAGAAATGTTGAGAACATCCAAAAAGATAACAAACTCATACTAAATAAAATAGAATTCCAAAAAATCGCAGTACTACCCAGTACACAAAACAATACCGTTTCTCTTATAAGTACAAAAAAATGTAATACTGCTAATAATAATGCGTCTGCTACGAATAGTACCTTACTTGACAATTATAGTGATATAAGCGAAACAATTGACAATTGTGAAAGCAATAATGACGGGTTTATCCAGATTGTAAATAGTAGAAATAAAATGTCTAGGCGTTTGAACAAGTATAATAACGACAATGCTGACGCTGCGGCATCACCTGCACGAAGCACGCGGGTGCAAACGATTGATGGGGGGACAATGCACAGTAAAAACATTAAAAGCGGTAATACGGAGCTCATTATTTCAAACATTTTCGACGGTGATGTCTCTAAGCGTGTTGACGTCGCACACGCGATACTGTGCCGTGTCCTTCCATCAACACAAAAAATTGATATAATAGGCACACGCCTGCTTCGGTCAGAAGAATCGACAGCTGCGGCATTAGCAGATACAAACAGCGAACGTAGAAGGTCACCATGGGTTGTTACCCTTTCCAGCAGTGCGTTAGGCGAGAGAATAATGCGAGCCAAAAAGCTTATCACTGGCTTTCATGCTAGAGATGTCGACATTGCAGCTCTTGACCAGGACACAAGGGATGGGATTATAAATGGGAAAATTTTTATAAATGAATTGTTAACAAAAGAATGTTTTATTAAATATAGAAGTCTCAAGGCCCTTGCGATGAGACTTAATTTTAAATATGTTTGGCATAGAGGGGGCCGTTTCCTGGTGAAGAGGCGCGATGGCGATGTCTCTCATGAATTTTCATCTGCGGCTGATTTACAGACAATTGTGGCATCATATGCCATTAATCAACCATCTCAAACTGTAAATACTGAAAAAAAAACTGTTGATAATGAAATCGAAATTGATAATAATGTAATTCCGTCAACTGCTGCAAAAAATTGACTATCCGCAGACACTGCTGGGGGGGTTCACTGTAAGGGACTGAGGGCAGGTTTTGTCAATGTTACCTCACTGAAGGGGCACATTGGCATGATTAAACAACACCTTTCAGCTCGTCCTACCTACCATCTCTTTGGGGTTGCTGAGTCGCACCTTGACCCTGATGTTGGGAGTGATCTCATTCAGATCGATGACTACTCACTACTTAGACTTGATCGCAACAAACTAGGAGGCGGGCTAGTCCTGTACATTCATAACACTTTCAAGGCAAATTTACTAAGCAGTTCTCCAACAACACAGGAGGGCAGACCATTTATACCTGAATATTTAATGTGCAGTGTTCAGCAGGGCAGCCTTCCCCCCATCTTTGTTGCTTTAATATACAGACCACCACACGTACCGTTTTTACAGGGCTCGGACTTAATAGACAAACTGACGATACATACTCAAGACTTTAGTCACAAAATTATTATGGGAGATCTGAATGCGAACCTACTCGGAACGTCAGCCGATGCGAAATTTGTTAGACGGTTGGCTGATGATCTTAACCTTCAAATAATTGATCATGGTGCGACTCATCATCTCACGGATTCTCACACGTGGATTGATGTGATCTTGACAGATAATAATGACGTTGTACTGAGCAGGGACAATCGGCCGGCGCCTTTTCCCAGTCATCATAACATCATAGAGGTCGAGATTGGGGTCGAAACTGCTGCATCCCCTGTGGTTGAATCATTCAGCTACAGGGATTTTAAGTCGATCCAGCAAGACGACCTCCTGTCTCGCCTAGCTGACTGTGATTGGTCGCGGATCGATGGTCCCGCGGCGAGTGTTGACAGTCAATTAGAGTGCCTCAGTGTCAACCTCATGGCTGTGATAGATAAAATTGCACCGTTAAAAGAATTCATACCGAAAAAGAAAACAAATCCACCATGGGTTGATGCTGAACTAATACATCTTTACAAAAAACGTGACTCCGTACGAAGACGCTATTCGAGGACCAATGACGACAGACTGTGGCGGGAGTATCAGGGCCTTGCAGCTGAAGCTGAATTACGAACGAAGGAAACAAGGGAAAGATTTTTACAAAATAAAATTTCTGAAGCGATTAATAATAAGAAAGATATCTGGAAAGAGCTCAAGGCTCTGGGCCTTCTGCCAAAGACAAGAGAGGAGCTTCATGGTTTCTCACCGGAAGAGCTCAATGCCCACTTTGCAGGGGTGTCGATCTCCCAAAATGAGGGTGATGAAGAACTTGACAGCGTCCTGACCACTGCCAGTGATGACGGTTTTGTTTTCCGAGAAGTCAGCTTCTCGGACGTGGTTCTGGCTGTTGCCCACTTCTCATCACAAGCCAGAGGGGAAGACGACATTCCCCAAAGTATAGTGGCTAAGGCTCTTCCGTTTGTGGGAGATCATATTGTTAAGATCTTTAACTCCTCTCTGTCCAGTGGCATTTTTCCGGGAGCTTGGAGGGGAGCTCGGTTGGTGCCTTTGAAGAAGAAACCTGTCCCATCTACGGTGTCAGATTTCCGACCAATTGCCCTGCTGAGTTTCCTTTCTAAGGTCCTTGAAAAGATCGTACACGACCAAATAACCAACTTCTTACGAGAAAATAATACTTTGGACCCGATGCAGACTGGTTTTCGACAGAATCACAGTACACAGACAGCACTACTGAAACTGACGGAGGACATAAGATCAGGCATTGACAACAACAAAAAACTATTGACTATTTTGTTAATGTTTGATTTTAGCAAAGCATTCGACACCATCTCACACACTAAACTGCTGCGTAAGCTGATGCGCATGGGTTTCTCCAGGAGTGTTCTCCTGTGGCTTAAGTCATATATCATGGGGAGACGACAGAAAGTCGTCACAATCACAAACGGGGATTCAGGTTGGCTAACCACCAATCTTGGCGTTCCACAGGGCTCAGTCCTGGGACCCCTGCTTTTCAGCCTGTACATAAACGACTTACAAGACGCACTCGACTTAGATGGTGTCGAACACATACTTTACGCTGACGACTTGCAAACCTACACACAAGTGACCCTGAAAGGTCTTCGTGATGGTATCGGTCGCATGTCGGCTGTAGCACAAGCAGTGTCGAACTGGGCAACGTCAGCTGGCCTGCGCCTCAATGTCGGCAAGACAAAGGCGATCATTTTTGGATCTGATCACAACATCAAACAGGTTCAGAGCCTCGACTTGCAAGGCATTGAGATACAGACCGGCGTACACGTTCCCTTTGTCGATACAGTCACCAACCTCGGCGTGGTGATGGACGGAGGGTTGACATGGAAGCCGCAACTGAATGCGGTCAGTAGAAAGGTAAATAGGGCTCTGTATAGCTTAAAACTTTTCCGTTCAAGCACCACAGAGATACTGAGGAAGCAGCTGGCATGTGCACTGGTACTACCTCACTTAGATTATTGCTCAGTGGTTCTTCTTGATGTGTCAGGGGAGCTCCAGACACGACTACAACGTCTGCAGAATGCATGTGTGAGATACATATGTGGTGTTAGGCGGGATGAGCATATCACCGCCTACAGGAAAAAACTGGACTGGTTAGATTTGAAGGTGAGGAGGGAGTATTTTATGGGGCTGCTGCTTTACAAAGCGGTTGTCATGCGGCAGCCACCGTATCTTACTGCCCTCTTTGAAAAAAACCAGGCCAGGACTTCAAGTAGGGGTGGTATGAAAGAGCTCTCGGTTCCGGGGTCGCGCACCGATAAGGGCCTTTTTTCATTCAGAGTTCAAGGTGCGCATCTCTGGAATTCGCTCCCGAGCAGTGTGAGGTGCCTGCCATCTTTTTGTAAATTTAAAACGGCGTTTAGCAGGCACCTTAAACAATTACATGGTGAGGAGTACGTTCAGAGATAAAAAATGAGTCGATTATATATTTAGGCTTTTTATTTATTTAAATTATTTATTTATTTAATTTATTTATTTATTAAAACTTATTTATTTAATTTATTTATTTATTAAAACTTATTTATTTAATTTATTTATTTATTAAAACTTATTTATTTATTTATTTAACTTATTTATTTATTTAAATTTATTTATTTATTTATTTAATTTAATTATTTATCTTGTTTATTTATGTATTCGACGTATTTATTTATTATTTTATTTATTTATTTATCAAATATTTTTAGTGTTAATTAAGTGTGAATGTATTTATTAGCGTGATTGTTAAAGTGTTATGAATGAGTGTGTTTTAAGTTTGGACGTGATAGTGTACGCAAAGATATAGCAAAGTATGTGTATGTTTTCTTATTTATATGTTATCTTTATTGTATTTATTTTTTATTCTATGTATTATTATTTTTTTTTTGACGAAGCGTTTTATGTGATATTTGACTGTGACTAGTTCATTGCATTTAGATTTTATAAACTGACGAACTGATAAAGTGAATTATTATTTTAATAAGAAATATGCAATAAGTGAAAGTAAGATAACAATTATATTAAACCGACTGACATTTTTTTTAATTATAAATACAACTACATGTACATGAAATTGTAAGATTTTGTCTTCTGACGAATAAAAAGTATATCTATCTATCTATCTATCTCTGAGGTTCTCTGCTGCGGCTCCTATTTTGAGGCTGATTTCTGCTGCATTTTTGTCACGGAACACATATTTTCGTGGCTGATTACACGCGTCGAGCTGCGGATCATTTCTGGAATTGTTATCTCCGATTTTCCTTCAGCGTAGGCGTCTTGGTGGATGATTTTATGGTCATAACCACAGCATTATATTTGGAGGTTAGTGCTAGTGAACGCTCTTTTATACCATGTGTGTGCGCGCATGTTTCTTCAAGCAGTAGAAACGTGAGGGAACCTTAGCTCTGTGTGTTTGTGTTGTCGGCTTTTCTTTACCAGAGGGCAGCACACAATGGAGCAACTAACCTGTGTCATCTGCCAAGTTGCTCCGCGTAACTCATATGTACTTCTTAAGTGTAGTACGTGTACACGCAAATGTCACAATGCATGTATGAAAACAATATCGAAAACACGCAGTAGTGTCTTGCAAAAATGCCCTCACTATGAAAAAATTGGCATCAATTATACAAGGTAGCAAATTAGATCACACACTAGTACGGAAGAGAGAGAGAGAGAAAAATAAAAACAAGGCGCGCAATAACATCAGGCCCGACACATCAACAGTTAAATTACATCAGTCGATGGTTTACACAAGGGCTGCCCCCAACACGTCGCGCAGCTCACCGAAACTCATCGTCGCTCCGAAGACGCAGCAGTCGTCAAATGATGCAATAATGGCCCTCACCACACCCCGCAGCTCTATACAGCGGTTGCCACCTCCAGTTGGACTGACTATCTCTAGTGCCAACTCCAGCGAGGGAGGGGAGCGGGAACGTCTCGTGCTCGAACAGTCCAGACTACGCGGAAGCCAGATTCAATCGGCTTACATGCTCGCACCAGCAGCTGTACAGCGGGTTGCAGGTGTTACAGCGATAAAGCTCCATAGGAAGTCAACGAGCGAAGAATTTCTCCAAACATTTACACCAACTAAAGACGGCGCGGCATTTTCCGGGGCTAGTTCTGCGCTAATAGATGCAAGCACAGCTCAAAGATGTACAATTTCATCGTCCATGGTTGATTATTTAGATAATCAAGCGAAATATCTTCCTAATATAGTAAGTAATCTAGAGACTCCCATAGCGAATAAGCTTGATGTTATTGTTTCTTCGTCGTCTGCCATACCTGCAATGAAACAGTCGGTTAAAGATCTAACAAATAAGGTTACATCGCTTGAAAGTCATATTGTTGTGAAAACCGAACAGCTGGAAGGGTTGCACAATGATCGCTTACTACTATTGCAGGAAAACATGGTTTTAAAAGATCATCTCTCTAAGTAACTTAATAAAACAACAACCATGGTCGATAAAACTATCACCAATAGTGCTATTGTTAACGACAACAATAATAATATTAATAATAATAATGTTAGTAGGTAAAATTATTTTATTAATGGTAATCCCATCGGTGATGCCGATGAAATTAATAGCGACACTGTTAACGGAGCTGCAGTTAGCAGCGGAAATACAACCGAGCGAAACACGCGGGCTAGTGATTTGCATGGTGGTACTGCGGGTAAGAATGGCAATTTAATTATTTAAAGTTTGTATGATTGCGAGGACGAAGATAAACGTAGTAACATTGCGTATGGCATTCTTGCCACAGTTCTTTAATCGATAAAAAGATGTTGTACACACCCGCCTGTTATGCTCACCCAACTCGACTCTTCAAAACGCTAACACTAACAATACCATTACCAGTAACCATGACGTCGTTCTCCGTGGGTAATAAGTATCTCTAGTGAAGCACTGACTAATGATATAATGCGTGCTAAAAGAGACTTTACAAGCTTCAATACTAAAGACATTAACATCTCGCTGCTTGACCAAGAAACTGCTGACTGCCTGTGCCAAGAAAAGATTATTAAAGATTATTATAAATGAACTCCTCGATGGGACACCTTCACAAAATTTAATAATCTTAAAGTGTATGCTAAAAGTCTTAATTTCAAATATGTTTGGCACAGACAGGGCATATTCCTGGTAAAGAATCGAGACGGTGCCAAGTCACATTCCTTTTTAACAGCAGCCGATTTGCAAACAATCTTGTCTATGTATGAAAAAGACCCAACTAAAAATGTAACTCAAAACCAGAATCAGGTACAAACTACCGACAAAGTTACAAGCGAAGAACCGGCGCAAGAATGACTAGATTCGCGCAGGGCTAAAGAGAATAATTGCAGGGGATTGAGAGCGGGTTTCTTGAATGTGACCTTGTTAAAGGGACACATTGAACAGATCCGACAATATCTTCATGTTCGTCCATCTTACCGTCTCTTTGGGATTGCTGAGTCGCATATCGACCCTGACGTTTATGACAAGCTGGTACAAATAGAGGATTTTTCGATTATTCATCAGGATCGCAGCAAGCACGGGGGTGGAGTTGTCTTGTATGTGCACAATTCACTAAATGCAACAATTCTAGCTCGGTCAAACACGTTACAAAAAGAGGGAGAGGATCCTCCGGGTGTTCCGGAGTATCTCATTTGTAGCTTGCAACAAGGCGACTCGGCCCCAGTACTCTTCGCGGTAATATACAGACCGCCCCACTCCCCGTTTCTTAAGGAGTCGGACCTAGTAGAGCAATTAACATCTAAAAATAATAGAACATGGTACGACTCATTATCATACCAGCGAATCTCACATATGGATCGACGTTATATTAGTAGACGAAAATGACAAAGTACTGGAAATCGAGCGCCGACCTTTCCTAGCCATCATGACCTTATCGATGTTGTTATAGAAATACACTTCAATCAAATTCCAAAACCTTCACTTTTTAGTTATAGAGACTTGAAAATCCATAGAACAAAATCAGTTATTAACAAAACTAATTAATTGTGACTGGTCGCCGCTCGATTACGCGAACGTCGATGTTAATAAGAGACTAGCATGTCTTGGCGAAAATTTTATGGAGGTCATCAATGATTTAGCACCGTTAAAATATTTTACTCCCAAAAATAAAGTGAGACCTCCATGAGTAGACGCTGAGCTTGCACACATGTACAGCGAACGTGACTGCATACGACGACGATACAGAAGGACAAAGGACAATACTCTTAGACAGGAGTACATGACATTGGCGGCAATAGCAGAACAACGCACTAAAGAGACGCGTGATTCTATCCTACAAAATAAAATATTCGAGGCCATTAATGATAAGAAAGATATCTGGAAAGAGTTACGCTCTCTTGGGCTCCTGCCAAAGACCAGAGTGGATCTTCACAGTTTTACACGTGATGAGCTTAATACTCACTTTGCGGGGGTATCAATCAACCAGAGTGAATGCGAGAGGGATTTGAACGATGTCGTGGCAACGGCTTGTGATGAGGGCTTCACTTTTAAGGAGGTCACTTTTGCAGACGTTGTCTTTGTTGTCTCGCATTTCACCTCGCAAGCAACGTATGACGACGGCATTCCGCAGAGTGTGGTAGCTAAAGGTCTTTCGGTGATTGGCCCCCAACTTGTCAATATATACAATTCCTCTTTATCCAGTGGAATTTTCCTAGGAACTTGGAAGAAAGCACATCTTGTGCCACTGAAAAAGAGTAGCGTACCCTCCTCTGTATTCGACTTTAGACCAATAGCGCTACTTAGCTTTCTCTCAAAAGTCCTGGAGAAAATTGTTCATGAACAAATTACAGAGTTCTTAACATCTAACAAGGTTCTTGATCCCTTCCAGACTGGTTTCAGACAATATCACAGCACCCAAACCGCTTTACTTAAACTGACTGAAGACGTAGGGATGGAATCGACAGCAAGAAAAAACTCTTGACCATCTTGTTAGTATTCGACTTTAGTAGAGCTTTCGATACCATCTCCCCAACTAGACTTCTTAAGAGGC
The DNA here is from genome assembly GCA_949152435.1 of Gastracanthus pulcherrimus. Lineage (NCBI taxonomy): Eukaryota > Metazoa > Arthropoda > Insecta > Hymenoptera > Pteromalidae > Gastracanthus > Gastracanthus pulcherrimus. The sequence goes on from OX424574.1 coordinate 110,362,203, forward strand.
TGATTAGTATGGGCTTCTCTCGTAGCGTAGTCCTGTGGGTTAAATCCTATATAACAGGGCGTGCTCAAAGAGTAACTACTAAATCCAATGGTCAGTCAAATTGGCTCACCACCAATCTTGGAGTCCCACAGGCTGCTTTTCAGTCTTTATATCAATGATCGAGCTGGCGTCTTGGGTTGTGAATGTGTCAGACATCTTCTTTACGCGGTAATATCTTCAAATTTACGTCCGCGTAAGTAGAGAAGAACTTCAAGAGGGCATCGCGTGCTTGACAGCAGCGGCGCGTGCAGTGTCCGGTTGGATGGCGGCTGCTAGTCTTCGTCTTAATGTTGGCAAAACTAAAACAGTTATCTTCGGCTCGGTATATAATATTAATTCTTTAACTGATCTTGATCTGCCAGGCAATGAGGTGGAGAACGGTTTGTACGTGCCTTTCTCTGACACTGTAACTAACCTCGGTGTTGTAATGGACTCAAAATTATCATGGAAACCTCACGTAGATTATGTTACTAAACGTGTAAATCGCGCCTTATATGGCCTTAGATTCTTCCGGTCCTACACCACCGAGGCGTTACGTAAACAGCTGGCAGGTGCGCTGATTGTGCCTTATCTCGACTACTGCTCCCTGGTGTATATTGATGCATCAGAAGAACTACAGACACGACTGCAACGGTTACAAAATTCGTGAGATATATCTGCGGCGTTAAGAGGGCACACCACCTTTAAAATCTGAAACAAAAAAATTAATTAAGAATTTTTATTTTGATTTTTTTTTAATAAGGGTTTTTTTCCTCAAAGTATACATAAAAACCTACCAATTTGTATATTTTTTACCTTCGTTGGACCTTCTATGCCTCCATGGCAAACCAGACTGTTTTCGAAGACTTTAAGCACTGTCCGTAAGATTCCAAGTCTACGCATGGATGGATTGGGATAAAAATTTATGGAGATACTCATTATAGTAGTACTTTTAATATGAGCGTAGGGATTTTGATTTGAACGAGTAGAAGTATTTTTTTATATGAACATTGTCAATATAACACTTAATTTTTAATAATTTTATCACTTTTATAGATGTAAAAAATTTTCTACTCGTTCAAATCAAAATCCCTACGCTCATATGAAAAGTACTACTATAATGAGTATCTCCATAAATTTTGAGCCCAATCTGTCCAAGCGTTCACTTGGAATCTTACGGACAGTAAGCTGAAATTGATAAAAACAACATTTAGAGTTATTTAACAATTAATTTACAAGTTCTAATATATATAATTTATACTCATCTTATCAATTGCAACTACTTTTTTCTTCTTTTCAACGTAGCAGACAAACCTCTGCAGCAGTGTACATCAATATTTTGTGGTGCGTGGAGTCCCATGAGTCTTCCTCCTCCTTGAATAACCTGAAATGAAAAAAAAACACAAAAATGAATAAATTGAGTAAACTGTACTTATCATACTAAACTCTTGAGCGACACTTTCACACACTTCACTCAACTGCTTATTTATTTCATCAAAAGCCGATTGGGCAACTGGCTTGCATAGGTCCATAATCCCACAAAAAGTTGAAAGGCCAGCGTGTCCATGTCCAAGTGCACGAGCAGACAGCACAGATCTTCTGTTCACTTCATATGCATTTCCTTTGGCTCCTACTTTGTTGCTGGAGTTGATCGCTGCTATTTCACCATACTTTGAGCACACAATATCTATTTTGAAACCAAGACCCTGCACACCAGATTCACTTAATTGAACACTGCCATGGCACCGATTACAACACAGAACACTTCTAAGTTTAGAAAATAAAATTGAAGTGTCAATGATTCTGTTTGTTGTATCACTGGTGTCTCTAACACTAGCTGTATTTTGGAGTTTCCTCGCTGAGCTGGTGGATAGTCTTGGCTTCTATTGTGAATCTTCCTATTTTATCTCTTTTAGAAGACATTTTCACTACACTGATTTACACACATTCACAAATTGTCAAATGCAATTAAAACACTGTATAAGTTCAGTACAATAAAAATATTAGCTGTGTTTACTAACAGTTGGTTTGCAAACATAAAAGCCAACTGTCAAAAGTAGCAAAAATGTACGGGTAAGGTTAGTCAAAAATTCGATTTGATTTATCGACCTTTAGCTTAAACGCATGTAAGTTCAACTATTCACCTGTAGTGGCATTGAAGGATTGTAGCCTTCAAACTGGTTCTAATTATATTATATTTTATTGCTTTATAACTAAATAAAATAATCAATCAAACATGCTTGCTTGCTTGCTTGCTTGCTTGCTTGCTTGCTTGCTTGCTTGCTTGCTAGCTTGCTTGCTTGCTTGCTTGCTTGCTTGCTTGTGATATTAGATAATGACAAATTTGTGCAACAATTTTTATATTTATACACTGACGAACTGTGATAGTGATCAAAGACTTAATGTAATGACAAAATAACAATTTTGATGTAATGTATTTTTGCCAAAATTGACAAATAAATCGTATATCTCTCTCTCTCTCTCTCTCTCTCTCTCTCTCTCTCTCTCTCTCTCTCTTTCTCTCTCTCTGTCTCTCTCTCTCTCTCTTCGATATCCTTGCAGTAACCGAAACTTTTTTCGTGCCGTCAGATAAAGATAAAGATGCGCTGGTTTCTATTGAAGGTTACACATTTCATCACCTTGAGCGTCTAGGAAAAGAGGGAGGGGGAGTCGGCGTCTACGTGCGTAATAATTATAAAACTATACTACTTTGTTCCTCTAAAGAAGAGTTTGATAATACTCCTGAATATATGATCCTAGAAATAAATTTCAATACAATAAAATTGTTGTTTGCCGTTATTTATCGTCGTCCTGGCGCCGCATATCCAACTCAATTTTTTGAAACAATTACTGAACTCCTTTCCTCCTATGAACATGTCGTAATTACTGGCGACTTTAATATCAATATGGCTACCGCAAATCCAGCTTCCAACCATCTCTCGTCTGCCATCGATAATGCATCATTATTTCTTGTGCCATCAGAAGCCACTCACCATGTAATGTGGCGCAATCCACCTTCGCACACATGGATTGATCTAATGATAATACACGATAAAACTGCATTAAGAGCCTATCGAAAATCTGCCTCACCCTTTATAGCTGGTCATGACCTCACAGAAATTGAGTTGAATATTATTAGACCAAAACCTAAAATTAAATTCATAACGGTACGCAATCTCAATACAATTGACACTAACAAACTAGCAACAGTTATTAAGAAAAACTCATGTCAACTTTTCGCACCAGACATATCAAGCGACTCTTTCGCGACTACTAATATTAACCCTTCTCCTGTAAATAATCCCTCTAGTAATAATCATTTAGATATTAGCAATACCTCTAGTTTTAACCTACAAATTCCTAGTATAAATCTGAACCCTTACTCACCCCTAAATGGGCAAACCGTATCGGCCGCGCAGTTATTATCAGCGTCTTCAAGCTCGAGCGTCATAGTAAATCGACATGCATCTGATCTTGAGCGGGTTGTTATTTCCTCATTTGACGAGTGCGCACCGATCCGTAGAATAAAAATAGCGCCAAATCGTAAATCATGGGTAACTCCGAATATCCGAGATCTTATGAAACAGCGGGACAAGGCCTACAGGCTAGCTCGCACTACCGGCCGAGTACTCGACCTACAGTACTTTCATCGCCTGCGAAATAACATCAGTAATCTTTTAGATACTGCTAAAAATAAATTTATTGAGCAAAAATTGATAAATGCATCAGACATGCGCTCTAAGTGGCGGGAGCTCAATAAACTTGGCATCTCTAAATCAAAGTTTCCTTCTCCCCTTGAACTTTTCTCCGCAGATGTTCTTAATAAACATTACGCTGCTGTGTCAAGCGATGCCCCTCCACTTACGAGTTCAGCTCTTCAACGGATACTAGACACGCCACTAAATTCGCAGATTGCATCAACTTTTGACTTCACTATTGTAACAGAGAGGGAGGTATCTTTGACACTACAAGGTATGGCCTCAAAATCCACAGGTATCGATGGCATTTCATTGAAAATGCTCAAACTCTCGGTTCCAACAATACTACCATATCTCACAACCACATTCAATAACTCCATTAAACATGGAATTTACCCTTCTATATGGAAAAAAGCTGCGCTCCTTCCTCTGTCAAAAATCAGGTCTCCACAGTCTCCCTCAGACACAAGACCTATAGCACAACTCCCGGAAATTTCGAAACTCTTAGAAAAGCTCATTCACAGGTAACTCACTAACTATTTAGAGAGTAATGGTTTTCTTGATCCACGTCAAGCAGGGTATCGTCGGGGCCATAGCACACAAACCGCATTACTTGGAGTTACCGATGACATTCGAGAGGCGACCGACCAACGTATGGTCACACTACTGATTCTTTTTGACTTTTCGAAAGCATTCGATACGATACCGCACGAACTTCTACTGATAAAACTACGAAACATAAACTGTTCTGACCGCGTTATCAAATGGTTTTACACATATCTACATGATCGCCTTCAAGCAGTTATAGGTGAAGGAAGAAGTGTGTCTGATTGGCTTAAGTCCTTCGCAGGTGTTCCCCAAGGTAGTGTACTTGGGCCACTACTGTTTATTTTATTTATAAATGATCTTCCGAAAGTCCTTAAATCCTCTAAGCACATGATTTTTGCGGACGATACGCAAATTTATCTGCACTGCCGGCCATGCGATATTGTCGAGGGTATAGCTGCCATTACTAAAGATGCTGAAGCTGTGGCGAATTGGGCTGCCGAAAACGGTCTAAAATTGAACTCAGCAAAAACTAAGGTCATGATCCTCGGTAGCTTGCAGTATACTACTGCGTTTGACCTCGAAGAATTGCAAAAAGTTGTTTTAAATGGTTTTCCACTTAGTTACTCTTCGGAGGCACTCAGTCTAGGGGTGCGTTTGACACCCACGCTAGACTGGGAAAACCAGACAAAACTAATATCTCAACGAGTTCACCGAGCGCTGCGGTCTTTAAGATATTATCGGCAAGCCCTTTCGAAAAACCTACGCAAAAACTTAATAGAAAGCCTCGTTTTTCCATATTTTGACTACGCGTGTGTAGTCTATCATGATCTTGATGCTACGCGGAACTTAAAAATGCAAAAACTCTTAAACGCCTGCGTACGTTTTGTATACGGCAACATAGCGAGAAGAAGTCACGTTACCCCGTATCGTCTTGAATTGGGCTGGCTTTCTGCGAAAAGACGCAGAGAGTATTTTATCGCTTCTCTTGCCTTTACGTCCATCGTCAATGACAAACCGAATTATCTTGTACATCGTTTCAGACGCATAGGGGTTGACATCATTGTAAGGAGATCGACTCGGGTTGCCCCTCAAACTCTGCTCTATACCACCCCCCGTACGGAGGCTATGAAAAATTCATTCCTTGTTACTGCTTCGACATTAATAAATTCACTTTCACCACCTGAGTTCAACATAGACAACATAACTAGCTATAAACGGGAATTATTCAATGTGCTTATTTTGCGAGATAAGCATGACTGGGATAGACGTGTTCTGTGCGAAGGCATACAGTGCACATAGATAGATAGAAAGATAAAGATAAAAAGATAATTACTTAAATGTATGTATTAAAATGTATTAAAAAATGTATATATTTAATTCAAATACTTCTACGTAATTCATAATGAACGTTTTAATGTATTACACTATATCATGTACTTCGAAATTTACTCATTCGAATTATAACTCAAATATTATTAAAAATGTTATTTAGTTTTAAGTGAAATTATTGTATACTACTCTGTACTATAAGATAGAGCCAGATAGGGTTATACCCCAAGGTTCAAATAAATACAAATATCAATCAATCAATCAATCTCTCTCTCTCTCTCTCTCTCTCTCTGCGTAATTAGGTACTTATAATAATATTCCAATAAAAAGACTTCTTAAAAGGTAAAAATACGGCAAGTATGATATGTTTTTCACATCTTGAATATGTCACATCTTTTTTGGGGATTTTTTATAATATCTCTATGTTCATTGAGAATTTAGAAAACTGAAATATATACAATGTCAGATATTCATTGACGCTATTCTAAGTAAATTTTAGTCGCTGGACATGGTGTGCACAAATAAACAGAGAATTTCAATGATTTCCTCTATTAATTATAAATCTGAATTTACGTTAAAATGTTTACATTTGTCGATAATTTGTCAAATTGGAATAAATCTTTAGATAAAGGTCAGCACCACCAATATCTTGAGTAAAGTCTTCAAATGATTAACAATACTTCTCACATAGTTTATACTTTTAATATATTTACACTTTTTAATTATACAATTACTTTTCTTACACACACATCACTGTTTATTGTATTTAACTTCAGTTTTTATTATTATAATCACTCCTATTTTCCTAACAGTAGATCACGATAAACCTAAAGCAACCAAGATTATATATATATATATATATATATAAACTAAGTTCACGTTGCATCATTTGACGCATTTCAATGTTTGATTATAGTTACATCCACAGTTTGATTGCATATACTACTATGCAGGAGCTATGTGTGTCATTATATTGTTAGTATACCTATGTATATAATATGATTAACATTGCGTGTATGATCAATGGTAATATTCTTAGTTATATTTCGGGTTCTGTTGCCTATGAGATCAAGCTATGGGTTCTGAGCTTCATTATTAGGTACCAAAAGATATTTCCTAAAGCCTCATCAAAACCCACCTCCCAGAGGTAGGATCTTTTCTTTGTAAAATTATTGAGGATTATTATCAGTTTGATATTCGAACCTCATTATAGTTGTATACACTACTTGTCGGAAAAATTGTTGAACTTACACAATAGTTTGTCAGTGTATTTATGATAATCCAACTGTTTACATATTATCTTAAACTTGAAACAGAATTTAAACGAGTGTAAATAATACAGCCATAAACCCAAAACCCATAATACAACCCAATTAACCTAAGTTCGAGCAGTTTGCAATAAAATACAAGCTTACTTGGATTGTAGTTGATTTAAGGTTTAACGTCTAGATATGCTTTTGATGTCTAAATATGCTTATTAGTTACGTACGGTGTCTAAGAGGTTTTGATATCATTATAATAATTCATTTATATATCTATTTTCTGTACTGCTTGTCAAAAACAGAAGTCTTTCACATTGCTGCATCCCCTCGCAGAATAATAAAGTAGTAGAATAATTAATTCTTAAACCTTATACTTATAATTCATTATTATAATTAAAGCTAATTAATACATTTTCTATTTAAAATTGATTCCAGATTTATTTTTTGATAAAATTCTCTACAGTACACGAGCTTCGTATGCAGTCTTGGAGTATTTCATAAAATATTCGTCAAGGTCATTTGGTTTTCAAATATTGAATGAAATATTCAGGTAAATCGACAAATCTTGGACATATTCCACGAAAGATTCAGTAAAGCCGTTTGATCTTCGAAATATTACATTAATATTTCTGAAACATTTCATGTAATGTTACGCTAAATATTTCTGAAATATTTCCGTAATATTCCTCGAAAGATTCAGTAAAGCCGTTTGATCTTAGAAATATTACAGAAATATTTCTGAAACAATTCATGTAATGTTACGCTAAATATTTCTGAAATATTTCCGTAATATTCCTCGAAAGATTCAGTAAAGCCGTTTGATCTTGGAAATATTACAGAAATATTTCTGAAACAATTCATGTAATATTTCGCTAAATATTTCTGTAATATTTCATTATATAGTAATGTGTATAATTTGGAATATTTACTTAATATTTTGGATATATTTCAGGCAATATTATGTGAAATATTCATGAAATATTTCTTCAACATTATATGAAATATTACAATGCCTCGTAGAAGCGGACATAACAATATTACCGTAATATTTCATTGGAATATTTCTGTAATATTCCAAATCTTACAAGAAATATTACTTAGGAATATTATTTAGGAAATATTTCATGCTGTGTGGGATACATACATATATATGTACACACACATTCCTGATAACACATAACGTTTTTCGGACGCTTTTAAAACGTTAGAAGTAAAACCTTCAAACGTTAAGAAGAAAAGTTATAAATACGTCTGAAAAACGTTGGTAAAGCGTCTCAATGTCCGGAGACTCATTCCACATAAGACGTTGTAAAAAGGGTTTTAAACCGCTTGAAAAACTCTCCAAGGTCTATTGAATGGTAAACATTTAAATACGAGGGTAGTTCAATAAGTCTTTAGAATGACCAACAGATGGCGCGCGAATCGCTCCAAATCATCTGTTTTCAGTCAGCACCACTCCCGACTAGATATATGGTGCAGTCACAGTCCACATCTTCTGAGTTTACGTGTTTTTATAACCAATTGAAAAAAAAAATTGCTTGTTAAGAAAAATGGAAAAAAACGAGTTCAGAGCGGTAATTAAACATTTTCATTTAAAGGGTTTAACTTCATATGAGATAAAAAATGAATTGGACTCAGTTCATGGCACATCTGCCCCTGCCTTAGCAACGGTTTATAACTGGGTAAATGAATTTAAGCGTGGTCGTACATCAATAAGTGACGAACCACGTTCAGGAAGGCCCGTAGAAGCAACTACTCCCGAAATCATCAATAAAATCCACGATATGGTGTTGAAGGATAGAAGATTAAAAGTGCGTGAGTTAGCTGAGGCCACAAGGATATCTATAGGTGCAGTTGTTTCAATTCTACATGAAAAATTAGGCATGAAAAAGCTATCGGCAAGATGGGTGCCGCGTTTGCTCTCAGCTGAGAATAAACGCAATAGAGTGGTCGCCTCTGAGGCTCTTTTGGCGCGCATAAGTCGGAATCCTGAGGAATTTTTTCGTCGATTTGTGACTGTGGATGAAACATGGATACACCACTACACTCCTGAGACAAAGGAACAATCCAAACAGTGGATTTCCACAGGCGAACCAGCTCCAAAGAAGGCAAAGACCGTAAAGTCAGCTGGTAAGGTTATGGCTACAGTTTTTTGGGATGCACGTGGAATTATACTTATTGACTACTTGGAAAAGGGTAAAACAATTACTGGTGAGTATTATGCATCATTATTAGAGCAGCTGAAAGAAGAAATTAAAAGAAACGACCATATTTGGCGAGGAAAAAAATTCTCTTTCATCACGACAACGCCCGAGTTCACACATGCTTCGTTTCAATGGCTAAAATTGAAGAACTAAAATTCGAATTGGTCGAACACCCACCGTATTCACCAGATTTAGCCCCCAGTGACTTTTTCTTATTTCCAAACTTGAAAAAATGGCTCGGTGGACAGAGATTTACGGACAACGAAGACGTCATTGCCTCTGTAAGTGCTTATTTTGAGGAACTTCCGAAAACGCACTTTTCTGAAGGATTAAAAAAACTTAAAAAGCGATTGACCAAGTGTATAGAGCTCCAAGGAGATTATGTTGAAAAATAAAAAAAAATTTACCCAAAAAAAATTGTTTTTATACTTTATTCTAAAGACTTATTGAACTACCCTCGTAGTTTAAAAAAGTTTTTAAAACGTTTTGATTAGAACGTTTGAAAAAGCTTTGAAACAGTTTTTAAAATGGGTTGAAAAAATACTAGCATAGAATATATCGAGAAAAATCGTTTGAATAGAATTGGATGCTACAAATATTACCAATTTTGGAAGTACTATCTGGATGATACGTCCAAATTTGGTAATATTTGTATCATCCAATTCTATTCAAACGATTTTTCTCGATATTTTCTATGTTAGTATTTTTTCAATCCATTTTCAAACCTGTTTCAAACGTTTCAAAAACGGTTTTACAACCTCTTATGTGGAACGAATCTGTGGACATTGAGACGTTTTACCAACGTTTTTCAGACGTATTTAAAACTTTGCTATTCAACGTTTGAAGGTTTTACTTCTAACGTTTTAAAAACGTTCGAAAAACGTTATGTGTTATCAGGGATACGGACATACATACATACATACACATGTACATACATAAAGACAGACATTTTTAAAAACATATTTCCCTGACTGAAGAATTTCAAAAATATCGAGATTTAACAAAATCTCTTATCCAAAAATTTCATTCTTACATAACTTTCTCTTTGAGAAAGCAAAAGAGCTTTGATTGATCAAAAATGGTCGCGTAATACCCAAAAAATGAGATAAAACATTTATTTAAAAAAATAAATAAATAAATATCCTCTTATATCTAGAAACATAAAATATCTTATGATCTGTGCAAAGAGCTCATTAAAGAGATATAAAAAGCAACCTTTCTGGAAATTTCCAGCAGCTTTGCTGCAAATTTACTCCAGCTATCGTAGGCCATAGAAAATCAATTTTTTTTACAAATTGATTTTTTCCCGGCAAGATAAAAACCGTTGCTAATTCATTGGCAATAAGCTTCCTCAAACCTTATTAATTATTTCAATATTAAATTATTTGTGCTGTTTAATTCTGTGGTGAAAAATCAAAATAATAAGTCCATTTTTGATACTACTGATAAATTTTGTTACAATCAGTTGCGTCGTTGAGATTTTCATATACGTACAAACTAACGCTGTCTCCTCATATAATAGTAAGATTAATAGCTTAACTATTTTCTTAAGATCTAACATTACAGTTATAACGGTGTATATTACCTTGTGTTATCGAAGTTAGTTGGCGTACATCAGGTCCCTGTCTTATCGGCAATATCGCTTTATTTTTCTAATTTTTTTCGGTAACTACAACCGTTATATGGCGCCCAACTTTATTAACCCAACCCACGTATGGGATTAACTCGTCCGGCAATCTCTTCTTTAATATCTGCTACATAAGTGGCGCACTTCGGAAAAACTTATTGAGACGTGAGGATTAACGAAAAACCAGGGGTACATAGTGAATAGTGCGGATCTTGCGTGTAATAGTGCGCACACCGAAAAATATTCTCAGCGGACAATCGGAGGAGTCCCAGCGAAGCGAAGCAATATTTACATTGTGCCGCGAACGAGCTTACGTAGATGCAACAGAAATAGTTAACACGCAGTAGTCGGTACTTATAAGTTCTGAGTAGGGGTCAGTCAAGAGCGAAATAATATTTTCTTAACGGGTGTATGTAATAGGCCCTTTTTAACCGACTTCGAAAAAGGAGGAGGTTCTCAATTCGACATGGCTTTTTCTTTTTTTTTGTATGTTTGTCCAGCGATTATTCTGAAACTACTCGACCGATTCGTATGAACTTTTTTTATATGAAAGGTAATTTTTTATATGGAAGGTAATAAATTATCTTCCGGTGGTCCCATTAAAATTTTGTAATTATTGGTCCAGTATCTCGCCAGTAATTTAAGTTTTTTTGAATATTTTTTCTGTACATTTCGACCTCTGCCGACTCTATCTGCCGATTATTCGGAAACTATAGAACCGATTTGGATAATATTTTTTCTCAATGAAAGAGAATGATCTCATGTTGGTCCCATTGTATTATTGGGCCAGTATTGAGTCAGTACTACGTCAGTACTGGTAAGTTATTATGTTTTTCCGTCGATTATTCGGAAACCACTGAACCGATTTTGATAATATTTTTTGAATGAAAGAGAATGATCCCATTGTGGTCCCATTATATTACTGGGTCAATGTGCAGCCAGTACTACGTAAGTACTGGTAATTTTTGTATGCTCTTCTGCCGATTATTCGGAAACTACTGAACCGATTTAGATAAACTATTTTTTGAATAAACAAAATTATCCCATGGTGGTTCCATTATATAACTGGGCCAGTATGGAGCATCGCGACGAATGTCTGCCATGTTCTTCTTTGCTCGAGAAAGGTGTTCAGATTTAGCCTCTTGCGTTTCGTGCAAACGGTCTTTTTTCTTACGTGCAGCGTCCTTTGTTGGTCGACCCATATTACAATATAAATTGAATGAAACTCAGCCCTTACAACTAAAAAGTCTGAAATACAAATTTAAAAAAAAAAACAAGAACCGACTTTGAAAAATGCACTATAAAGTGTGAAATAATTCACAAAAATGTTCTCGAAATCGGTGCCGAATTACAAATTGACATATACCGTCACCGACCCTATTGTGGATCAGTGCCTCTATTGTGAATCATTTACTTCTAAATAGACATTATAAAAGTTTTGCATTACTTCTTTAATTATTTTGATACATAAGAATAAGTGCTTTCAAAATAATAATAAAAGAAACGCAAAATTGTCACAATATAGTTTTAACATAAACTGATTCACAATAGAGGCACTGATCCACAATAGGGTCCGTGGCGGTAGTATCTTGCTCCAGAATATAATTTATAAATAATATTGAAATGGGTCCAATTTCGTTAAACCTGGAACGAAATATGTGTCCCACTATCGTATATCCCACTTAAAGTTAATAACTCGTAATCGAAAGCACTGGTTTGAAAGAAAATGCTTTTAAAAAGAACTTCCAATTCAACAATCTTCTTCAAATGATAGTCATCGGCTAAACTATCACATATAATTCAAATAATACTGTTACAATTGTAACTGCCGGCGCACTCTTATATATTATTCCTGGGATAATCTTAATGTGCTTAGGCCATCGCCATCTAGCGGCGGTACGCAAACTACGCTATCAAACAATTAGGAAAGAATAAGATTCCCAATGAAACAAAAAGAGGTGACGGTATATGTTAATTTGAAATTCGGCGCCAACTTCGAGAACATTTTTGTGAATTATTTCACACTTTTTAGTGCATTTTTCGAAGCCGGTTCTTTTTTTTTTTTCAAAAAATTTTCTATGCATCTAAAGCGAATAGCAAATTGAGCATTTCAAGCGTTTTCGCCGGAGCGGGAGATAATGACCATTACCTCCCGGTCCTAAATATAATTTTTCAAATTTGTAGAAAATTTAGAAAAATTTTGGAAAATTTTGAAAATTTTAAAACTTTTAAAAATTTTTACAAATTTTGAAACTTTTGAGAAGTTTTGAAAATTTTGGAAAATTGTCATTTTGAAGATGAAATTGTAATTTAATTCTGTAAGTGAATGGCGCATGACTCGAAATGTGTACTTCCCCATTCGCCCTATATGTTTAAAAAAGAGCCTTACATGCACTTGTCAAAAAAAGTACTGTCTGTAACAAGGGAGAGGGCAATTTCTAGCTCGGGTGATGATTTTAGCTGTCGACTACGACTCGTGTTAAAATCATCTTATCCTCGCTAGAAATGACCCGGTTACCGTCCTAGTTGCATAATATACTATTCGTCATTTATTAAAGTTGCGAGGCCGATTAATTTATTTGTCAATTGAGTAAATACTTTTTTCTGCGAGTTAGATTTTTAATAGATACAGAAGTGTGTGCGAATAAAAGATTTCTTTTAACAAATGTTATTTATGAAAGTGATTACATTTTTTTTCAACGCAGGCATGAAATGAGCCTTTTTTATGCCTGAAAGTAGGGTAGAAAATTGCGCATTTCGAGCGTGTTTGGCAAAAGAGGTAATTAATGGATTCTTTACCCCGTTCCTCAAAAATCGCATAAAAATGCAGAGGATAAGCTTGGATCCCATAAACATAGGCTACCATCCGGATGGTACCATATGTTTATGGGGGTTTAAAGCAATTCTACTCTTTTAGAAAGAAACATTACGTGTAACATTACGTAATTATTTAATTTTTTTTTTAATTTTTATATATTACATTTTTATTTGCAATTTTAATCTTGTTTATTTATTAATTATTTTTAAGTAAATAAATTAAAAAATAAAAATTTTCAGCTGGGTTGTGCAGGACTCAAAATGAAAAATCCAACTCACATGCATAAAAAAGGCCCTATTATGCCTTTGTTGAAGAAAATACTGTGTGTAACACGAGGAGAAAAGCTATTTCAGACACGGTTGAGGTGTTTTCAGCACCCGTCTCTATCTCAAGAGTCTTCGGTGTCCTTGACTCCGACTCGTGATGAATACCTCACCCTTGCTGGAAATAACTTATTTTCTCCTCTTGTAGCACAATGTACTATTAACATTAAATAATAAACAAAAAGTTTTTTTAGTGATAAAACTTTTGCTACCTCGTAGAGGAAACTTTGTGATAGTAAAAAAATTTTTTGCTAAAAACATGTTAGAAACGTGTTTTGAGACATTACGAGTTAAACTGTTAAACTATACTATTTTTAGAAAAAGCCTGTATGTGTGTGTGTGTGTGTGTGTGTGTGTGTGTGTGTGCGTGTGCGTGTGCGCGTGCGTGTGCGTGCGCATGTGCGTGTGCGTGTGCGCGTGTGTGTGTGTGTGTGTGTGGGGGGGGACGGATGTGGACGAAGATTACTTTGAACATTCACAATCAAAATTAATGTTTCAGGACTCAATGATTTTGTTTTTCTAAAAGGAAGGGGGCTGTAAAAAAATTTTGGCGGTTCTTGATATTATTTTGCGGTTTTTCGATTTTTGAGGATTAGTATATCGTTTTTTTTTGTATGTTTGAAATAATATCACCGATTTATTGTCTCTTGAGACTGTTAGAAGCCTAGATTATAAAGATTTTTACATTTCGAGTTATTTGAGGCTATGTTTTTTTTAATTATTTTTATCGCTTATATCTCGAGAACGGCGAGGTCTTTTTTGCAAACAAGTGCTCATTTTTTTCGTTTCTTAGTCAAGATTCTGAATCGAAAAGAATTTTTGAGATTCATCTATCCTTATTTGTTTTACAATTTATTTATTTTACGATATTCTAGAATCGATAAGGTAAATTATTTTTGTCTCAGTGCTCCGAGTCAATGCGACCGTCGCAGAATTCTACCTTTTCCAATCAGTGAACAAATGATATTAGATAAACCGTTTGATCTTGGAACATCATGTTTTCTGGAAAGAAGGATGGATACAGTATTGAGGAATTGTGCAACGTGGGATGCTGCATACTAGCGCGCATGAAGGATGAAGACCTCTTAAAAGCTATGACGGAATTCCGAAGAAATTAGCGCACATGGCATGATTTTTGCAAGGCATCGTGACGCTGTTACGGCATAGATAGGCGTGTCCGATAGTTATTGGTGACAGAAGCCACTACGCGCACACAAGGTTTTGCAGAACCAGTCAGAACCTTTACCAAAACATGTCACCTGACTTGCAGGTAATTGTTATTAAGGAGAAAACGATTGATTTGGACACTTTAATTCTACTTGCGCTACAAGCTGAAGATATAGTGGAGGTGCGGCGTAATTGGAAGAAGTCACCTTCACCAGATAAGCGTTTGCTGCATGAATTAGCGTATAAAAGGCTACAAGCGGCTACTTATTAAAGTAAGATGAGCTTAGCTGCAATTGTGGAAAGTTAGCCTACAGACTTGTCATAGAAGGTTGACAAACTGGTTGAGGAGAAATTGAGTTCGAAGCGCAACCCTCCAACAGCGGTAGCGTAGAGTTCGTCTCAAAACATTTCAGTACTCATCGAGAAGTTGCTCAATGAAAAGTTAAAGCAGCTGACTCTTAGCGCACCGAGAAAACTTCACCGCAAGCTACAGGACAAAACCAGGCTAACATTTTGATCTTGTCTACTGGGACTGCAGCTGGTCAGAATACACTACGAAAACTTGCCCAGAGTTTTCAGGAAAAGAGCAAGGGTAAGTAGATCAGGTCCCTACTGCCACTGCAAACTACTAGGTTAATAGAGCCCTATATAGGCTCAGATCTTTTAGATCCAGCACCACCGAGGCGTTACGTAAGCAGCTAGCAAATACTCTTGTTATTTATCACCTAGATCATTGCTCTGTGGTATACCTTGACGTGTCAGGGGAGCTTCAGACCCGTCTGTAGAGATTGCAGAATTCATGTATGAGGTATAACGGGTGGTATTAGAAGGGACGAGTATGTCACTTCCTACAGGAGGAAACTGGACTGGTTAGATGTTGAGGGAAGAAGAACGTACTTGCGGAGGTGCTAATTTATAAATCTTATTGCACGAGGCAACCGCCGTACCTTGCGGCTCTTTTTAAAAAGAACCAGTCCAGGACCTTAGGTAGGATCGCAAGGGAAATCTCAGTTTAAGGGTCGCGAGCCAACATAGGTCTGACTTGGCGCTGACTCCAAATATTATTTTGAATTCAATGATCAAAATATTTACTTTTTATTCAATAAAGATAATAAACATATTATCGTAAACTTATTATTTTCTTAATCTCTTTATTACCGTAACTATAATTTTTTATTATTTAGTTTAGATCGTTTTTTTATTCTATTTGTTTTAAATTTTAATTTAACTCTTGTTAGTGTTCTCAATTATTTATATTTAATATATATACATATATATGGGTGATTCTCTGGGAAATCAAAAACAAAAAATCAAGTTTTTTTCTGGAACTTCGGTAAAAATGTTCCAATTGGTGTTTAGAACGTTCATGAATTTTTTCAGATTTCGTTACACCATTAGAATTTAAGCTTTTCAAAGCCGAATATGAGCAATGAGCATGAAGTCATTTTTTACATTTTTTAGAAATTTCAACCTCCATTTATTCAACTAAATTAAATCTCTTAAAAAATAGAAAAACAGGATTTTTTGCGAATTTTCTGAATTTTTCAAGAAATATGGTTTCAAGACCATTTAAGGAGAGAAGCTACAGAAAACCTCAAAATCTGTTAAGCATTGACAAATATATTTTTTCTCTTTTGTACATATTAATACATAAAAAGAACATACTTAAACTGGTTAAAATCCCCCTAAACCACCCTCAAAATATCAGTGCAGCAAGAAAACCTTCAAAAAAGGATATTATTTGGATGATTGTTTTGCGCAACAGACATCGGCGAATTTTGATCAGCTTGAATTTATGTATTTTTTTAAGTAAAACTTAGAAATCTATGTTGCAATATTATTTTATTTTGCTTCTAAAAAGATTCTACAGCTAAATTAAGTGTTTAATTTTTTATTTCCACAAAAATCATGTATTTTATTATAATTTTTGTGAGCCAAAATTTGTACTTAAACTTTTATCAATAGGTCTCAACATAGATTTATAAAAAATATATTTAAAATGTAGATTATAATATATTTAAAACATAAAAAGAAAATTTGGTGCGCAAACCGCAACTGGAAGTTATGAAAATATAGAATTGAGAAAAATTACTTGAAAGTAAAATAGTTGTAATAATTAAATAAAAGATAATTCGTATTTATGTATGATTCCTTTTTTTTGGGATAAATTATTTTTAATCCACTACTGACATAGAGTTTTGACTTTTACTGACATTTGCTTAAGGCGTACTTATTTAACTTTTTGTTACGCAAACGCTAAAAAACATTAAATTTTAGATAAAAACGAAAATTGTTATGTCTAGCATCGCAGTATTTATAGAATACATGTATCCAGACCTATTTATTGTGGGATGCTTATTGACATGGTATCCTGAAGCATTTACATGCTAGTCGTTGCTCCAGTATCCGGGGCTGCGTGGGCAAGTGCCCTCGGCTTGCCAAAAGTGCTGTCGATTCAGTATGGTCTGCGGATGCCGGGAAGTCCGGTCGTTGTCACGGCGGCTTCCCCTCGTGGCGGCTCGATGTCGATTGTCAGTGGACCTCGTATTCCTAGTGCTGTCGACGTCCTCTCCTCCGCTCGCTGGGTCGTTTTGACCCGGGCCTCCTGCTGCTGGCGACGGCTGCTCTTCTTCTCGAGTGCTCGTCTCTGCTATTCTGGCACTGCGCCTTCGCATAGTTCGTCTTTTTACGGCTACACTTTACACAATTCGTTTTCTTGATGGCTGCTCGACTCTCGTATACGAATATTTGGTATATGCGGAATTTAGGTGATACTCGCGAAATAAGAACTCAAAATTTAAGTATAAAACAAAGCGGCGTATATTGTATTCTCCAGTTTTGATACAAAGTTAAGCTTGGCGTTCTTATTCTAAATTATAAATGTGTCGCGACGCTGCTCAGACTGAGTGGATGTCTGGCTGCCTGATCTCTATACTCCAACCTCTTGCTAGGAATGCTCTCTGTTGACTGACTTGGAGACGTACCCTTGGCTGGGGCGCTCTCTAGGTTCTCCTTCTTTGGTAGCTGGTGGTGGTTGTCTTTTTTGTAGTAGGGGTCTGAGCTTAGCGTATGTGACTCGCTTGTGTTTATCGGGTGTATATGTTAGTATATCGAGTGTCATGATTGTGCGTGCTCATCGAACGGATGTTTAGACTGAAGTATTGAGTGAGTATTTATGTGTGTGACTGGAATGTCAGCTGTTATCGAGTTGTGTATCGAGTGGCGCGGTGTCTTGTGTGAAATGAGAGACTGTATATCTCGTGGTGATAAGTATACTATGAGGAGTGTGATGTGAATGTGCCCAGTGTATGTGTGTATGTTGTAGCCATATATGATGCTTACTGACTAGGAAATAAAGTTATGACTACGCATGATAGAGTAGATGTTTTCATCATGAGATCTTCCCTTCAACCGCGACAGTCGGTAAGACAGATTTCTCGTGGTAAATCTCTCTAAGACAAGTATACATTTTTATTGGTTACTATTACAAGCTTTATCTACTTTAGAGGTTTACAGTCCTCTGTACATTTATTATTTAATTAACATTTAGCGTTGGCTACCTATGCTAATAACTGTGGATACTACGTGATTATAGTTGTTATATTATTGTTATTGATTATTTATTTTTGTGGTTACATGATAATTATGATTTTATAAATTTTTTGAATTTTACAATATATTTTAAATGTGGATACATAACAAAATATTAAAAAAAAAATTAAAACAGATTAAAGAAGTCAAATTTTTTCGGGAAACCCCTTTCATTATTAAGAAAATAGGTTAAGAATTAATACAAAAAAATAAAAAATAATCCTTTGAAACATTATTTGGAGTTTCTAGAAGGTCTGTGTTGAGTAGTAGTAGGGAGAAGAGTATACAATATAACGGTATACTATAGCTCTCGGCATCGGCTTCTACACTGCTGTTTGTAGCGTCAGCTTTCAGTTCCACTTTTGATTTTGCCGAGTACACATCGAAATGTCAAGCTACCCGAAAGGTGATCGATCTAAAAGACAGCGGGCTGCGGAACCTCGAAAGCGGAAATTTCACGGCAATCGTTTTACAAGTGTTTCATCGCAAGGTTCAAGCGGCGAATAATCTTGCATCTTACAAACATCCGGCGAGATTAATCGATGAAACCGTGGAGAAGCACATACGTCCAATTTATGAAGAGCTCTCTAATGATGATTTAATGAGGCGGTGCTTAGGCGGCCACACTTAAAATTCCAACGAATCGTTCAATTCGATTGTGTGGCGCCTAAGTCCGAAACATTTGAATTCCGGCTATAAAATCGTCGAAATTGCAGCATATTTGGCTGCAGGCATTTTTAACGAGGGCTACTCTGCTGTACTTTCCACCATACAGCTCCTCAATATCATCATCGGGTAGCAGTGCAAAAATTTTGCTGACACCGGCGATGCTGAGCGCATAACGTGGGAGAACCGGCGCGCATCATTTTCTAGCAAGAAGGCTCGTACAGACCGAGATTGGAAACCCTCAGCCAAAACGAGTTTTTTGAAGAAGAGGAAGGACTAATGTATGGCCCAGGGATAGCTGATTAACCTCTAATTACTGTAAGTACCCAAAAACTTATATTTTTTTGGACCGAAAACTTTAAAGCGCGTTTTCTCGAGTTTTCATTTTTTACGACTTTTAGAAAACGGTGCCGGTGATAGCAAAAAGAATATACGCCCGATCGAAAAAAATCAATGTGATCTAGTTTCAGCATTAAATTATCTTCTATTTGAACTAAAAAAGTTGGACAAAAGTATTATTTAAACTACTTTTTTTGTAACTTAAAGTGAATTTTTTTTCACAAAAAAGTGAATTTTTTTTCAAACTTCGAAAAAATTTGGAATTTGATAACTTCTTCAGTACTATATTTTTGTCCGTTACTGACCCGAGGGAGTATACAATATTTGCATGTGAGAATGTTTGATGTGTTCGAGGTTATTGTCGAATTTATAAACACGCGTTACGTTTCTTTACTGCACCAGGTAGCGAAGATTCCCTTTCTAGCTGTGGAGCCCTCTGACGAAACCGCGGGCACCAAGCTAATCCACTCAAACTCGCGTTGCGATCGCCTGGCACGCGTAATGCGAACCTAGGGGTAGCGATAACGAGTATTATTATTTTTCGGGTTGGTATAACCCTCGATAGTCGAATAAATAAAATGGAACATTATTATTATAATTAAATTCATACTCTCTATTTATTTACTTAATAAATATAAATTATTCAATAATATTAAAAACTAACATCGAGTATCAATATCAAATGTTGTTAAAAATTATAATGTAATAAAAATTAGTATTTCTGATACGACAGTCACTAAATAATTAAGTTCTACGTTCTCCTGAAATGAGAATTTATTACAATGAATTATCACCTCTATGTAGACCTTAGAAAATAAGAAATAGCAAAAAGAATATACGCCCGATCGAAAAAAGTCAATGTGATCTAGCTTCAGCATTAAATTATCTTCTATTTGAACTAAAAAAGTTGGATAAAAGTATTATTTAAACTACTTTTTTTGCAACTTAAAGTGAATTTTTTTTCTCAAAAAAGTGAATTTTTTTTCAAACTTCGAAAAAAATTTGGAATTTGACAACTTCTTCAGTATTTTTTGAGTTCATATAGAAAAGAAACTTATAAAAATTAAAAAAAAATTTGTCTCGACTGTTCCAGACGCACTGCACGACCTCCATCACCGGTACCGATTAGAAAGTGCAGACTCCAGGCGCTCCGGCAAAATGGTCATAACTTGAAGAAATTTTAATATTTTTTAATAACAAAAATTGTTTTTTAAAGCTAGAATATAGTACATTATGTTCTCAAAATTTCGTTTACCATAATCTTTTCCATCCCTTTCAGAAAAATCGCTGAAAAAACGCTTTTTTTCGGGACCTAAAGCAGACTACCCCCTTAAGGAACTTTTCGATTAATTAGGCACATTCAAAACCTTAAAATCCCGAAAAAAGTGGTTTTGAACACTCGAACCATTACATAAAAAATTATAAAGATAGCTTCATTCAGTAGAACAGTGACTGTCATATGAAAAAAATCATAGTAATGTGAAATATTGATTAAAAAATTATTAAATTGCATATTTTGCCAATATGGGTACACTTAGCTTGAGCATGCTTAAGCATATGGGCTTAAAAAAATTAGAAAAAATTTACAAGTATTCTACATACCAAACGAAACATTTTTCCGAAATAAATTTTTTTTTTATTATCAATTTCCCAGAAATATGCCAATATGGTCTTATTTAGTTTAAAAAAACTTTAAACATATGCCTTTAAACTAAGATAAAAAAATTTACAAGCATTCTACCTACCAAAAGAAACATTTTTTCAAAAATATTTTTTTTTTATTTCGGTTTCTCAGAGAATTGCCCATATTTATACAAAAAAGACAAATAACACGAAATATTGTTAAAAAATTATTAAAATGCACATTTTGGTAATAAAATCATATTTAGCTTCAAACAATTTTAAATATATGTGCTTATAAACATCTGAAAAAAATTACGACCATTTTAAATACCAAAAGGAACATTTTTGCCTAAATAATTATTAAATTTTGTTCTAGATTTCTCCTAGATTCATCCATATATATAGATATTTATACGGAAATATGGTCATATTTAGCTGTGAATAACCTTTAACACTTTTAAGCTTAAAAAAAAACTGAAAAAATTTACATGCATTCTAGGTACAAAAAGGAAGATTTTTTCTGAAAAAAGAAAAAAAATGTTGATTTCGATTTCTTAGAGAGTTATCCATTGATATATAAAGATATTTGTTATTTTTTGAAAAATTGATAATATATATATATATATATATATATATATATATATATATATATATATTGTACATATGGTAATTCGCTGTGAAATCGGAAACAAAAAAAATTATTTGAATTCAGAAAAAAAATCTCTGTTAGTATGTATAATGAACGTAATTTTTTTTAAGCCCATGGGTTAATGTTGTTTGGAGCTAAATATCACCATATTTCCATATATATATATATATATATATATATATTGTGACTTTGCTAATCAGTTCTCGTATTTTTATAGCAAATAATTTTGATTCTGAAGTACTATATTTTTGTCCGTTACTGACCCGAGGGAGTATACAATATTTGCATGTGAGAATGTTTGATGTGTTCGAAGTTATTGTCGAATTTATAAACACGCGTTACGTTTCTTTACTGCACCAGGTAGCGAAGATTCCCTTTCTAGCTGTGGAGCCCTCTGGCGAAACCGCGGGCACCAAGCTAATCCACTCAAACTCGCGTTGCGATCGCCTGGCACGCGTAATGCGAACCTAGGGGTAGCGATAACGAGTATTATTATTTTTCGGGTTGGTATAACCCTCGATAGTCGAATAAATAAAATGGAACATTATTATTATAATTAAATTCATACTCTCTATTTATTTACTTAATAAATATAAATTATTCAATAATATTAAAAACTAACATCGAGTATCAATATCAAATGTTGTTAAAAATTATAATGTAATAAAAATTAGTATTTCTGATACGACAGTCACTAAATAATTAAGTTCTACGTTCTCCTGAAATGAGAATTTATTACAATGAATTATCACCTCTATGTAGACCTTAGAAAATAAGAAATAAAAAAAAGCTAAAATAAAATGTATTCAAAGAAATATATATATAGGTATTCTACCCACGAAAGGAAGCCAGCTGCGATGAACGCCGAGCCACGCATTCCAGGACACGAGTGGCTGAAACACGTGCGAATGTAGGACAGCAAGTGGTGCGAGCGACGAATGTAGGAAAGGGAAGAGATTGAGAGTGTGAGAGAGAAATAGTAAACAATAGGAACAGCGGCGGCGAAATAGAAGTGTAATGTAGGGGCGGTAGGGGAAAGGAATGTGAGTGTGTGCGAATGAAAGTGTTTCTGCGAGTGCATATGTGCGAATCTCTTGAATAAGTGTGCAGGGTGTACGGGGAGGAATGCTCCCTGCTTCGAACCTCTATTTTCGGCGTTGCGCAAAAACCGAGGTAATGTGCCACCGGAAAGCGGTAGCGGACGCGATAAAGGATTGGAAAAATGTACATAGTTTATATTTGTTAGCTTTAAAATAAACGTGCCAAGGTTTAATACCAAGGCATTCCTAGCATATAACAATACATTTTATTTGATTTGGACATCCATTACACTGCATCCCGGACCTATAATTAAAATCATATCAACATTAATAATAAAAAAAAAATCTTTGTATAAATTTTTAGAATATAACTTCAGAATTTATAATATGTGATTTAATATTGGGAAATTGAGTTTTAAATTTATCTTTATTTATTTACACAAAATTTAATGCATGCTAATTGTTATTGAGATTATTATAATTTTAAATTCCCCAGAAGAAAACCCGCTCAGCAGTATTGTATGCAATTAAAGTAAGTAGAGGTAAGAAAACAATTACAGGTTTGAAACCACGGAACCGTTGCGGCGAAAGGCGGGTTATTTTCGCCTCACCGCTGGTACTGATAATTTTAGCTGGAACGCACTGCACAAACTTCCGGGATATTATCGTGAGTCGTATGCGCGTCCCAGTGTGAGGGCAAGACGGTGGAATGTAAGAAACGCAGTATTTCCTGTATCGTGTTCCATGCGTACTTGCCGAGTTAGGATTTTGTTCGGGAATATGGGAGGAGTATACACAAATCAACACAGATATTTTCCCTTATGAGTATCCATTCATCGTAGATTTTTACTGAGAGGATTCTTATGTTTTATTTCGCTAAATCTTAACATTTTGGATACAATTACTTATATTATCCAAACAAAATTCGGAAGCATATTTTATTTTAATTGATTAAAAAGAAAATTCGGATTTTCCGGCTCATCAAAACCCGCGCATTTGCAATCTCGGGAAAAAGAGGGAAAGGTGCTCGACGAGTGACTCTTCAACTCTAGGTGAAGGAGAGCGCAACCACTGAGTCGAGCCGCCCAATCAAGCCGCCTAATCAAGCCGCCGAATTGCGCCGAGCAAGGAGTGAGCAGAGCAGCAGCTTAGGCGATGAAGGACACTCTACAATCAACTACCAAGCAATATATACACATAAATTTACAGCTCTATTACAGGAACTTCACTAGCCGAGTAAGAGAGTAGTGTACGAGTCAGTGTGTCCGTCGGTTATATGTAGTAGTATAACACAACATAACATGGGTATTATGATAATCAATATTATACATGACCTCCTGTGTATCCTAAGCACATTTTAAAAAGGAGACATATATAATAATAATTGTTATATTTTCTTAACTAACACTAACCAAATAACCCCGGCCTTAGGATAGTTCTTTATGAACGAAACTACGAAATCCACTATATGTCTATTTTTGCCAACATCTTTTATATATTTCTATCATAAGAGAGGTCGTGGGAATAAGCTGCAAAGCCAAACCACGGGCCGGCGAAAGCTGGCCTAGCCTCGTCTAACACTTAAAATACCGATGTAACAAACCGGAAAAGACTGCAACCGCACCCCATACATACTATTCCTGTGGCTAATTTGTATAAAAATTGCCTAATATAACACTAAAATTGAGTCACGTGTAAATTTCGGTTTAATAAAATCTTAATACTATGCTTCTCTATATTAAGTATATACTTGTGCGAAGTGATGTGTATATAGAGTAAGATCAGGGTTGAAGGTCACCATATATGTCGGGTATGTACCTATATTCTGCGTCACGAGCAATTTTTCATAAACTCACGCGAATTTTTCGTTTACAAGAGATTCAGTATGTAATTTAAAGAAATATATTATCCAAGTGACATAATAATTATTCATATATCGTGAAACATAAAAACAGAGTTCAAATCAGTACGTTTTAAAAAAAGTAAAATCATTTATTACATAAACATTCTTTCAGCACAAGTAAATATCAAGAAGAATATAAACCAAGATAGATTTTGATTTTCTTTTATTAATTTTACGTTAATATCATTATTATTTATATCAATTAAATTAAAATATATATATATATATATATATATATATATATATATATATATATATATATATATATATATATATATATATACATTTTTTTTGTTCTTCTTAATATATATATATATATATATATATATATATATATATATAGAAGAACGAAAAAAATGTTATTAGATTCTATAATTTGTAATTTGTAATCCAGAAACATCCTCGACTACTTATTGATAACGCTGTAAGTGGACTTATATTCTATTTGAATAATAAATAAAATAAATAAAGGCGCCTCGTCACTATTATATTTTGTCACAACATAAATATTGTGTTACTTTATTCAATAATATAAACAAACCTTGTGTACATTATTTTTACTTTCCCACGAACCAATTGTCCTCAGATCTCTTAACAATATTTAAAATTTATTAATAACGGTAAATATACAATTATTTATAATAATTAGAATAGAGATAGTCAAAAAGAAAGTTTGGAAGTATGTTACCATTACTAATAACCAAAATAAGAACTTGCATAGTTCAGAAGAAAATTTTATATGACAAACTGTTAAATGATTAAATTCAAATGAATATTCAAGAAAAAACAAATAGAAGTGTCAATGCATTTGACCCCAGATACTCATATCAAACTACTAGTTCAAATGAAAATTTTATAAACTAAACAGTTTAATGACTATATTCAATTAAGTTATCAAAAAAAACAAATATAATTCAAATATATTTTAAATAATATAATTTAAATTCGACTCAATTGTCAAAAAGAAAAACAAAGAAAACGTCAATCTATTTGGCCCCAGAAAATCATTAAAAATTACTAATTGAAAGAAAATTGAATCAAGTAAACAGTTGAATAATTAAATTGAATTGACTTTTTTAAAAAAAATAAATGAACATGTCAATTTCTTTGGTCCCAGTAACTCATTTTATCATGTAAACAGCTAAATGATAGAATTCAATTGAATTTTCAAAAACAAATACAAATGAAAATATCAATCAATTCGTACCAGGAAATCATTTCAAAATACTAGTTGAAAGAAAGTGGTGTCCATTAAACAGTTAAATCATTACATTCAATTGGATTTCCAAAAATTACATCAAAATAATATGTCAATTTAATTGGCCCCAGAAACGCATTTCAAACTACTAATAAAAATGAAAATTGTATAAACTAAACAGTTAAATGATTACATTCAATTGACATCGGCCAACATGTCGGCGGGAGGGAAAGATCCTCCGGATAAGACCAGTAAAAAGTTTCTGAAATGTCACTCACAGAATGAAGTAACAACAGTTATTTGTATTATATGTGATAATGCGTACCACCAAAGTTGTGCAAAACAAAAAAGTCTAATTTTTATTAGTGAAAGGCTAATAATATGCCAAGAACATAAAAACATAACCTCAAAAGTTGATGAAGAGGTTTTGAGTGAATCAACAAAGGCAATTTTTGCACAAATAAAATCGAGACAATCAGAAGATATAAGGAAGGAAATACTGAAGGAATTAGAGTGTAAAGCACAAGACCGACTGAACTCAACAGTGAGAGATAGTGCAGCTGATCTTGAAATCATGCAAAAAGAAAATGAACTATTAAAACAACTTAACAGAGAACTTTTTGAAAAAAATGATCTACTGAAAGAAATTATAGGAAAACAAAAACGTTACCAAAGAAGCAATAACTCTTTTGCTGAAATAACAAGTGCTGTGAAACCTCTACAAAAACGAGTTCCAAAACTTATAGTTAAAACCTTAAATAATGCAAGACAAACAGATGTCAAAAAAAGTATAGTAAAATGTTTAATAGATGAGAAAAGCATTCAAACAAAAGAAATATACAGCACAAATAAAGATGAGATTGTTATTAAATGTATGAATAATGACTGTGTTGAAAATGCTGAAAGTTTATTAAAGAACTGCCTAGATGGAGATTGTGAAGTGAAAATAGAACAATTAAATAATCAAAAAATTAAAATAGTTGGAATTGATAACAATATGAACATGGATGAGAATGAAATTGAAGAAGATATAAACATAAGGAATTTCGCAAATTTTAATACTAAAGCTCAGGTGTTACACTTGTATACAAACAAGACGACAAAACTCAGTAGCGTTTTAGTGGAAGTGACAGCTGAAATTTATAAAAACATCAGAGATAACAAGAACAGAATCTTTATTGGATGTCAAAGCTGTAGAGTTTTTGACCTGATAAATATAAAACCATGTTTCAACTGTGGTAGGTTGGGACACAATGGTACAAAGTGCAATAATAAAATAACATGCCTAAAGTGTGCAAAAAATCACAAAACTATTGAATGTGATAATGAAGTATTAGTATGTATAAACTGCAGTTACAGCAATAATAAATTTAATACAGTTTTTAATACGTGTCATAATGCAGCAGATATAAATTTATGCGAAATAATAAAAAACAAGATTAAAAAATTAATTGGAAACACTGATTATCCTGTGATACCTACATTACCAACAGTGTATACAATACCGAAGCATTATCAACTGAAGATAACTAACCAACAAAAAGAAAATGCAAACAATATGCAAAGTGAGAAATTTTCTCAACAACAGCAACAACAGCAGCAAGAACAACAGCAAGAACAGCAACAAAACCAACAACGGCTGCAACAACAGCAGCAAGAACAGCAACAAAAACAACAACAAAATGTTCAACAGCAGCAAAAACAATAAATAGTAACAAGAAATAGCACAAGAAAAAATACAAAGACTTAAATAATTAAATATGGATTTTGAATTTCTTGATAAAATACAAAAAGACTCTATTCAAAGGGAAAAAATATGTGACAATATCAATTGTCTAAATAAAATCATTAACAATAAAAATGATATTATAATGCATGTAAATATAAGAAGTATGTCTGCAAATTTTGATAAGTTAAAAATTCTATTACAAAGTCTAACTAGTAGACCATGTATTGTGATATGCACTGAAACTTTTGTACAAGTAAATTATAAAATATACGATTTAGAGGGATATAATAGTTATTATAATGAAAGTAACTTAACTCAGAATGATGGTGTCATGGTTTTTGTTGATAAGAATATTGTACACAAAACTAAAATTATTAAGTATGGAAAGATTAAAATAATAAATACTCATATCACATTAAATGATAACAGTAGTATGGAATTTTCCGCTGTATACAGATCTCATCACATACCTAAAGCAGAATTCAGTCTAGATTTAAACAAGTTCTTGAATAATAAGAGAAATACTAAAAATCATTTAATTATAGGTGATTTTAATATTGATTTACTAGAATCTGATAATATTAGTCAAGAATTCCTCTGTAACTTCTTACAAAATGGATATTTTCCTGGTTTCGTTTCCTCGTTTCGTGGGAATTACAAGGCCACCTATAGGAAACTGTAAAGGATCTTGTATTGATAATATCTTCATTAAAACTAATAGCCTAAGTACAGTTACATATAAATTAAAACATTCTTTAACAGACCATTACCCTATTTTTATTGCTATAAACAAGATGAAGACTAAAAGTAAAGCACCCACTAAAATAATAGACTATAAAAAATTAAGAAACGTTGCCAAGACAATAAATTGGAATGGAACTATGTCAATACATGATCCTAATATTGCTACTGATACACTGTTAAGCGAAATAAAAAAATGCATTGAATTAGCAAAAATAAAATTGAGGAAAGATAATAAGAAACAAAGGAAGAACTGGATTACAGATGCTATAATAAAATCGTGTGATACTAAAGAATTTTTGTATAATTTATGGCAGATGAATCGTGAGAATGATCAACTTAAAGTACAGTACAAAAGATATGCCAAAATATTAGATAAGGTAATTACAGATGCAAAAGTCAAATACGATAAAAGTCTGATCCAAAATAATACAAATAATCCCAAAAAACTTTGGGAAATTATAAACACAAAAATAGGGAAAAAAATTAAATGTAATGATACTATTAATTATATTAAAGTTGATAGTGAGAAACTAACAGATAAACGTTTAATAGCTAATAATATGAACAAGTATTTTTGTGAAATAGGTAAAAAATTGAGTGAGAAAATTGATAAATATTCGGATGCTGATTTAAAATTACCAGATATGAATGCAAGCTCCATCTTCTTAAAACCAACTAGTGCGCATGAGGTTGCAAGTATTATTAATAATTTGAAATTAAAAAATGGAGGAGTTGACAAAATAAATGCCAAAACTTTAAAAATACTTTGCAACAATATTGCTGAACCTTTAGCGCATTTAATTAATTCTTGTATTGAAAACGCTGTATGGCCTGATGCACTAAAAAAAGCGGAAATTGTTCCTATATACAAGTCTGGAGAGAAGCATAATATATCAAATTATAGACCTATTTCATTAATATCAAATGTAGCTAAAATTCTTGAAAGAATTTTATATAACAGAATTTATGATTTTATTAAAAAAAGTAATATAATATCGGAACACCAATTTGGTTTTATGAAAAAAATAGGTACAAAGAATGCTTTCAATTACATAACAAATACACTATACAATAACTTGGATCAAAGTAAACCGATACTTATAACGTTTCTAGACTTAGCAAAAGCTTTTGATACTGTAGACCATAAAATATTATTAGATAAACTTTATTGTTTAGGAATAAGAGGAATGGCGTTGGATCTACTTTCAAGTTATCTTAATGATAGATATCAAGTAGTTAAAATAAATGTTAATGAAAGTGATAGCATGTTAATAAATACGGGTATTCCACAAGGCACAATATTAGGACCTCTACTTTTTATACTATACATTAATGATATCCTGAAAGTGATCCCGCTAGAGACAATATTGTCATATGCTGATGACACTGCAATAATAGCAAATGGTAATACTTGGAGTGAAGTGCAAACAACTATGAATAAGTATTTAATAAAAATTGATAAGTGGTTAGCAGTAAACAAATTATCTTTAAATGTTGAGAAGACTGTTGTTATGACCTATGGTAACTACAATGATAGTGTTCCAACTCAAATAGAAATTAAGATTAAGGATAGAAATATAACTAGAGTAGAAAAGTGCAAATATTTGGGAATAGTATTTGACTACAATCTGAAGTGGGATAAGCACGTTCAATATATAATACAAAAAACGAAATATCTAGTCTATATTTTCTATAAAATTGCCAAATCAATGCCAACAGAAATATTAAGAATGATATATTATGCATTTTTTCATAGTATAATAAGTTATGGAATATTAGCTTGGGGTGGAGCTTATAGAAATAATAGAGATTTATTGCAAAAATTACAGAATAAAATTTTGAAAGTTATTAATAAGAACAATTTTGTTGAAGATAATCCTATGAACTTGGAACAACTATTTACTTTTGAGGCGTTAAAATATCATTATACAGACCTAAAAAGCCAATATCTTGCATCAACTAGTATAACTAGGAGAAAAAACTTAACTATACCTAAAAATAGCAAAAGGGTTAGCGACAAAAATAGTTTTAAAAAAGCAATTACAACTTTTAACAATTTACAAAATGAGTTTAAAACTTTAAATATAACTAAAAATTCTCATAAAAAGTTGCTAAAAGATTGGATAAGATCTAATTAAGAAGCGCTGTGATACAAAATTACTGTTTTGTATATAATTTATCGCTTTATATAAAAATACGAAAATTGTTAAGAAACGAAAATTTTATATGCTTAGTTTTTAAGTCACTTTTAGTATTAAGTTAGTATTAAGTATACATATATATTTTTTTATTTAATATTTTGTATAATTTTTTTTGTTTTTTATGTCTTAATACCAGACCTGCGTATAGGTAACTAAGTTTACCTCTGCAGGGTTTTGCAGTTTGTATATAAACTGTATCTCTTTCTGGTTTTCAATAAATAAATAAATAAAATTGAGTTATCAAGAAACAAAATACAATGAAAATGTCAATTCAATAGGCCCCAGAAATGCATTTAAAAATTCTAATTCAGAAGCAAATTTTATCAAGTAAGCAGGTAAATGATTAAATTCGATTCAATATTCAAAAAGAAAAATAAATGAAAATGTCAATCCATTTTACCCGAGTAACTCATTTCAAAATACTAGTTCAGAAGAAATTTTTATCTGACAAACAGTTCAATGATTAAATTCAAATGAGTATATCGGACGGTAGGGGGCGGATTATATTTAAGCCAATCGCCGCGGGCGGGGATGTCACCCCCCCCCCCGGAAGCGAAGCCGCGACCCCGCGGTCTAGAGGAGGGCCTTACATCTATTTTTTTTATCACAGTTTTTAAAGGGTAGTTTCGGTAGGAAAAATTGTTGCCATTTACGGTAGGGAAATTTGTGGCATATGCGGTAGAAATATTTTTGGTGTAAACGGTAGGGGGATTAACGTTATTTACGGAAAGGTAATAGCGGTACTGGCAAAAGGAGGGTATTTGGTATGGACAAGATGAGGGTATGCTATAATGGAAGGGGTAAGCGATATCAGTATTTTACGCACCTCTAAGGTATGCGTCAATGTTCGGAAAAATTACGATAACTGATTGCCGTGATGCTGCTAGTAGTTTCGATGTGGGGTCTACTAATGCGGCTGAGATAATCATTTGCCAGTTATCGGTTGCAATACGATATTTTGCGAAGTTTGTAGCGACGCCTTCGAATCTTTTAAAAGAATGGCGAAACTTACAAAAAGAACACGTATTAACGTCCGCGTCTTTCTTCCCACAACGATAACAAAATCGCTTATTACGTGGTTCTTTGCAATCACGATAACAATGTCCCGAACATTTACAATTCCAACATACTCGGTCAGTTTTATTGCGCGTGACTGTCGATGCGGGCTCTGATTTCCGCGACGACTCTGCAGAGTTTTCCCGATCGCTTGTCTTCGAATTTCTCCAATTAGCGGTGTTGTTTTTAGGTTTCGAAGGCGGTAGACGTTGAACCGACACCCGCTCAGGCTTCCGAGGCGAAGGCTGAGTTCCCGACGGTGTACTCATGTTTACCGGTACCGCAATGGTCTTTCTTACCGGGGAGTGTCCTATCATCTTATTTCGAGATGGGTTGCAGTTAGGACAGTCGGGAATTATGACTCCTAGCTGGCCACATTTGTAGCATAAAATCCCAGATTTATTAGGGCAGAACTTTGCCTGGTGTCCGGTAAGGTAACAGGCCCAGCAAGCATATAAAGATCTGCTATACGCTGGTTTGCCTATATACGATGAGTTCGACGAATTCGAATTATTCTTACGATTTTGGTAATAAATTAATTTTTCTGCTGGTGATTTCCAGGAAAAGGATTTGAGTTCCCGAGTTTTTGAAGTTCTATTCGATTGACACCATGTCAATCGATCTAACATTCGCGATTCATTCGGGATTTTACGAGTTTTGTTCGACGATTTACGATTTTTCGGACTACGAACCCGCTGTTCCGAAAGTGAACAGTTAGGTGTGTAGCTATTTCGATTTTCGGATCTTTCAGCTAATTTCGATTCTACTATGTTCGAGTTTTTATTATTCGAAGACCGATATGATTGTTCCGACGATGAACAATCCGCCCTGCGGGCACTATTCAAAGTTTTCGATGAATTTTTCAAACGTTTAGTCCGATTCGAGTTACGACCACTCCTTATAGGTTCTTACGAACGGTTTGTTGCAGATTTACTCGCGGTAGCTACTATTGGGAAATTTTCCGTAACTCCGTCTGCGATTCTGTAACCTGAGAGTGTAGAAAGGTGATTCGACTGAGATTCGTTTAACGCAGATGTATTTTGAGCTTCGAAGTTGTTCACAGCCGATGAACATTGCTCTATTGCAGTTTCCTCCGAAGTGAGAACGTACGATTTCTCTTCACTCTTTCCTAATGAATTCGAATTTTCGGGGGTAAATGCCGATACAATTGTTGTCGCTAATTCCACAGAAGAATCAATTGCGAAAGTCGCGCGAGATACCGACAAATTTTCATTCTCCGTCTTATCAACTGTGTTAGGAGATACCGTTAGATCCGGCGGAGGTGGTTCGATGACTAGCGACGACAATGGTCCTTGTGTGGAATACGATTCGAGATGTTTTTGCAATTCGATGGGGTTCTGTTGTCCGGTAATTTGCGATATGGGGGAATAATACTGTTGTGGGTGGAGATTAGGGAATGGTATAGCGGTGCGGTAGGTATTTGTTCCGATACTGTCTGTTGGGATTTCGGGTATTGTGTTCTATTGTGGTGTATAATAGTTACATTGTTGTGGGCAAGGTGGGGTTTGTATGTTAGGGTTTTGTGTATGAAGATTTTGTGTATTAGTGTAGGATTGTATTGATATAGGATGTGTGGGTTGTGCGATAGGGGCGTGTTGTACTTGTAAAGGTTGTGAAGTTTGTTCGGTAGGGTAAGTTGGTGTTTGTGAAAGTTGCAAATTTAGTACTGTAGGGTAGGTTGGTATTTGTGGGGTAAGTGTAGGTTGTGGGGCGAAACATCTATACGGTTCCATTAGGTGGATCGGTATTTGCGAGACATTATCAGATTGTACAGAAGGTTTTTGTTCAATTGACTCAAATATGATTTTTAATTGCTTTTGTCGAGATTTCAACTAATTGATTAAGTATCTTGTCGTAAGTCCCTTCTGTACTAATCTGAAAATATTTCGCGCTATTCGAAAGAGTATTTATATCATATATTGCGAATACAAATCGCACAATCTCTTGTTTGTTCGCGACATTGGACAAATATCAAAATACTTGAAAAATCAAAATGGCGGTTGTACAAAGTCGTTAAAATTTTCGGTAGGTTGATAAAGTGAAATCGTAGAGCATTTTAAAAGCTATAGAAAATTTTCGTATGCGGTGCTAAATTAAAAATGCCTTCGGGAGAGTACACGAAGCGATACGTCGACATATATTTATATATATTATATGGAAGGCTAGCGGCGTGGAAAATAAAGGCGCGCCAAGCGAGGAATTTCTATTCAAATTCCGAGAAATGGCCGTGCAGGCAGATGTGAGTCCAAACTTGCGGGGGGCCGAGCGAAAGGCGTGAGGCAAGAGAGGGATAGATAGATAGATATTTTTTTTATTCATCACTTAAGACAAAAATTTACAGCTGTATGTACATTTGGTTAAAAGTTGTTATCACATTATCAGTCATTATAGTTAAAAAGTTTGGATCGCTATCACAAGTCGTCAATTTATTGTCTAATATATCTTAATGTAGTCAGTGTTTTCACATATTGTTTCATCAACTTAATAATATACAAATAAATAGATATCAGTAATTTATACACATACACATTTATATTGCACATATATCTATCGCTTCAAAAAATAAAGCGCCTTACATTCTTTCTTCATTCATACAATCTTTCACGACAATAATGACACTCACACTTCACACTTAATACTTAAAATAAATTAATGACTACACAAGAATAAATAATACGCTTAGAATAAATTAAGACTACACAAAAATTTAACGAAATACAATGACACGTTTTTAATCACTTATGGAGTCTTGTCGCCGTGTAATTCTTTCAGGTGCCTACCTAACGCCGTTTTATACTTACATAGTGATGGCAGATACCTTACACTGCAGGGGATCAAGTTCCAGAGGCGTGCACCTTGGGCCCTAAAGGAATATAGGCCCTTATCAGTGCGCGACCCCGGAACTGAGAGCTCTTTTATACCCCCCCCCCCCTACTTGAAGTCCTTGCCTGATCTTTTTCAAAGAGAGCAGTAAGATACGGTGACTGCCGCATAACAACCGCTTTATAAAGCAGCAGCCCCATAAAATCCTCTCTCCTCGCCTTAATATCTAACCAGCCCAGGTTCTTCCTGTAAGGAGTGATATGCTCGTACCACCTAACACCACATATATATCTCACACATGAATGTTGCAAACTTTGCAGTAGTGTCTGAAGCTCGCTTGACACATCAAGATAAACTACTGAGCAGTAATCTAGGTAAGGTAATACCATTGCACATGCCAACTGTATACGAAGTACCTCAGTAGTGCATGAACAGAAGAATTTCAGGCTATAAAGAGTCCTGTTTACCTTCTTGCTAACCGTATCTATTTGTGGCTTCCACGTAAGTCTTCCGTCCATGACCACACCGAGGTTAGTGACTGCGGCAACAAAGGGCACGAATATGCCATCCTGCACCTCAATTCCCTGCAAGTTAAGGCTCTGGATCTGCTGTGAGAGTGAGGGAGAGAGAGAAAGATAACAAGTGCGCTGACACTCTCCCTACCTAACCTTATGTACATCTTGCGACCGCGTGCGTTCGGGTTTTCGGCGATTCCAGCCTGCAGAAATAAAGGCGCGCGCGCATGTACATATACGCTAGCTATAGTAATAGCTGCATAATAAAGTCGGACGTCCGTATATACGCGTGCAGACGGGCATGTAGGTATACATTTGTGCGCGTATACACACAGGTGTGTAAAAATGTGTTTGACTAGAAAGTTAGAACATGAATATTAAAAAGGCGAGGTTCTTTAAGAAATAACGTATTTAAATATTTACAGCTGGACATGAAATGTCAAATATTTGGCAACATCTGACTGAACTATTCAGCCTAGAAAAGTATCATAAAGAAGAGAGAGTGATAATCAAGATTGAGGCAGAATCACTCTACATAACCCCTGAAATGGGCAAACCATATATGACTGGTGAGTTTACAAAAGATGAGTTTGATGTGTGACTGTTGAGTGTTGATTAAAATTATACACGTGTATATATGTATGAGATAGTGCAAGTGTATATGGAGTAGCATATATATACACATTTAAAACCTCTTTGCACATAAAGTAAATATTTTACTTTAATCTCATTTTATGTGGAAAAGATGTTTTATTTTTTTATATAAAATAAGATAATATTCAAGTTATTTAAGAATTGAAAAGACATCTACACATAAATTTATTTGTTTTGTTTATTGAAAGACGACAAACAAGCAATAATTCTGATTAGTCAACTGGGAAGTGTGTGCTTGTTGTTCGGTATCACATAACCTAGAAGACTTAGATAAACATTTAGAAATTTTGTTGTTCGGATTGCTGGATGTTTGTTTATTTTATTTTGAGGTTAGCCATACTTGTTGTTCGGTAAGCTGGCCTCGGGATGAACTCTCTTGGAAATTTAAATAAAAAGTAACAAACATTGGCTTACCAAATAAATTTTTTTTACAGAAAAACTGATGCTGGTTGATTGTTAATGGAATGGTATGAATTGGTGTGAGGAGAGACTGTTAAGAGATCAGCCTCTAGAAATGCCAAGAGAGCAAAATAGCTCAACAGAAGGAAATGCAACCGATTTAGAGGCGAAAGATGAGAATTAAATTATGGCCAAAGACGAGAGCAAAATTGATGTGATGGTGAGAAAAGATGAGAACGAGGTGAGTAAACAGGATGAGTCGAAATCGGTAGTTGATGCTATTAAATCAGGCAATACAACTAAGCCAATTGTCACTAAAGAAATAAAAACTAATTTCGGCCTCGACGTACTTGCATTTTTGATAAATATAAATAAAACTGACCTCGACATTAAAAATTTATCTAACAAAAATAAAATTTCAGCCTTAAATAAAATAGGAGAGCAGGAGAAGAAAATTTCAGAACTAGCAACAGCTGTAACCAGTGTATGCAGAGTGATGAAATTAACTATGGAGAGTTTTAATAATCCTGTACTAAAAATGGGAAGTTTGATCCAGAGTACTGATTAAACAGTATCTGAGGTGAGAGCTGAAATGAATGAACACAGGCGAGAACAAAAGGAACAGGAGAGATTGTCCGGGAACCTGTCAACACTTATATCACTCCAACATACCCATTGGGCAAAAGAGGTTAACAGAATTAATGTTACCATAGACAGACTAATGGAGAGATAGGACCTTGAAGACACAGATGAGGAAGAGGTAAATAAAATTGATAATACAGGAAGTGGGGAGGTGGAGGGTAATAAAATTACTGAGACGAAAAGTGGAGAGATGGCATCGGGTAAAAATACAAATTTAATAGATGAAATAACAAAAGTCATAAAATCACAAATGAATAATATACTTCAATCGAATTCAAGCAAATATAACGAAAATAACAAATATTCAATGGCGAGTGAAATTAAAGATACTTTAAAATTTGAAATCATAAATAAAAGTGGAAGAATAAGGCGCGATTATAAATTAACTAGACTATAAAATTTAGACGAGATTTAGACGAGAAAAAGAACATTCTTTATGAACAATCAAATTTTGATGCGGTTAAATATGGGATCGTAAATTTCACGATATTGATGAGTTACCAATCATTGAACTTTCTGAACAAAAATCACCTTTTTCTAAAAATTATAATAAATTCTTTGAGAATAATAAAGCTATGATGTGACATGTAAGATTTGGTCACGCATCTATAGCGTATCTTAAAGCTCTACAATTAAAGTTTCCTGAAAACAGACAACTAAAAGAAGCAATTTTTTATGAGTCATTATGAGATTGCGAGGTGTGTAGAATTTCTAAATTCAATAAATTACCATTCAAATCAACTCGAAAACGTGCTACCGCACCGTTACAAATTATTCACTCAGATGTCATGGGTCCGATTTCTCCATCATCTTATCCCAAAAACTATAGATTCATATCAGTTTTATAGACGACCTCTCGAGATTAGCAATGGCCTACCCTACATGAGAGCAAAAAGCGAAACTCGATATTGTTTTGAAATGTTTGTTAGAAGTGCTCGAAATTTAGTAGGCTATGATGCTAAGGTGTGTTAGACCAGGGTGCTGAATTCACAGGAGGGTACATTATAGAAGTTTTAAAGAAACTAAGTGCGGAATTACGATTAGCTTGCCTGGATACACCAGAGCATAATGGTGTATCCGAACGATTTAACCAAACTATTCAAAAGAAAGTCAGATCATACATGTATGATACAAAACTACCCGAAAACATGTGGGACTTGACAGCAACTGCAGCAGTTTATGCCTATAATAGATTTCCTCGGAAATCAAATGATATGATTACCCCTTTGGAAGACTTTGCTCCAAAACATAGCTTCGATATAAGTCAAATTATAAGATTTGGGTGGGTAGCTTATATAAAAGACCGGAGAAAAACATACGCACCCTCAGGCTATCAGTTTCTGAAACCGGAGGAAGGAAAGTATTATGAAAGTAGAGACGCGAGTTTTAATGAAAAATTAGTCTACGGAGATAAATATAAGAAAGATAAGATTAAAGATATTCCTCAAATACAAGATGAAATAAATAAAGAAAAATGGTCTATTGAGTTTAATGTTGACGAAAACAAATCAGATGAATTTTCAAAACCGAAGGGAGAGAATAAACGGAAAAGAGGTAGACCAAAGAAATTAGAATCAAAGATAGGCGAGAGTAAAATCAATGTTGCTTCGGAAAATAACAATAAGGCACTTAATGATACAAGTTTTTCAGATTTACAAATAGATCAAAACTTGAAAGCAAATGTGTTGTTTTCCTCTTTTATGAATGGTGAGACAGAGCATGGTGAAGGCAAAAATGATGAGGTACATCATGCTTTACTTGCCAATATAAATTTAGATCCAATAAACTATAAAGAAGCAATGTAAAGTAAAGAGAAAATATTCTGGCAAAAAGCTATACATGATGAGTTAGAATCTATGAACAAAAATAAAGTTTGGAAAATAATAGACCGTCCAGGTATTATGAGAAATGGCCAGAAAATAAACATTATAGATTCAAGGTGGGTGTTTAAACGAAAAATCGAATCAGATGGGAAAACTAGATACAAGGCGCGATTACTCATTCGAGGAATTAAATATCGGAATTTTTATGAGTAGAAAGAAAATTATGCTCCCGTGTCTAGATTACCATTAGTGCGTGAATTTATTGCAATTGTAAATAAATTTAACTTGGATGTGATTCAGTCTGATATAAAGACTGCCTTTCTAAATGGGACCATAGATAAGGAAATATACATGGAGATACCCGTAGGTACACCCCATTCTGAAAAGGAACGTAGAGTTAAGGCGTGCGAAGTTGAGAGAGTACTTTATAATTTACGTATTAGCCCTAAACGATGGAATGAAAGGTTCACAGAGGTGGCTCTAGAAATAGGTCTTAAAAATTCGGATTTGGAACCTTGTATGTTTACTTGGAAAGAACAAAATAAATTCTAAATCTTGCTTTTATACGTAGATGATATGCTAACGGCAAGTAATTATAATAACAAATTAAATTAAGTAACAAGAACATTAAGTAAAGAATTAGAAATGAGTATAATGGCTGAGCCTAAAGAATTTTTGGGGATTTCTATAACGCGTGACAAAAAGAACCAAATTATAGAACTAAATCAAGAAAGTTACATAAAGAAAATCTTGGAACGATTTAACTTCAGTGATGCGCATCCCCAATAAACCTCAATGATAACCACTCAAGTGGTAAATAAAGAGAGAAAAATGCGAGAATCAGACCATGACAATGAGAATATACAAAAATCTGAAACAAAAGAAAATGCTCCTTACAGAGAAGCTGTAAGAAGTTTATTGTACCTAGCAGGTCCGACTAGACCTGATATTACTTATGCCGTAAATGTATTAAGGGGGTAACACCGTGTGTCGACTTCAAAAAATCGATGTTGGGTTTTTGATATATTTCGCAAGTAAAATATGTTGAAAATATTGTGTGAAAATTTCAGATTGAAATTCAAAATACTTTTAAAGATATAGCCAAAAGAAGCGAGCGCACCGCAGGTATATTGTAACGCTCCAAGCAGCAGTGCTCGTCGGCTGCTCCGTCCGTCCCCACTCTCTTGTCCCTTCTGTCTTTATTTTTAAATATCTACGCAGGTGTACATATTATAAGTAACGTATTATAGTATACGACATAGATATATACAGGTATAAAATTTTGAACCTACAAACTTTCGGCCATTTCAGCAGTAACCGTTATTCATTCGACGTGTAAACATCAAGTTTGAAAATGGACCGACGCGGCAATAGAGACAGTCGGCATCTAAATAAAGGAGGCAAAAAAAGATCTTTTCACGGTAATCAATTTACCGTGGAAGAAGATACTACATTTGTCAGTACATCTGCTAAAAAAATCGAACATACCGATGCTTTTGAAGTGTCTCATGATCCGTCTTTAAAGTACGTTTTTATTTGTTTCAATGTGTTTGGTGTATTAGAAAATATTGTGAAGTGTAAAGAATGTGACAGTGCCATAAAATTTCTTATGAATTCACCAAGAGGACTAGGATTCAAATTGAGTGTAAAATGCTCTTGTCGAGATTATCTTATTGATTCTTGCCCGATGATCAAAAACGCGTACGAAATAAATCGACGGTTTACTTTCGTCATGCGATTACTCGGCGTTGGTCAGGCGGGCGTCAATCTTTTTTGCTCAATAATGGATCAAAAAAGTTTTGGAAATTGCTACACTGACAGCTGCCTGTATCTTCAATGAAGGTTTTCTACCTGTGCTGAAAATAATGGAGACAATGGGAGTAACAATTGGCCAAACAGCAAGGGATTACTCCGACGTTGTCGACAATGCACGCATTTTAAAAGCGAACAAAAACGCTGAAATCAACTCAAAAGAGGCTAGAACTCTACAGAGGGCTCTCAGGACTGCTGCAGATGAAAACTTTGATGAAACCGAAAGACCTACTCTATGGACCAGGCATAGCCGATTAGGGTAAGTTTGATTTTTTTACAAGAAATCTGTTATCAAAACTTTAAACGCGTATTTCTCGAAACCACTTTTTTTGGTCGCGGGGGAAGCACTCACAAAAAACTATTCAACCGATCGTGCTGAAATTTTTACCAGTTATTCTTAACATACAAGACTATTACGCTAACCTCTGAAACATTTAAATTTTTAACAATAAATTCATTTTTTTACACAATTTTAGCAAAAAAAAAAGCCAAAAAAAATGTTTTGCTTAAAAGTCCGCCATTTTTTTTTATGAAAAATATATGCATATTAAAGGTTAGCGTAATAGCGAGACATCTAACAAACAATAATCTATGTGTTATTTGATTTCAGATGATCACAGAAGCCTGAGTGCTTCCCCCTCCTCCGCCATCGCCTCCAAAACGAGGAGTCTACTTCAGGTGGACAAAACCAAAATAAAACCTCATAAATATTATAAAAAAAAAATATTTTTTTTGTCTAGTAAACATCAATAAAAACATATAAAAATTTGAGAAAGATCGCATTTTATTTTATACCCCAAAAAAATTCATAAATAAACGTTGAAAAAAGGCGCGTCACACGGTGTTACCCCCTTAAGTAGGCATTAAATCAACCCTACTGAGGATGATTGGAAAATGGTAAAACGCGTTTTTAGATATCTAACTAGAACGATGAGTTTGAGTTTAAGATCCCTAGGTGAGTCAAATGATATCCAAGCTTATTCTGACGCAAGTTATGCTGACAGCAATGGCTCGATCACTACCTGTGGCTATGTGATCAAAATGTATGGAGATGCGATAATTTGGAAAACACATAAACAGTCTTATGTTGCCCTGTCAACATGTCAGGCTTAGTGTGCATCAATGAGCGAAATATGCCAGCAAAAGATGTCAATAACAAATTCATTGAAATTGATTTTAAACTGTTCATTCTTTCCTATGACCCTATGGTGTGATAACATGATAACAAAGCAGCAGCGGCGAGTGCTGAAATAAGTGGAGGAAACAAGTTGAGGCATATGACTGAGGCTAAAGAACATTATGTAAAAGAATGCATTAAAATAAATCTTATAATTGTAAAATAGATAAAATCTAAGGATCAGCTGGCAGATATCTTAACAAAACCCCTCCCATTTCATATGCATAATTATTTAACTGGCGATATTCTGAATACTAATATTTAATTCTGAATACTAAAATTTATTTTGTTGTTTACAGGAGATAAATGAGCTGGCGAGTCCGGGTGAATAAGCAGCGCGACGACGAGACGGTATGGTGTGAAAAATAATCGATCAAAAAAACAGATAATAATGGAGCAAATATTGTTGGATAATTATAGTTAAAATAATTTTTTTTTATACGATTCTATAAGTATAGTCATTAGCGGTCGGGAGGGAGTGTTGGATTTACGGAGAGACACCTATGACAATAGTTCTGCTCTCTCCGTCCTTCCACCTCCCTTCCCTTCATCCCTAGCTCTTACTTGCGCTCGCGGGAGCGAGCAGTATCACGGCCGACACGTTTCCGCACACACATAAAATAATATAACAAGAAAGAACAAATGCTAGTGTCAATTCATTTGAACCCAGAAACTCATTCCAAAATACTAGTTCAAAAGAAAACTATATCAAATAAACAATTAAATAATTAAATTCATTTGAGTTTTCACAAAGAAAAACAAATGAAAATTTCAATTCATATAGCTGAAGAAACTCTATTCAAAATACTAGTTCAGAAAATTTTTTTATGAAATAAACAGTTAAATGATTAAATTCAATTAAGTTTCAAAAAACAAATGAAAATGTTAATTTATGGGACCACAGAAACTCATTTCAAAATACTAGCTCAGAAGAAAATTTTATCAAATAAGCAGTTAAACGATTAAAGTCTCTGTAGCGATTTACATCATTTTGTCATTTTGTTTGTAAATCTTCTTCTGGTTTGTAAATGGATTCCAAAATACTAGATCAAAAGAAAATTTGTTCAACTAAACAGTTAACGGATTATATTCAATTGGCGTTTCAAAACAAAATATTATGAAAATTTCAATTCATATAGCTCTAGAAACTCTTTTCAAAATACTAGTTTAGAAGAAAACATTATCAAATAAACAGCTAAATGATTAAATTCGATGGTGTTTTCAAAAAGAATAACCATTGAAAATGTCAATACATTTGGCACCAGAAACTCATTTTAAAATACTAGTTCAGAAGAATAATTCATGAAACAAACAACTAAATGATTAAATTCAATTGAGTATTCAAAAGAAGAAACAAATACAAGTTTCAATTCATTCGGTCCAAGATACTCAAAAGAAAATTTTATGAACTAAATAGTTAATTGTATAAATTCAATTAAGGTTGCAAGGGAAAGAACTAATGAAAATGTGAATTCATTTGGACCCAAAAACGGATTCCAAAATACTAGATCAATAGAAAATTTTATCAACTAATCCGTTAAATGATTATATTCAATTGAATTTTCAACAAAAAATTGAATGAAAATGATAATTTATTTGGTCCCAGAAACTCATTTAAAAATACTAGTTCAAAAGAAAGTTTTATAAAAAAAAATAGTTAAATGATTAAATTCAATTGAGGTTTCAAAAAGAAAATCAAATGAAAATGTCAATTCTTCTCGCCACAGAATATTATTTAAAAATACTAGTTCAGATGAAAATTTTATCAAAAAAGTGAAATGTCGAACATTAATTGAGGTTCGAAATAGGAAAACAAATGAAAATGTCAATTCTTTTTTCCCAAGAAAATTATAGGAAAATAGTATTGCAAAAGAAGATTTTATCAAATTAACAGTGAAATGATTAAATTCAGTTGAGTTTTTCGAAAGAAAGAACAGAAGAATTTGATAATTCATTTGGACCCAGAAACTGATTCCAAAATACTTGATCAAAAGAAAATTTAAAAAAATAAACAGTTACATATTAAATAATATTGAATTAAAAAAAAAATTAAATGATAACGTTAATTTATTTGGCCTCAGAAACTTATTTCAAAATACTATTTTCACAGAAAGTTTAAAAAAAAACAGTTAAATGATTATATTCAATTAAGGTTTGAAAAAAAAAATTAAATGAAAATGTCAATTCTTTTGGCCCCAGAAAATTATTTCAGAATACGAGTTCAGAAGAAAATTTTATCAAACAAACAATTAAATTCACTTGAGTTTTCAAAAAGAAGTACCAATTAAAATGTCAATTCATATGAGTAGTATATGCTACCCAATCGCTAGACACAACAAACTCCCACCACTGCGCCTTTTCCCACTACTCC
Source organism: Gastracanthus pulcherrimus (assembly GCA_949152435.1). Taxonomy (NCBI): domain Eukaryota; kingdom Metazoa; phylum Arthropoda; class Insecta; order Hymenoptera; family Pteromalidae; genus Gastracanthus; species Gastracanthus pulcherrimus. The sequence goes on from OX424574.1 coordinate 110,406,174, forward strand.
CTCGTACTCCCACCCATGGCCGATCTCCCACTCTCATTTAGCCCCACTGACGTTTTAGTCGTATCCCTATCCCCAATAGCTTTACCCCCCACCTTTAAAGTATGAATTTTACTCCCACTTTTTGAGTATAAATGATAAACAGTGGATTAAAAGAATATTTTTTAATTTCATCATTTTTGTAAGTAAGAAAGTTCGATTGAAGAAAATATTTTTAATATAAAAATTTTAAAATATTGCAAGTAAGAAAGTTTGAATAAAAAGTGTTTTGTTCTTAAGTATAAAAAATTTTTAATTTCATAATATTATAATATTGCAAGTAAGTAAAGGTGTATACAGAAAACACAAGGAGGTTGGGTAAATAAATACAAGGTTAGTGCAGTTTAATTTATTTATTCGATGTTAATCGTATATTTAATACATCAATGATACTATTCATATGCAAATATATTAATTGCTAAAATATATCGATAATAGTATTTTTTCTAAATGGGTTTTCACTTTTGGTTTCGCTCACTTGTACTTGTAGAGCACTCGTGATAAGATCGAATAAATCGTCGTCCGCTAAATTTATAGCATCTTTTATAATATTCGGTGTATAATTGGTAATTTGCGCTTCGTGCATAAGAGAACTTTTATTTTCAATGTATTCTATAGTTTCACGTGCGATACAATTTACATTACCCGATACATTTTTGAGATACTCGAGACGCGAGACTATAGATATTTCCACGTATTCGTCCAAACAATCAAAGATAACTATTTTCATAATTATGCTATGACGGTACCGCTTACTCAGACCTGGTGTCGTCGGTCTTACATCCTCTTCGATTTCGATTGCTTTATCCTGATGACTGCGTGAGAATTTCAACGTCCATCCGGAGCCGTAAACTTTCTGATCCATCAGATCGGCAGCGAGTCCACGGAAGTATTTTACAATGTCACTAAAACTGCTTTTAAACTCCATCCAATTATGATAAGAAAAAGCGATCCCGTCGTAGTCAGAACCCAACAGCCGAACTATGGGCTTGTAATGAACGTCTTCAATGTAGCTGTACTCTAAACCAACCATCATCTTCTTCGTATACGACTTATTGAGGCTGTAAAAAGCGTTCAACATCTGATGTGGATGGTGACGGTTTCGTTGTTGATCAGCCATGTTGCCTCGTTCTTTCTCTCCTACACTGTTCTCTTTTGGCGTCTAGAAGCGACTGTCGTAAAATCGACTCGACACTATCTCTTAATGTACCGTTAAAGAAGGTGCAGTGGTGGTGGAAATTGCATCGTGTGATACTCGACGTTGCTGTTCCGAGAATGGAATTACGCTAACCTCTGAATTATACCCCAAAAAAATTCATAAATAAACGTTGAAAAAAGGCGCGTCACACGGTGTTACCCCCTTAAGTAGGCATTAAATCAACCCTACTGAGGATGATTGGAAAATGGTAAAACGCGTTTTTAGATATCTAACTAGAACGATGAGTTTGAGTTTAAGATCCCTAGGTGAGTCAAATGATATCCAAGCTTATTCTGACGCAAGTTATGCTGACAGCAATGGCTCGATCACTACCTGTGGCTATGTGATCAAAATGTATGGAGATGCGATAATTTGGAAAACACATAAACAGTCTTATGTTGCCCTGTCAACATGTCAGGCTTAGTGTGCATCAATGAGCGAAATATGCCAGCAAAAGATGTCAATAACAAATTCATTGAAATTGATTTTAAACTGTTCATTCTTTCCTATGACCCTATGGTGTGATAACATGATAACAAAGCAGCAGCGGCGAGTGCTGAAATAAGTGGAGGAAACAAGTTGAGGCATATGACTGAGGCTAAAGAACATTATGTAAAAGAATGCATTAAAATAAATCTTATAATTGTAAAATAGATAAAATCTAAGGATCAGCTGGCAGATATCTTAACAAAACCCCTCCCATTTCATATGCATAATTATTTAACTGGCGATATTCTGAATACTAATATTTAATTCTGAATACTAAAATTTATTTTGTTGTTTACAGGAGATAAATGAGCTGGCGAGTCCGGGTGAATAAGCAGCGCGACGACGAGACGGTATGGTGTGAAGAATAATCGATCAAAAAAACAGATAATAATGGAACAAATATTGTTGGATAATTATAGTTAAAATAATTTTTTTTTATACGATTCTATAAGTATAGTCATTAGCGGTCGGGAGGGAGTGTTGGATTTACGGAGAGACACCTATGACAATAGTTCTGCTCTCTCCGTCCTTCCACCTCCCTTCCCTTCATCCCTAGCTCTTACTTGCGCTCGCGGGAGCGAGCAGTATCACGGCCGACACGTTTCCGCACACACATAAAATAATATAACAAGAAAGAACAAATGCTAGTGTCAATTCATTTGGACCCAGAAACTCATTCCAAAATACTAGTTCAAAAGAAAACTATATCAAATAAACAATTAAATAATTAAATTCATTTGAGTTTTCACAAAGAAAAACAAATGAAAATTTCAATTCATATAGCTGAAGAAACTCTATTCAAAATACTAGTTCAGAAAATTTTTTTATGAAATAAACAGTTAAATGATTAAATTCAATTAAGTTTCAAAAAACAAATGAAAATGTTAATTTATGGGACCACAGAAACTCATTTCAAAATACTAGCTCAGAAGAAAATTTTATCAAATAAGCAGTTAAACGATTAAAGTCTCTGTAGCGATTTACATCATTTTGTCATTTTGTTTGTAAATCTTCTTCTGGTTTGTAAATGGATTCCAAAATACTAGATCAAAAGAAAATTTGTTCAACTAAACAGTTAAAAGATTATATTCAATTGGCGTTTCAAAACAAAATATTATGAAAATTTCAATTCATATAGCTCTAGAAACTCTTTTCAAAATACTAGTTTAGAAGAAAACATTATCAAATAAACAGCTAAATGATTAAATTCGATGGTGTTTTCAAAAAGAATAACCATTGAAAATGTCAATACATTTGGCACCAGAAACTCATTTTAAAATACTAGTTCAGAAGAATAATTCATGAAACAAACAACTAAATGATTAAATTCAATTGAGTATTCAAAAGAAGAAACAAATACAAGTTTCAATTCATTCGGTCCAAGATACTCAAAAGAAAATTTTATGAACTAAATAGTTAATTGTATAAATTCAATTAAGGTTGCAAGGGAAAGAACTAATGAAAATGTGAATTCATTTGGACCCAAAAACGGATTCCAAAATACTAGATCAATAGAAAATTTTATCAACTAATCCGTTAAATGATTATATTCAATTGAATTTTCAACAAAAAATTGAATGAAAATGATAATTTATTTGGCCCCAGAAACTCATTTAAAAATACTAGTTCAAAAGAAAGTTTTATAAAAAAAAATAGTTAAATGATTAAATTCAATTGAGGTTCAAAAAGAAAATCAAATGAAAATGTCAATTCTTCTCGCCACAGAATATTATTTAAAAATACTAGTTCAGATGAAAATTTTATCAAAAAAGTGAAATGTCGAACATTAATTGAGGTTCGAAATAGGAAAACAAATGAAAATGTCAATTCTTTTTTCCCAAGAAAATTATAGGAAAATAGTATTGCAAAAGAAGATTTTATCAAATTAACAGTGAAATGATTAAATTCAGTTGAGTTTTTCGAAAGAAAGAACAGAAGAATTTGATAATTCATTTGGACCCAGAAACTGATTCCAAAATACTTGATCAAAAGAAAATTTAAAAAAATAAACAGTTACATATTAAATAATATTGAATTAAAAAAAAAAATTAAATGATAACGTTAATTTATTTGGCCTCAGAAACTTATTTCAAAATACTATTTTCACAGAAAGTTTAAAAAAAAACAGTTAAATGATTATATTCAATTAAGGTTTGAAAAAAAAAATTAAATGAAAATGTCAATTCTTTTGGCCCCAGAAAATTATTTCAGAATACGAGTTCAGAAGAAAATTTTATCAAACAAACAATTAAATTCACTTGAGTTTTCAAAAAGAAGTACCAATTAAAATGTCAATTCATATGAGTAGTATATGCTACCCAATCGCTAGACACAACAAACTCCCACCACTGCGCCTTTTCCCACTACTCCCTCGTACTCCCACCCATGGCCGATCTCCCACTCTCATTTAGCCCCACTGACGTTTTAGTCGTATCCCTATCCCCAATAGCTTTACCCCCCACCTTTAAAGTATGAATTTTACTCCCACTTTTTGAGTATAAATGATAAACAGTGGATTAAAAGAATATTTTTTAATTTCATCATTTTTGTAAGTAAGAAAGTTCGATTGAAGAAAATATTTTTAATATAAAAATTTTAAAATATTGCAAGTAAGAAAGTTTGAATAAAAAGTGTTTTGTTCTTAAGTATAAAAAATTTTTAATTTCATAATATTATAATATTGCAAGTAAGTAAAGGTGTATACAGAAAACACAAGGAGGTTGGGTAAATAAATACAAGGTTAGTGCAGTTTAATTTATTTATTCGATGTTAATCGTATATTTAATACATCAATGATACTATTCATATGCAAATATATTAATTGCTAAAATATATCGATAATAGTATTTTTTCTAAATGGGTTTTCACTTTTGGTTTCGCTCACTTGTACTTGTAGAGCACTCGTGATAAGATCGAATAAATCGTCGTCCGCTAAATTTATAGCATCTTTTATAATATTCGGTGTATAATTGGTAATTTGCGCTTCGTGCATAAGAGAACTTTTATTTTCAATGTATTCTATAGTTTCACGTGCGATACAATTTACATTACCCGATACATTTTTGAGATACTCGAGACGCGAGACTATAGATATTTCCACGTATTCGTCCAAACAATCAAAGATAACTATTTTCATAATTATGCTATGACGGTACCGCTTACTCAGACCTGGTGTCGTCGGTCTTACATCCTCTTCGATTTCGATTGCTTTATCCTGATGACTGCGTGTGAATTTCAACGTCCATCCGGAGCCGTAAACTTTCTGATCCATCAGATCGGCAGCGAGTCCACGGAAGTATTTTACAATGTCACTAAAACTGCTTTTAAACTCCATCCAATTATGATAAGAAAAAGCGATCCCGTCGTAGTCAGAACCCAACAGCCGAACTATGGGCTTGTAATGAACGTCTTCAATGTAGCTGTACTCTAAACCAACCATCATCTTCTTCGTATACGACTTATTGAGGCTGTAAAAAGCGTTCAACATCTGATGTGGATGGTGACGGTTTCGTTGTTGATCAGCCATGTTGCCTCGTTCTTTCTCTCCTACACTGTTCTCTTTTGGCGTCTAGAAGCGACTGTCGTAAAATCGACTCGACACTATCTCTTAATGTACCGTTAAAGAAGGTGCAGTGGTGGTGGAAATTGCATCGTGTGATACTCGACGTTGCTGTTCCGAGAATGGAATCAGGGACAAAGTGTAACACGAGAATGACGATACTTTAGGTGCTGCTTTCTGAGTAAATGAAACGATAAGATATCAAGTTCGCGTTACAACAATGAAAGTTTAGAACTGCAGGTTTGCAAACATCTGACACTTCATCCGCGGTTTCCAATGATACTTTTGTGAGTGTTTTTATAGCGTACATAGTGTCTTACCACGCTATCATTTTTTTGCAAGTCGTCAGAAAAATTTCCAAGAAATTTATCGAAACCCAAACCAACGCTCATGTAACGTAAAAACATAATACAATATTGACCGCATACGTCGGAAGACGAGCTTTGGAGCGGGATATTATTACAGTGAAATTGCTTACAATTTTTCCGCAAACGGTTTATATGATCCGGTATACTTGGTGGCAATCCGAAACTATCGAAATATAAAGCTTCGCAATACTTATTAATGTATATAGCAACCAGTACATGCCAGGTCTCCTATGATTGTAATTTTTACAATCATAGGAGTATATAATAATAAACGCGGGCGGTCTCATCTACCGTTTGGGAATTTGATGTGCTGGAAATACACCGACAGTATGCGAGCGGATTTGGGAAAGGTTTCTCAATATTTGAAGGCTGTCCATTACAAATCTCGGCAGAATTCTTACGATTTTGAAAAACACGCGTAGTCAACCACGACTTTAGTCGATGAAGGTTACTCAAAGCGCAACGGTAATTTTTGTAACAAGGTTTGACAGCGTGATGAATGCAATACACGTCGGACGATAACTGCTTAAAAGTCGGGCATTCTCTTTCACATTCTAGATTGAAAATTTGACGAGCTATAATTTTATGCAAAACTAGCCATTTATCGTTGCCTCTAACGTATATTTTTCGCACGCTTTTCGAAAGTTCTCTTAAAATCTTCTGAACAACTGATAAAGGTACCTCTCCGTCAAAATAGTCAAGTCCGTGATGATGCTGGGTGAGCCAATCGTTCTGTTTCCGAATGTCCTCGTTTAATTGATCAATCGATGTTGTCGGAGTCACTAACCAGTGACCACTGAAGTTGTCATTAAGTGCTACTACGGTAACTTCCTTTGGTATATATTTATATTTCGCGCCTTTACAAAACTGAATATAAATTATCACATCCATGTTTTATATAGCAAAGCTTTTGACAGCGATTGCAGATAGAAAGAAACTGACGAGCGAAATGCGATGAACGAAATGCAAAGTCGACGATGACTTGACGTGACGCGTCAATTTCTAAAATATTATCATATTCTGCATATACGAAACAATTTACCGTGTTTTTTAAAGCCTCGCCAAATCGCACATTCAATCTAACACTACCATGTTTAATCAAATCCCAATGACTACAGTCGTTAGCCGATACATCGGGAGTTAAATCAAATGCAAAGTAAAGACTCACACAAATATCCGAAGATATATCGATGGTTTGCAGAAAATCACAGAGTTGTACAATCACAGTAAGCACTCGGCGACAAAGATATTTGTGTGAGTAAATACTCACACAAATATCCGAAGATATATCGATGGTTTGCAGAAAATCACAGAGTTGTACAATCACAGTAAGCACTCGGCGACAAAGATGACCCCGACCTCTGTGACTTTATACAATGTTGCCAAAGCAAGGAAAAATATACAACTTCGGTACGGTCACCACCATTTTAGGCGGGCCCGGTTCAAGCCTGAATATCGCCAAATTTGTTTCTTAATAGTTCTTATCAATCTCTCCACAATAGCTGCCTTTGTGCCCGGACTCGGCGCCACTCTATGAGCTATGTCATTCTCACGTCAAACCTCCTGTATATCGCGACCGATAAATTCTTTACTCTTATCCGTTTCAAGGCACTCTGGTGTTCGTTCCTCGCTTGTCAATAAGATGCGGCGAATCCCCTCAGCGACGGTTCCAAAAGTTTTTTCCATGAGCGACTCTAGCCAGCTATATTTACCAGCAACATCGATGACCGTCAAAATGTAGATGTAACCATCGTTGTAAGTTTTCAAAGCTCTCATATCCATTAAATCAGCTTCCCACCCATCATCCAAATTTCGCGCATTGTAACTGTGTCGTGCAAATCGTCGTCTAACAGGTCGATACAAATTGTACGCATCCTGGCTCTCAAGCCATTCAGTGACTGTCTGACGATCGTTTTTTTTTTTGCTTCTACCGCGAGTGGCCCGATAAAATTAATCCACGGCCGCATACGCAGCTGGATACGGCGGGATGTAATAAATTTTTTCACTCATTGTCGATCTTTTCTTTCTTCACTTTTTCTTTTTTCTCCTATTTAATCTGAAATTTAAACTTTTTTGTCTTTTTTTGACTTCTTGTTCACTTTGCTTTTATTTTGACGTTTTTTCAGTGCACACTTATTGCGTGAAAAAAATTTCAAAGGTTATCTTGCTAACCATGCAGCAAGCTATCATCATAGACAGTGTTCGCTCATCCGTGGGTGTTTCGTCCGCGAGCATTCGCGAGAAAGCATATTCTGCCAAATCGTCTTTGAGTCGATCCCTTTTTGTCGCTTGTAATTTGGCTCCAGATACTCAGTTCAAAATACTAGATCAAAAGAAAATTTTATCAACTAAACAGTTAAATGATTATATTCTATTGAGTTTTCAAAAAAATACAAATAATAATTGGAATTTCTTTGGCCCCAGAAACTCATTTCAAAATACTAGATCAAAAGAAAATTTTACCAAATAAACCGTTAAACAATTAGATTCAATTGAATTTTAAAAACAATAAATGAAAACGTCAATTAATTTGGCCTCAGAAACTCATTTCAAAATACGAGTTCAAAAGAAAATTTTACCAAATAAACAGTTAAATGGTTAGATTCAATTGAGTTTTCAAAAAAATACAAATAATAATTGGAATTTCTTTGGCCCCAGAAACTCATTTCAAAATACTAGTTCAAAAGAAAATTTTATCAAATAAACAGTTAAACAATTCGATACAATTGAATTTTAAAAACAATAAATGAAAATGTCAATTAATTTGGCTCCAGATACTCAGTTCAAAATACTAGATCAAAAGAAAATTTTATCAACTAAACAGTTAAATGGTTAGATTCAATTGAAATTAGAAAAACAATAAATGAAAATGTCAATTCATTTGGCCTCACAAACCCATTTCAAAATACTAGTTCAAAAGAAGATTCTATCACACAAACAGTTAAATTATTATAATCCATTGAGTTTTCAAATAAATACAAATAATAATTGGCATTTCTTTGGCCCCAGAAACTCATTTCAAAATGCTAGTTCAAAAGAAAATTTTATCAAATAAACAGTTAATCGATTCGATTCAATTGAATTTAGAAAAACAATAAAGGAAAATGTCAATTCATTTGGCCTCAGAAACTCATTTCAAAATGCTAGTTCAAAAGAAAATTTAATCAAATAAACAGTTAATCGATTCGATTCAATTGAATTTTAAAAACAATAAATGAAAATGTCAATTAATTTGGCTCCAGATACACAGTTCAAAATACTAGATCAAAAGAAAATTTTATCAACTAAACAGTTAAATGATTATATTCAATTGAGTTTGCAAAAAAATACAAATAATAATTGGAATTTCTTTGGCCCCATATACTCAGTTCAAAATATTAGATCAAAAGAAAATTTTATCAAATAAACAGTTAAACGATTCGATTCAATTGAAATTTAAAAACAATAAATGAAAATGTCAATTAATTTTTCTTCAGCTAAATTTAATCAATTAATGAATAAAGTCAAGTAATTTTGCTTCAACTAAGCAGTTAAATGATTATATTCAATTGAGTTTTCAAAAAAATTCAAATAATAATTGGAATTTCTTTGGCCCCAGAAACTCATTTCAAAATACTAGTTCAAAAGAAAATTTTACCAAATAAACCGTTAAACGATTAGATTCAATTGAATTTAGAAAAACAATAAATCAGAATGTCAATTAATTTGGCCTCAGAAACCCATTTCAAAATACTAGTTCAAAAGAAGATTCTATCAAACAAACAGTGAAATTATTATAATCAATTGAGTTTTCAAAAAAATACGAATAATAATTGGAATTTCTTTGGCCCCAGAAACTTATTTCAAAATACGAGTTCAAAGGAAAATTTTACCAAATAAACAGTTAAACGATTAGATTCAATTGAAATTAGAAAAACAATAAATGAAAATGTCAATTCATTTGGCCTGAGAAACCCATTTCAAAATACTAGTTCAAAAGAAGATTCTATCAAACAAACATTTAAATTATTATAATCCATTGAGTTTTCAAAAAAATACATATAATAATTGGCATTTCTTTGGCCCCAGAAACTCATTTCAAAATGCTAGTTCAAAAGAAAATTTTATCAAATAAACCGTTAAACGACTAGATTCAATTGAATTTAGAAAAACAATAAATGAAAATGTCAATTCATTTGGCCGAGGAAACTCATTTATAAATACTAGATCAAAAAAAAATGTTATCAACTAAGCAGTTAAATGATTATATTCAATTCAGTTTTCACAAAAATACAAATAATAATTGGAATCTCTTTGGTCCCAGAAACTCATTTCAAAATACTAGATCAAATGAAAATTTCACCAAATAAACCGTTAAACAATTAGATTCAATTGAATTTTAAAAACAATAAATGAAAACGTCAATTAATTTGGCCTCAGAAACTCATTTCAAAATACGAGTTCAAAAGAAAATTTTACCAAATAAACAGTTAAATGTTTAGATTCAATTGAGTTTTCAAAAAAATACAAATAATAATTGGAATTTCTTTGGCCCCAGAAACTCATTTCAAAATACTAGTCCAAAAGAAAATTTTATCAAATAAACAGTTAAACAATTCGATACAATTGAATTTTAAAAACAATAAATGAAAATGTCTATTAATTTGGCTCCAGATACTCAGTTCAAAATACTAGATCAAAAGAAAATTTTATCAACTAAACAGTTAAATAATTATATTCAATTGAGTTTGCAAAAAAATACAATTAATAATTGGAATTTCTTTGGACCCAGAAGCTCATTTCAAAATACTAGTTCAAAATAAAATTTTACCAAATAAACCGTTAAACGGTTAGATTCAAATGAATTTAGAAAAACAATTTATTGTTTTTGTCATTTCCTTTAGGAAAATGTCAATTCATTTGGCCTCAGAAACTCATTTCAAAATACGAGTTCAAAAGAAAATTTTACCAAATAAACAGTTAAATGGTTAGATTCAATTGAAATTAGAAAAACAATAAATGAAAATGTCAATTCATTTGGCCTCACAAACCCATTTCAAAATACTAGTTCAAAAGAAGATTCTATCACACAAACAGTTAAATTATTATAATCCATTGAGTTTTCAAATAAATACAAATAATAATTGGCATTTCTTTGGCCCCAGAAACTCATTTCAAAATGCTAGTTCAAAAGAAAATTTTATCAAACAAACAGTTAAATTATTATAATAAATTGAGTTTTCAAAAAAATACAAATAATAACTGGAATTTCTTTGGCCCCAGAAACTCATTTAAAAATACTAGATCAAAAGAAAATTTTATCAAATAAACAGTTAAACGATTTGAATCAATTGAATTTAGAAAAACAATAAATGAAAATGTCAATTCATTTGGCAGAGGAAACACATTTATAAATACTAGATAAAAAGATAATTTATCAATCAAACAGTTAAATTATTATATTCAATTGTGTTATCCAAAAAATATAAATAATAATTGGAATTTCTTTGGCCCCAGAAACACGTTTAAAAATACTAGTCCAAAAGAAAATTTTATCAAATAAACCGTTAAACGATTAGATTCAATTGAATTTAGAAAAACAATAAATGAAAATGTCAATTCATTCGGCCGCAGAAACTCATTTATAAATACAAGAACAAAAAAAAATGTTATCAACTAAGCAGTTAAATGATTATATTCAACTCAGTTTTCACAAAAATACGAATAATAATTGGAATTTCTTTGGCCCCAGAAACTCATTTCAAAATACCAGTGCAAAAGAAAATTTTACCAAATAAACAGTTAAACGATTAGATTCAATTTAATTTTAAAAACAATAAATGAAAATGTCAATTAATTTGGCTCCAGATACTCAGTTCAAAATACTAGATCAAAAGAAAATTTTATCAAATAAACAGTTAAATGATTTGAATCAATTGAATTTAGAAAAACAATAAATGAAAATGTCAATTCATTTGGCCTCAGAAAGACATTTATAAATACTAGATAAAAAGATAATTTATCAATCAAACAGTTAAATTATTATATTCAATTGTGTTATCCAAAAAATATAAATAATAATTGGAATTTCTTTGGCCCCAGAAACACATTTAAAAATACTAGTCCAAAAGAAAATTTTATCAAATAAACCGTTAAACGATTAGATTCAATTGAATATAGAAAAACAATAAATGAAAATGTCAATTCATTTGGCCGCAGAAACTCAATTATAAATACTAGAACAAAAAAAAATGTTATAAACTAAGCAGTTAGATGATTATATTCAATTCAGTTTTCACAAAAATACGAATAATAATTGGAATTTCTTTGGCCGCAGAAACTCATTTCAAAATACCAGTTCAAAAGAAAATTTTACCAAATAAACAGTTAAACGATTAGATTCAATTGAAATTTAGAAAAACAATAAATGAAAATGTCAATTCATTTGGCCTCAGAAACCCATTTCAAAATACTAGTTCAAAAGAAGATTCTATCAAACAAAAAGTTAAATTATTATAATATATTGAGTTTTCAAAAAAATACAAACAATAACTGGAATTTCTTTGGCCCCAGAAACTCATTTCAAAATACTAGTTCAAAAGAAAATTTTACCAAATATACCGTTAAACGATTAGCTTCAATTGAATTTAGAAAAACATTAAATGAAAATGTCAATTAATTTGGCTCCAGATACTCAGTTCAAAATACTAGATCAAAAGAAAATTTTATCAACTAAACAGTTAAATGATTATATTCAATAGAATTTTCAAAAAAATACAAACAGTAATTGGAATTCATTTGGCCTCAGAAACTCATTTCAAAATACTAGTTCAAAAGAAAATTTTACCAAATAAACCGTTAAACGATTAGGTTCAATTGAATTTAGAAAAACAATAAATGAAAATGTTAATTAATTTGGCTCCAGATATTCAGTTCAAAATACTAGATCAAAAGAAAATTTTATCAACTAAACAGTTAAATGATTATATTCAATTCAGTTTTCACAAAAATACAAATAATAATTGGAATTTCTTTAAACCCAGAAATTCATTTCAAAATACTAGTTCAAAAGAAAATTTTACCAAATAAACCGTTAAACGATTAGATTCAATTGAATATCGAAAAACAATAAAAGAAAATGTGAATTAATTTTGCTTCAGCTAAATTTAATCAATTAATCAATAAAGTCAATTAATTTTGCTTCAACTAAGGAGTTAAATGAAATATTCAATTGAGTATTCAAAAAAGTACAAATAATAATTGGAATTTCTTTGGCCCCAGAAAATAATTTCAAAATACTAGTTCAAAAGAAAATTTTACCAAATAAACCGTTAAACGATTAGCTTCAATTGAATTTAGAAAAACAATAAATGAAAATGTCAATTCAATTTGCCTCAGAAACTCATTTCAAAATACGAGTTCAAAGAAAATTTAACCAAATAAACAGTTAAACGGTTAGATTCAATTGAATTTAGAAAAACAATAAATGAAAATCTCAATTCATTTGGCCGCAGAAACTCATTTATAAATACTAGATAAAAGAAAATTTTATCAACTAAACAGTTAAATGATTATATTCAATTCAGTTTTCACAAAATACAAATAATAATTGGAATTTCTTTAAACCCAGAAACTCATTTCTAAATACTAGTTCAAAAGAAAATTTTAGCAAATAAACCGTTAAACGATTAGTTTCAATTGAATATAGAAAAACAATAAATGAAAATGTGAATTAATTTTGTTTCAGCTAAATTTAATCAATTAATCAATAAAGTCAATTAATTTTGCTTCAACTAAGGAGTTTAATGATTATATTCAATTGAGTATTCAAAAAAGTACAAATAATAATTGGAATTTCTTTGGCCCCAGAAAATAATTTCAAAATACGAGTTCAAAAGAAAATTCTACCAAATAAACAGTCAAACGATTAGATTCAATTGAATTTAGAAAAACAATAGATGAAAATGTCAATTCATTTGGCCTCAGAAACTGATTTCAAAATACTAGTTCAAAAGAAGATTCTATCAAACAAACAGTTAAATTATTATAATCAATTGAATTTCAAAAAAATACAAATAATAATTGGCATTTCTTTGGCCCCAGAAACTCATTTCAAAATGCTAGTTCAAAAGAAAATTTAATCAAATAAACAGTTAATCGATTCGATTCAATTGAATTTTAAAAATAATAAATGAAAATGTCAATTAATTAGGCTCCAGATACTCAGTTCAAAATACTAGATCAAAAGAAAATTTTATCAACTAAACAGTTAAATGATTATATTCAATTGTGTTATCAAAAAACTATAAATAATAATTGGAATTTCTTTAAACCCAGAAACTCATTTCAAAATACTAGTTCAAAACAAAATTTTTCCAAATAAACCGATAAACGATTAGATTCAATTGAATTTTAAAAACAATAAATGAAAACGTCAATTAATTTGGCTCCAGATACACAGTTCAAAATACTAGATCAAATGAAAATTTTATCAACTAAACAGTTAAATGATTATATTCAATTGCGTTTTCAAAAAAATACAAATAATAATTGGAATTTCTTTGGCCCCAGAAACTCATTTCAAAATACTAGTTCAAAAGAAAATTTTATCAAATAAACAGTTAATCGATTCGATTCAATTGAATTTTAAAAATAATAAATGAAAATGTCAATTAATTAGGCTCCAGAAACTCATTTCAAAATACTAGTTCAAAAGAAAATTTTTCCAAATAAACCGATAAACGATTAGATTCAATTGAATATAGAAATACAATAAATGAAAATGTCAATTCATTTGGCCGCAGAAACTCATTTATAAATACTAGAACAAAAAAAAATGTTATAAACTAAGCAGTTAGATGATTATATTCAATTCAGTATTCACAAAAATACGAATAATAATTGGAATTTCTTTGGACCCTGAAACTCATTTCAAAATACTAGTTCAAAAGAAAATTTTACCAAATAAACCGTTAAACGATTAGATTCAATTGAATTTAGAGAAACAATAAATGAAAATGTCAATTCATTTGGTCTCAGAAACTGATTTCAAAATAATATTTCAAAAGAAAATTTTACCAAATAAACAGTTAAACGATTAGATTCAATTAAATTTAGAAAAACAATAAATGAAAATGTCGATTCATTTTGCCGCAGAGACTCATTTATAAATACTAGATAAAAAAAAATGTTATCAACAAAGCAGTTAAATGATTATATTCATTTCAGTTTTCACAAAAATACAAATAATAATTGGCATTTCTTTGGCCCCAGAAACTCAGTTCAAAATACTAGATCAAAAGAAAATTTTATCAACTAAACAGTTTAATGATTATATTCAATTGTGTTATCAAAAAAATACAAATAATAACTGGAATTTCTTTGGCCCCAGAAACTCATTTAAAAATACTAGTCCAAAAGAAAATCTTATCAAATAAACCGTTAAACGATTAGATTCAATTGAATATAGAAAAACAATAAATGAAAATGTCAATTCATTTGGCCGCAGAAACTCATTTATAAATACTAGAACAAAAAAAAATGTTATAAACTAAGCAGTTAGATGATTATATTCAATTCAGTTTTCACAAAAATACGAATAATAATTGGAATTTCTTTGGCCCCAGAAACTCATTTCAAAATACCAGTTCAAAAGAAAATTTTACCAAATAAACAGTTAAATGATTAGATTCAAGTGAAATTAGAAAAACAATAAATGAAAATGTCAATTCATTTGGCCTCAGAAACCCGTTTCAAAATACTAGTTCAAAAGAAGATTCTATCAAACAAACAGTTAAATTATTATAATAAATTGAGTTTTCAAAAAAATACAAATAATAACTGGAATTTCTTTGGCCCCAGAAACTCATTTAAAAATACTAGTTCAAAAGAAAATTTTATCAAATAAACAGTTAAACGATTTGATTCAATTGAATTTAGAAAAACAATAAATGAAAATGTCAATTCATTTGGCCTCAGAAACATATTTATAAATACTAGATAAAAAGATAATTTATGAACTAAAGAGTTAAATGATTATATTCAATAGAATTTTCAAAAAAATACAAATAATAATTGGAATTTCTTTGGCCTCAGAAACTCATTTCAAAATACTAGTTGAAAAGAAAATTTTACCAAATAAACCGTTAAACGATTTGATTCAATTGAATTTAGAAAAACCATAAATGAAAATGTCAATTCATTTGGCCTCAGAAACACATTTCAAAATACGAGTTCAAAAGAAAATTTTAGCAAATAAACAGTTAAAGGATTAGATTCAATTGAATTTAGAAAAACAATAAATGAAAATGTCAATTCATTTGGCCGCAGAAACTCATTTATAAATACTAGATAAACAAAAATGTTATCAACAAAGCAGTTAAATGATTATATTCAATTCAGTTTTCAAAAAAATACAAATAATACTTGGAATTTCTTTGGCCCCAGAAACTCATTTCAAAATACTAGTTCAAAAGAAAATTTTAGCAAATAAACCGTTAAACGATTAGCTTCAATTGAATGTAGAAAAACAATAAATGAAAATGTCAATTAATTTGGCTCGAGATATTCAGATCAAAATACAAGATCAAAAGAAAATGTTATAAACTAAGCAGTTAAATGATTATATTCAATTCAGTTTTCACAAAAATACAAATAATAATTGGAATTTCTTTAATCCCGGAAACTCATTTCAAAATACTAGTTCAAAAGAAAATTTTACCAAATAAACCGTTAAACGATTAGCATCAATAGAATTTAGAAAAACAATAAATGAAAATGTCAATTCAATTTGCCTCAGAAACTCATTTCAAAATACGAGTTCAAAAGAAAATTCTACCAAATAAACAGTTAAACGATTAGATTCAATTGAATTTAGAAAAACAATAGATGAAAATGTCAATTCATTTGGCCTCAGAAACTGAGTTCAAAATACTAGTTCAAAAGAAGATTCTATCAAACAAACAGTTAAATTATTATGATCAATTGAGTTTTCAAAAAAATACAAATAATAATTGGCAATTCTTTGGCCCCAGAAACTCATTTCAAAATGCTAGTTCAAAAGAAAATTTTATCAAATAAACAGTTAAACGATTCGATTCAATTGAATTTTAAAAATAATAAATGAAAATGTCAATTAATTAGGCTCCAGATACTCAGTCCAAAATACTAGATCAAAAGAAAATTTTATCAACTAAGCAGTTAGATGATTATATTCAATTCAGTTTTCACAAAAATACGAATAATAATTGGAATTTCTTTGGCCCCAGAAACTCATTTCAAAATACCAGTTCAAAAGAAAATTTGACCAAATAAACAGTTAAACGATTAGATTCAATTGAAATTAGAAAAACAATAAATGAAATTGTCCATTCATTTGGCCTCAGAAACCCATTTCAAAATACTAGTTCAAAAGAAGATTCTATCAAACAAACAGTTAAATTATTATAATAAATTGAGTTTTCAAAAAAATGCAAATAATAACTGGAATTTCTGTGGCCCCAGAAACTCATTTAAAAATACTAGTTCAAAAGAAAATTTTACCAAATAAACAGTTAAACGATTAGATTCAATTGAAATTAGAAAAACAATAAATGAAAATGTCAATTCATTTGGGCTCAGAAACCCATTTCAAAATACTAGTTCAAAAGAAAATTTTACCAAATAAACAGTTAAACGATTAGATTCAATTGAATTTAGAAAAACAATAAATGAAAATGTTAATTCATTTGGCCGCAGAGACTCATTTATAAATACTAGATAAAAAAAAAATGTTATCAACAAAGCAGTTAAATGATTATATTCATTTCAGTTTTCACAAAAATACAAATAATAATTGGCATTTCTTTGGCCCCAGAAACTCATTTCAAAATGCTAGTTCAAAAGAAAATTTTATCAAATAAACCGTTAAACGATTAAATTCAATTGAATTTAGAAAAAATACAAACAGTAATTGGAATTCATTTGGCCTCAGAAACTCATTTCAAAATACTAGTTCAAAAGAAAATTTTACCTAATAAACCGTTAAACGATTAGCTTCAATTGAATTTAGAAAAACAATAAATGAAAATGTCCATTCATTTGGCCGCAGAAACTCATTTATAAATACTAGAACAAAAAAAATGTTATAAACTAAGCAGTTAGATGATTATATTCAATTCAGTTTTCACAAAAATACGAATAATAATTGGAATTTCTTTGGCCCCAGAAACTCATTTCAAAATACCAGTTCAAAAGAAAATTTTACCAAATAAACCGTTAAACGATTAGATTCAATTGAATTTAGAAAAACAATAAATGAAAATGTCAATTCATTTGGCCTCAGAAACTGATTTCAAAATACTATTTCAAAAGAAAATTTTACCAAATAAACAGTTAAACGATTAGATTCAATTGAATTTAGAAAAACAATAAATGAAAATGTCAATTCATTTGGCCGCAGAGACTCATTTATAAATACTAGATACAAAAAAAATGTTATCAACAAAGCAGTTAAATGATTATATTCATTTCAGTTTTCACAAAAATACAAATAATAATTGGCATTTCTTTGGCCCCTGAAACTCATTTCAAAATGCTAGTTCAAAAGAAAATTTTATCTAATAAACCGTTAAACGATTAAATTCAATAGAATTTAGAAAAACAATAAATGAAAATGTCAATTCATTTGGCCTCAGAAACTCATTTCAAAATACTAGTTCAAAAGAAGATTCTATCAAACAAACAGTTAAATTATTATATTCAATTGAGTATTCAAAACAATACAAATAATAATTGGAATTTCTTTGGCCCCAGAAACTCATTTCAAAATGCTAGTTCAAAAGAAAATTTTATCAAATAAACAGTTAATCGATTCGATTCAATTAAATTTTAAAAATAATAAATGAAAATGTGAATTAATTAGGCTCCAGATACTCAGTTCAAAATACTAGATCAAAAGAATATTTTATCAACTAAACAGTTAAATGATTATATTCATTTCAGTTTTCACAAAAATACAAATAATACTTGGAATTTCTTTAAACCCAGAAACTCAATTCAAAATACTAGTTCAAAAGAAAATTTTTCCAAATAAACCGATAAACGATTAGATTCAATTGAATATAGAAAAACAATAAATGAAAATGTCAATTCATTTAGCCGCAGACACTCATTTATAAATACTAGAACAAAAAAAATGTTATAAACTAAGCAGTTAGATGATTATATTCAATTCAGTTTTCATAAAAATACGAATAATAATTGGAATTTCTTTGGACCCAGAAACTCATTTCAAAATACTAGTTCAAAAGAAAATTTTACCAAATAAACCGTTAAACGATTAGATTCAATTGAATTTAGAAAAACAATAAATGAAAATGTCAATTCATTTGGCCTCAGAAACTGATTTCAAAATACTATTTCAAAAGAAAATTTTACCAAATAAACAGTTAAACGATTAAATTCAATTGAATTTTGAAAAACAATAAATGAAAATGTCAATTAATTTGGCTCCAGATACTCAGTTCAAAATACTAGATCAAAAGAAAATTTTATCAACTAAACAGTTAAATGATTATATTCATTTCAGTTTTCACAAAAATACAAATAATACTTGGAATTTCTTTGGCCCCAGAAACTCATTTCAAAATACTAGTTCAAAACAAAATTTTACCAAATAAACCGTTAAACGATTAGATTCAATTGAGATTAGAAAAACAATGAATGAAAATGTCAATTCATTTAGCCTCAGAAACCCATTTCAAAATGCTAGTTCAAAAGAAAATTTTACCAAACAAACAGTTAAATTATTATAATAAATTGAGTTTTCAGAAAAATACAAATAATAACTGGAATTTCTTTGGCCCCAGAAACTCATTTAAAAATATTAGTTCAAAAGAAAATTTTATCAAATAAACCGTTAAACGATTAGATTCAATTGAATTTAGAAAAACAATAAATAAAAATGTCAATTAATTTTGCTTCAGCTAAATTTAATCAATTAATCAATAAAGTCAATTAATTTTGCTTCAACTAACCAGTTAAATGATTATATTCAATTGAGTTTTCAAAAAAATACAAATAATACTTGGAATTTCTTTGGCCCCAGAAACTCATTTCAAAATACTAGTTCAAAAGAAAATTTTACCAAATAAACCGTTAAACGATTAGCTTCAATTGAATTTAGAAAAACAATAAATTAAAATGTCAATTAATTTGGCTCCAGATATTCAGTTTAAAATACTAGATCAAAAGAAAATTTTATCAACTAAACAGTTAGATGATTATATTCATTTCAGTTTTCACAAAAATACGAATAATAATTGGAATTTCTTTGGCCCCAGAAACTCATTTCAAAATACGAGTTCAAAAGAAAATTTTACCAAATAAACAGTTAAATGGTTAGATTCAATTGAAATTAGAAAAACAATAAATGAAAATGTCAATTCATTTGGCCTCACAAACCCATTTCAAAATACTAGTTCAAAAGAAGATTCTATCACACAAACAGTTAAATTATTATAATCCATTGAGTTTTCAAAAATTACAAATAATAATTGGCATTTCTTTGGCCCCAGAAACTCATTTCAAAATACTAGTTCAAAAGAAAATTTTACCAAATAAAACGTTAAACGATTAGATTCAATTGAATTTAGAAAAACAATAAATGAAAATGTCAATTCATTTGGCCGCAGAAACTCATTTATAAATACTAGATAAAAAAAAATGTTATCAACAAAGCAGTTAAATGATTATATTCAATTCAGTTTTCAAAAAAATACAAATAATACTTGGAATTTCTTTGGGCCCAGAAACTCATTACAAAATATTAGTTCAAAGGTAAATTTTACCAAATAAACCGTTAAACGATTAGATTCAATTGAATTTAGAAAAAATACAAACAGTAATTGGAATTCATTTAGCCTCAGAAACTCATTTCAAAATACTAGTTCAAAAGAAAATTTTACCTAATAAACCGTTAAACGATTAGCTTCATTTGAATTTAGAAAAACAATAAATGAAAATGTCCATTCATTTGGCCGCAGAAACTCATTTATAAATACTAGAACAGAAAAAAATGTTATAAACTAAGCAGTTAGATGATTATATTCAATTCAGTTTTCACAAAAATACGAATAATAATTGGAATTTCTTTGGCCCCAGAAACTCATTTCAAAATACCAGTTCAAAAGAAAATTTTACCAAATAAACCGTTAAACGATTAGATTCAATTGAATTTAGAAAAACAATAAATGAAAACGTCAGTTCATTTGGCCTCAGAAACTGATTTCAAAATACTATTTCAAAAGAAAATTTTACCAAATAAACAGTTAAACGATTAGATTCAATTGAATTTAGAAAAACAATAAATGAAAATGTCAATTCATTTGGCCGCAGAAACTCATTTATAAATACTAGATAAAAAAAAATGTTATCAAGAAAGCAGTTAAATGATTATATTCAATTCAGTTTTCAAAAAAATACAAATAATACTTGGAATTTCTTTGGCCCCAGAAACTCATTTCAAAATACTAGTTCAAAAGAAAATTTTACCAAATAAACCGTTAAACGATTAGCTTCAATTGAATTTAGAAAAACAATAAATTAAAATGTCAAGTAATTTCGCTCCAGATATTCAGTTTAAAATACTAGATCAAAAGAAAATTTTATCAACTAAACAGTTAAATGATTATATTCAATTCAGTTTTCACAAAAATACAAATAATAATTGGAATTTCTTTAAACCCAGAAACTCATTTCTAATTACTAGTTCAAAAGAAAATTTTACCTAATAAACCGTTAAACGATTAGCTTCAATTAAATTTAGAAAAACTATAAATGAAAATGTCCATTCATTTGGCCGCAGAAACTCATTTATAAATACTAGAACAAAAAAAATGTTATAAACTAAGCAGTTAGATGATTATATTCAATTCAGTTTTCACAAAAATACGAATAATAATTGGAATTTCTTTGGCCCCAGAAACTCATTTCAAAATACCAGTTCAAAAGAAAATTTTACCAAATAAACCGTTAAACGATTAGATTCAATTGAATTTAGAAAAACAATAAATGAAAACGTCAATTCATTTGGCCTCAGAAACCCATTTCAAAATACTAGTTCAAAAGAAGATTCTATCAAACAAACAGTTAAATTATTATAATAAATTGAGTTTTCAAAAAAATACAAATAATACCTGGAATTTCTTTGGCCCCAGAAACTCATTTAAAAATACTAGTTCAAAAGAAAATTTTAGCAAATAAACAGTTAAAGGATTAGATTCAATTGAATTTAGAAAAACAATAAATGAAAATGTCAATTCATTTGGCCGCAGAAACTCATTTATAAATACTAGATAAAAAAAAATGTTATCAACAAAGCAGTTAAATGATTATATTCAATTCAGTTTTCAAATAAATACAAATAATAGTTGGCATTTCTTTGGCCTCAGAAACTCATTTCAAAATACTAGTTCAAAAGAAAATTTTACCTAATAAACCGTTAAACGATTAGCTTCAATTAAATTTAGAAAAACAATAAATGAAAATGTCCATTCATTTGGCCGCAGAAACTCATTTATAAATACTAGAACAAAAAAAAATGTTATAAACTAAGCAGTTAGATGATTATATTCAATTCAGTTTTCACAAAAATACGAATAATAATTGGAATTTCTTTGGCCCCAGAAACTCATTTCAAAATACCAGTTCAAAAGAAAATTTTACCAAATGAACCGTTAAACGATTAGATTCAATTGAATTTAGAAAAACAATAAATGAAAACGTCAATTCATTTGGCCTCAGAAACTGATTTCAAAATACTATTTCAAAAGAAGATTCTATCAAACAAACAGTTAAATGATTATATTCAATTGTGTTATCAAAAAATTATAAATAAGAATTGGAATTTCTTTAAACCCAGAAACTCATTTCAAAATACCAGTTCAAAAGAAAATTTTACCAAATAAACAGTTAAACGATTATATTCAATTGAAATTAGAAAAACAATAAATGAAAATGTCAATTCATTTGGCCTCAGAAACCCATTTCAAAATACTAGTTCAAAAGAAGATTCTATCAAACAAACAGTTAAATTATTATAATAAATTGAGTTTTCAAAAAAATGCAAATAATAACTGGAATTTCTTTGGCCCCAGAAACTCATTTAAAAATACTAGTTCAAAAGAAAATTTTACCAAATAAACAGTTAAACGATTAGATTCAATTGAAATTAGAAAAACAATAAATGAAAATGTCAATTCATTTGGCCTCAGAAACCCATTTCAAAATACTAGTTCAAAAGAAGATTCTATCAAACAAACAGTTAAATTATTATAATAAATTGAGTTTTCAAAAAAATACAAATAATAACTGGAATTTCTTTGGCCCCAGAAACTCATTTAAAAATACTAGTTCTAAAGAAAATTTTATCAAATAAACAGTTAAACGATTTGAATCAATTGAAATTAGAAAAACAATAAATGAAAATGTCAATTCATTTGGCCTCAGAAACATATTTATAAATACTAGATAAAAAGATAATTTATCAATCAAACAGTTAAATTATTATATTCAATTGTGTTATCCAAAAAATATAAATAATAATTGGAATTTCTTAGGCCCCAGAAACACATTTAAAAATACTAGTCCAAACGAAAATTTTATCAAATAAACCGTTAAACGATTAGATTCAATTGAATTTAGAAAAACAATAAATGAAAATGTCAATTCATTTGGCCGCAGAAACTCATTTATAAATACAAGAACAAAAAAAAATGTTATCAACTAAGCAGTTAAATGATTATATTCAACTCAGTTTTCACAAAAATACGAATAATAATTGGAATTTCTTTGGCCCCAGAAACTCATTTCAAAATACCAGTGCAAAAGAAAATTTTACCAAATAAACAGTTAAATGATTATAATCAATTCAGTTTTCACAAAAATACAAATAATAATTGGAATTTCTTTGGACCCAGAAACTCATTTCAAAATACTAGTTCAAAAGAAAATTTTATCAAATAAACAGTTAAACGATTTGAATCAATTGAAATTAGAAAAACAATAAATGAAAATGTCAATTCATTTGGCCTCAGAAACACATTTATAAATACTAGATAAAAAGATAATTTATCAATCAAACAGTTAAATTATTATATTCAATTGTGTTATCCAAAAAATATAAATAATAATTGGAATTTCTTAGGCCCCAGAAACACATTTAAAAATACTAGTCCAAAAGAAAATTTTATCAAATAAACCGTTAAACGATTAGATTCAATTGAATTTAGAAAAACAATAAATGAAAATGTCAATTCATTTGGCCGCAGAAACTCATTTATAAATACAAGAACAAAAAAAAATGTTATCAACTAAGCAGTTAAATGATTATATTCAACTCAGTTTTCACAAAAATACGAATAATTATTGAAATTTCTTTGGCCCCAGAAACTCATTTCAAAATACCAGTGCCAACGAAAATTTTACCAAATAAACAGTTAAATGATTATAATCAATTCAGTTTTCACAAAAATACAAATAATAATTGGAATTTCTTTGGACCCAGAAACTCATTTCAAAATACTAGTTCAAAAGAAAATTTTACCAAATAAAAAGTAATCGATTTGGTTCACTTGAATTTAGAAAAACAATAAATGAAAATGTCAATTCATTTGGCCTCAGAAACACATTTATAAATACTAGATCAAAAAAAAAATTTATTAACCAAACAGTTAAATGATTATATTCAATTGAGTTTTCAATAAAATACAAATAATAATATGCATTTTTCTTTGGCCTCAGTAACTCATTTCAAAATACTAGTTCAAAAGAAAATTTTACCAAATATACCGTTAAACGATTAGCTTCAATTGAATTTAGAAAAACATTAAATGAAAATGTCAATTAATTTGGCTCCAGATACTCAGTTCAAAATACTAGATCAAAAGAAAATTTTATTAACCAAACAGTTAAATGATTATATTCAATTGAGTTATCAAAAAAATACAAATAATAATATGCATTTTTCTTTGACCTCAGAAACTCATTTCAAAATACTAGTTCAAAAGAAAATTTTACCAAATATACCGTTAAACGATTAGCGTCAATTGAATTTAGGAAGACATTAAATGAAAATGTCAATTAATTTGGCTCCAGATACTCAGTTCAAAATACTAGATCAAAAGAAAATTTTATCAACTAAACAGTTAAATGATTATATTCAATAGAATTTTCAAAAAAATACAAACAGTAATTGGAATTCATTTGGCCTCAGAAACTCATTTCAAAATACTAGTTCAAAAGAAAATTTTACCAAATAAACCGTTAAACGATTAGGTTCAATTGAATTTAGAAAAACAATAAATGAAAATGTTAATTAATTTGGCTCCAGATATTCAGTTCAAAATACTAGATCAAAAGAAAATTTTATCAACTAAACAGTTAAATGATTATATTCAATTCAGTTTTCACAAAAATACAAATAATAATTGGAATTTCTTTAAACCCAGAAATTCATTTCAAAATACTAGTTCAAAAGAAAATTTTACCAAATAAACCGTTAAACGATTAGATTCAATTGAATATAGAAAAACAATAAATGAAAATGTGAATTAATTTTGCTTAAGCTAAATTTAATCAATTAATCAATAAAGTCAATTAATTTTGCTTCAACTAAGGAGTTAAATGAAATATTCAATTGAGTATTCAAAAAAGTACAAATAATAATTGGAATTTCTTTGGCCACAGAAAATAATTTCAAAATACTAGTTCAAAAGAAAATTTTACCAAATAAACCGTTAAACGATTAGCTTCAATTGAATTTAGAAAAACAATAAATGAAAATGTCAATTCAATTTGCCTCAGAAACTCATTTCAAAATACGAGTTCAAAGAAAATTTAACCAAATAAACAGTTAAACGGTTAGATTCAATTGAAATTAGAAAAACAATAAATGAAAATGTCAATTCATTTGGCCTGAGAAACCCATTTCAAAATACTATTTCAAAAGAAGATTCTATCAAACAAACAGTTAAATTATTATAATAAATTGAGTTTTCAAAAAAATACAAATAATAACTGGAATTTCTTTGGCCCCAGAAACTCATTTCAAAATACTAGTTCAAAAGAAACATTTACCAAATAAACCGTTAAACGATTTGATTCAATTGAATTTAGAAAAACCATAAATGAAAATGTCAATTCATTTGGCCTCAGAAACACATTTCAAAATACGAGTTCAAAAGAAAATTTTAGCAAATAAACAGTTAAAGGATTAGATTCAATTGAATTTAGAAAAACAATAAATGAAAATCTCAATTAATTTGGCCGCAGAAACTCATTTATAAATACTAGATAAAAAAAAATGTTATCAACAAAGCAGTTAAATGATTATATTCAATTCAGTTTTCAAAAAAATACAAATAATACTTGGAATTTCTTTGGCCCCAGAAACTCATTTCAAAATACTAGTTCAAAAGAAAATTTTAGCAAATAAACCGTTAAACGATTAGCTTCAATTGAATGTAGAAAAACAATAAATGAAAATGTCAATTAATTTGGCTCGAGATATTCAGATCAAAATACAAGATCAAAAGAAAATGTTATAAACTAAGCAGTTAAATGATTATATTCAATTCAGTTTTCACAAAAATACAAATAATAATTGGAATTTCTTTAAACCCGGAAACTCATTTCAAAATACTATTTCAAAAGAAAATTTTACCAAATAAACAGTTAAACGATTAGATTCAATTGAATATAGAAAAACAATAAATGAAAATGTCAATTCATTTGGCCGCAGAGACTCATTTATAAATACTAGATAAAAAAAAAATGTTATCAACATAGCAGTTAAATGATTATATTCATTTCAGTTTTCACAAAAATACAAATAATAATTGGCATTTCTTTGGCCCCTGAAACTCATTTCAAAATGCTAGTTCAAAAGAAAATTTTATCAAATAAACCGTTAAACGATTAAATTCAATAGAGTTTAGAAAAACAATAAATGAAAATGTCAATTCATTTGGCCTCAGAAACTAATTTCAAAATACTAGTTCAAAAGAAGATTCTATCAAACAAACAGTTAAATTATTATATTCAATTGAGTATTCAAAACAATACAAATAATAATTGGAATTTCTTTGGCCCCAGAAACTCATTTCAAAATGCTAGTTCAAAAGAAAATTTTATCAAATAAACAGTTAATCGATTCGATTCAATTAAATTTTAAAAATAATAAATGAAAATGTGAATTAATTAGGCTCCAGATACTCAGTTCAAAATACTAGATCAAAAGAATATTTTATCAACTAAACAGTTAAATGATGATATTCAATTGTGTTATCAAAAAATTATAAATAAGAATTGGAATTTCTTTAAACCCAGAAACTCAATTCAAAATACTAGTTCAAAAGAAAATTTTTCCAAATAAACCGATAAACGATTAGATTCAATTGAATATAGAAAAACAATAAATGAAAATGTCAATTCATTTAGCCGCAGACACTCATTTATAAATACTAGAACAAAAAAAATGTTATAAACTAAGCAGTTAGATGATTATATTCAATTCAGTTTTCATAAAAATACGAATAATAATTGGAATTTCTTTGGACCCAGAAACTCATTTCAAAATACTAGTTCAAAAGAAAATTTTACCAAATAAACCGTTAAACGATTAGATTCAATTGAATTTAGAAAAACAATAAATGAAAATGTCAATTCATTTGGCCTCAGAAACTGATTTCAAAATACTATTTCAAAAGAAAATTTTACCAAATAAACAGTTAAACGATTAAATTCAATTGAATTTTGAAAAACAATAAATGAAAATGTCAATTAATTTGGCTCCAGATACTCAGTTCAAAATACTAGATCAAAAGAAAATTTTATCAACTAAACAGTTAAATGATTATATTCATTTCAGTTTTCACAAAAATACAAATAATACTTGGAATTTCTTTGGCCCCAGAAACTCATTTCAAAATACTAGTTCAAAACAAAATTTTACCAAATAAACCGTTAAACGATTAGATTCAATTGAGATTAGAAAAACAATGAATGAAAATGTCAATTCATTTAGCCTCAGAAACCCATTTCGAAATACCAGTTCAAAAGAAGATTTTACCAAACAAACAGTTAAATTATTATAATAAATTGAGTTTTCAGAAAAATAGAAATAATAACTGGAATTTCTTTGGCCCCAGAAACTCATTTAAAAATATTAGTTCAAAAGAAAATTTTATCTAATAAACCGTTAAACGATTAGATTCAATTGAATTTAGAAAAACAATAAATAAAAATGTCAATTAATTTTGCTTCAGCTAAATTTAATCAATTAATCAATAAAGTCAATTAATTTTGCTTCAACTAACCAGTTAAATGATTATATTCAATTGAGTTTTCAAAAAAATACAAATAATACTTGGAATTTCTTTGGCCCCAGAAACTCATTTCAAAATACTAGTTCAAAAGAAAATTTTACCAAATAAACCGTTAAACGATTAGCTTCAATTGAATTTAGAAAAACAATAAATTAAAATGTCAATTAATTTGGCTCCAGATATTCAGTTTAAAATACTAGATCAAAAGAAAATTTTATCAACTAAACAGTTAGATGATTATATTCATTTCAGTTTTCACAAAAATACGAATAATAATTGGAATTTCTTTGGCCCCAGAAACTCATTTCAAAATACGAGTTCAAAAGAAAATTTTACCAAATAAACAGTTAAATGGTTAGATTCAATTGAAATTAGAAAAACAATAAATGAAAATGTCAATTCATTTGGCCTCACAAACCCATTTCAAAATACTAGTTCAAAAGAAGATTCTATCACACAAACAGTTAAATTATTATAATCCATTGAGTTTTCAAAAATTACAAATAATAATTGGCATTTCTTTGGCCCCAGAAACTCATTTCAAAATACTAGTTCAAAAGAAAATTTTACCAAATAAAACGTTAAACGATTAGATTCAATTGAATTTAGAAAAACAATAAATGAAAATGTCAATTCATTTGGCCGCAGAGACTCATTTATAAATACTAGATAAAAAAAAATGTTATCAACAAAGCAGTTAAATGATTATATTCATTTCAGTTTTCACAAAAATACACATAATAATTGGCATTTCTTTGGCCCCAGAAACTCATTTCAAAATGCTAGTTCAAAAGAAAATTTTATCAAATAAACAGTTAAATTATTATAATAAGTTGAGTTTTCAAAAAAATACAAATAATAACTGGAATTTCTTTGGCCCCAGAAACTCATTTCAAAATGTTAGTTCAAAAGAAAATTTTACCAAATAAACTGTTAAACGATTAGATTCAATTGAATTTAGAAAAACAATAAATGAAAATGTCAATTCATTTGGCCTCAGAAACACATTTATAAATACTAGATAAAAAGATAATTTATCAACTAAAGAGTTAAATGATTATATTCAATAGAATTTTCAAAAAAATACAAATTATAATTGGAATTTCTTTGGCCCCAGAAACTCATTTCAAAATACTAGTTCAAAAGAAAATTTTACCAAATAAACCGTTAAACGATTAGATTCAATTGAATTTAGAAAAACAATAAATTAAAATGTCAATTAATTTGGCTCCAGATATTCAGTTTAAAATACTAGATTAAAAGAAAATTTTACCAAATAAACAGTTAAACGATTAGATTCAATTGAAATTAGAAAAACAATAAATGAAAATGTCAATTTATTTAGCCTCAGAAACCCATTTCGAAATACTAGTTCAAAAGAAGATTTTACCAAACAAACTGTTAAAGGATTAGATTCAATTGAATTTAGAAAAACAATAAATGAAAATGTCAATTCATTTGGCCGCAGAAACTCATTTATAAATACTAGATAAAAAAAAATGTTATCAACAAAGCAGTTAAATGATTATATTCAATTCAGTTTTCAAAAAAATACAAATAATACTTGGAATTTCTTTGGGCCCAGAAACTCATTACAAAATATTAGTTCAAAGGTAAATTTTACCAAATAAACCGTTAAACGATTAGATTCAATTGAATTTAGAAAAAATACAAACAGTAATTGGAATTCATTTAGCCTCAGAAACTCATTTCAAAATACTAGTTCAAAAGAAAATTTTACCTAATAAACCGTTAAACGATTAGCTTCATTTGAATTTAGAAAAACAATAAATGAAAATGTCCATTCATTTGGCCGCAGAAACTCATTTATAAATACTAGAACAGAAAAAAATGTTATAAACTAAGCAGTTAGATGATTATATTCAATTCAGTTTTCACAAAAATACGAATAATAATTGGAATTTCTTTGGCCCCAGAAACTCATTTCAAAATACCAGTTCAAAAGAAAATTTTACCAAATAAACCGTTAAACGATTAGATTCAATTGAATTTAGAAAAACAATAAATGAAAACGTCAGTTCATTTGGCCTCAGAAACTGATTTCAAAATACTATTTCAAAAGAAAATTTTACCAAATAAACAGTTAAACGATTAGATTCAATTGAATTTAGAAAAACAATAAATGAAAATGTCAATTCATTTGGCCGCAGAAACTCATTTATAAATACTAGATAAAAAAAAATGTTATCAAGAAAGCAGTTAAATGATTATATTCAATTCAGTTTTCAAAAAAATACAAATAATACTTGGAATTTCTTTGGCCCCAGAAACTCATTTCAAAATACTAGTTCAAAAGAAAATTTTACCAAATAAACCGTTAAACGATTAGCTTCAATTGAATTTAGAAAAACAATAAATTAAAATGTCAAGTAATTTCGCTCCAGATATTCAGTTTAAAATACTAGATCAAAAGAAAATTTTATCAACTAAACAGTTAAATGATTATATTCAATTCAGTTTTCACAAAAATACAAATAATAATTGGAATTTCTTTAAACCCAGAAACTCATTTCTAATTACTAGTTCAAAAGAAAATTTTACCTAATAAACCGTTAAACGATTAGCTTCAATTAAATTTAGAAAAACTATAAATGAAAATGTCCATTCATTTGGCCGCAGAAACTCATTTATAAATACTAGAACAAAAAAAATGTTATAAACTAAGCAGTTAGATGATTATATTCAATTCAGTTTTCACAAAAATACGAATATTAATTGGAATTTCTTTGGCCCCAGAAACTCATTTCAAAATACCAGTTCAAAAGAAAATTTTACCAAATAAACCGTTAAACGATTAGATTCAATTGAATTTAGAAAAACAATAAATGAAAACGTCAATTCATTTGGCCTCAGAAACCCATTTCAAAATACTAGTTCAAAAGAAGATTCTATCAAACAAACAGTTAAATTATTATAATAAATTGAGTTTTCAAAAAAATACAAATAATACCTGGAATTTCTTTGGCCCCAGAAACTCATTTAAAAATACTAGTTCAAAAGAAAATTTTAGCAAATAAACAGTTAAAGGATTAGATTCAATTGAATTTAGAAAAACAATAAATGAAAATGTCAATTCATTTGGCCGCAGAAACTCATTTATAAATGCTAGATAAAAAAAAATGTTATCAACAAAGTAGTTAAATGATTATATTCAATTCAGTTTTCAAATAAATACAAATAATAGTTGGCATTTCTTTGGCCTCAGAAACTCATTTCAAAATACTAGTTCAAAAGAAAATTTTACCTAATAAACCGTTAAACGATTAGCTTCAATTAAATTTAGAAAAACAATAAATGAAAATGTCCATTCATTTGGCCGCAGAAACTCATTTATAAATACTAGAACAAAAAAAAATGTTATAAACTAAGCAGTTAGATGATTATATTCAATTCAGTTTTCACAAAAATACGAATAATAATTGGAATTTCTTTGGCCCCAGAAACTCATTTCAAAATACCAGTTCAAAAGAAAATTTTACCAAATGAACCGTTAAACGATTAGATTCAATTGAATTTAGAAAAACAATAAATGAAAACGTCAATTCATTTGGCCTCAGAAACTGATTTCAAAATACTATTTCAAAAGAAGATTCTATCAAACAAACAGTTAAATGATTATATTCAATTGTGTTATCAAAAAATTATAAATAAGAATTGGAATTTCTTTAAACCCAGAAACTCATTTCAAAATACCAGTTCAAAAGAAAATTTTACCAAATAAACAGTTAAACGATTATATTCAATTGAAATTAGAAAAACAATAAATGAAAATGTCAATTCATTTGGCCTCAGAAACCCATTTCAAAATACTAGTTCAAAAGAAGATTCTATCAAACAAACAGTTAAATTATTATAATAAATTGAGTTTTCAAAAAAATGCAAATAATAACTGGAATTTCTTTGGCCCCAGAAACTCATTTAAAAATACTAGTTCAAAAGAAAATTTTACCAAATAAACAGTTAAACGATTAGATTCAATTGAAATTAGAAAAACAATAAATGAAAATGTCAATTCATTTGGCCTCAGAAACCCATTTCAAAATACTAGTTCAAAAGAAGATTCTATCAAACAAACAGTTAAATTATTATAATAAATTGAGTTTTCAAAAAAATACAAATAATAACTGGAATATCTTTGGCCCCAGAAACTCATTTAAAAATACTAGTTCTAAAGAAAATTTTATCAAATAAACAGTTAAACGATTTGAATCAATTGAAATTAGAAAAACAATAAATGAAAATGTCAATTCATTTGGCCTCAGAAACATATTTATAAATACTAGATAAAAAGATAATTTATCAATCAAACAGTTAAATTATTATATTCAATTGTGTTATCCAAAAAATATAAATAATAATTGGAATTTCTTAGGCCCCAGAAACACATTTAAAAATACTAGTCCAAACGAAAATTTTATCAAATAAACCGTTAAACGATTAGATTCAATTGAATTTAGAAAAACAATAAATGAAAATGTCAATTCATTTGGCCGCAGAAACTCATTTATAAATACAAGAACAAAAAAAAATGTTATCAACAAAGCAGTTAAATGATTATATTCAACTCAGTTTTCACAAAAATACGAATAATAATTGGAATTTCTTTGGCCCCAGAAACTCATTTCAAAATACCAGTGCAAAAGAAAATTTTACCAAATAAACAGTTAAATGATTATAATCAATTCAGTTTTCACAAAAATACAAATAATAATTGGAATTTCTTTGGACCCAGAAACTCATTTCAAAATACTAGTTCAAAAGAAAATTTTATCAAATAAACAGTTAAACGATTTGAATCAATTGAAATTAGAAAAACAATAAATGAAAATGTCAATTCATTTGGCCTCAGAAACAAATTTATAAATACTAGATAAAAAGATAATTTATCAATCAAACAGTTAAATTATTATATTCAATTGTGTTATCCAAAAAATATAAATAATAATTGGAATTTCTTAGGCCCCAGAAACACATTTAAAAATACTAGTCCAAAAGAAAATTTTATCAAATAAACCGTTAAACGATTAGATTCAATTGAATTTAGAAAAACAATAAATGAAAATGTCAATTCATTTGGCCGCAGAAACTCATTTATAAATACAAGAACAAAAAAAAATGTTATCAACTAAGCAGTTAAATGATTATATTCAACTCAGTTTTCACAAAAATACGAATAATTATTGAAATTTCTTTGGCCCCAGAAACTCATTTCAAAATACCAGTGCCAACGAAAATTTTACCAAATAAACAGTTAAATGATTATAATCAATTCAGTTTTCACAAAAATACAAATAATAATTGGAATTTCTTTGGACCCAGAAACTCATTTCAAAATACTAGTTCAAAAGAAAATTTTACCAAATAAAAAGTAATCGATTTGGTTCACTTGAATTTAGAAAAACAATAAATGAAAATGTCAATTCATTTGGCCTCAGAAACACATTTATAAATACTAGATCAAAAAAAAAATTTATTAACCAAACAGTTAAATGATTATATTCAATTGAGTTTTCAATAAAATACAAATAATAATATGCATTTTTCTTTGGCCTCAGTAACTCATTTCAAAATACTAGTTCAAAAGAAAATTTTACCAAATATACCGTTAAACGATTAGCTTCAATTGAATTTAGAAAAACATTAAATGAAAATGTCAATTAATTTGGCTCCAGATACTCAGTTCAAAATACTAGATCAAAAGAAAATTTTATTAACCAAACAGTTAAATGATTATATTCAATTGAGTTATCAAAAAAATACAAATAATAATATGCATTTTTCTTTGACCTCAGAAACTCATTTCAAAATACTAGTTCAAAAGAAAATTTTACCAAATATACCGTTAAACGATTAGCGTCAATTGAATTTAGGAAGACATTAAATGAAAATGTCAATTAATTTGGCTCCAGATACTCAGTTCAAAATACTAGATCAAAAGAAAATTTTATCAACTAAACAGTTAAATGATTATATTCAATAGAATTTTCAAAAAAATACAAACAGTAATTGGAATTCATTTGGCCTCAGAAACTCATTTCAAAATACTAGTTCAAAAGAAAATTTTACCAAATAAACCGTTAAACGATTAGGTTCAATTGAATTTAGAAAAACAATAAATGAAAATGTTAATTAATTTGGCTCCAGATATTCAGTTCAAAATACTAGATCAAAAGAAAATTTTATCAACTAAACAGTTAAATGATTATATTCAATTCAGTATTCACAAAAATACAAATAATAATTGGAATTTCTTTAAACCCAGAAATTCATTTCAAAATACTAGTTCAAAAGAAAATTTTACCAAATAAACCGTTAAACGATTAGATTCAATTGAATATAGAAAAACAATAAATGAAAATGTGAATTAATTTTGCTTAAGCTAAATTTAATCAATTAATCAATAAAGTCAATTAATTTTGCTTCAACTAAGGAGTTAAATGAAATATTCAATTGAGTATTCAAAAAAGTACAAATAATAATTGGAATTTCTTTGGCCCCAGAAAATAATTTCAAAATACTAGTTCAAAAGAAAATTTTACCAAATAAACCGTTAAACGATTAGCTTCAATTGAATTTAGAAAAACAATAAATGAAAATGTCAATTCAATTTGCCTCAGAAACTCATTTCAAAATACGAGTTCAAAGAAAATTTAACCAAATAAACAGTTAAACGGTTAGATTCAATTGAAATTAGAAAAACAATAAATGAAAATGTCAATTCATTTGGCCTGAGAAACCCATTTCAAAATACTATTTCAAAAGAAGATTCTATCAAACAAACAGTTAAATTATTATAATAAATTGAGTTTTCAAAAAAATACAAATAATAACTGGAATTTCTTTGGCCCCAGAAACTCATTTCAAAATACTAGTTCAAAAGAAACATTTACCAAATAAACCGTTAAACGATTTGATTCAATTGAATTTAGAAAAACCATAAATGAAAATGTCAATTCATTTGGCCTCAGAAACACATTTCAAAATACGAGTTCAAAAGAAAATTTTAGCAAATAAACAGTTAAAGGATTAGATTCAATTGAATTTAGAAAAACAATAAATGAAAATCTCAATTCATTTGGCCGCAGAAACTCATTTATAAATACTAGATAAAAAAAAATGTTATCAACAAAGCAGTTAAATGATTATATTCAATTCAGTTTTCAAAAAAATACAAATAATACTTGGAATTTCTTTGGCCCCAGAAACTCATTTCAAAATACTAGTTCAAAAGAAAATTTTAGCAAATAAACCGTTAAACGATTAGCTTCAATTGAATGTAGAAAAACAATAAATGAAAATGTCAATTAATTTGGCTCGAGATATTCAGATCAAAATACAAGATCAAAAGAAAATGTTATAAACTAAGCAGTTAAATGATTATATTCAATTCAGTTTTCACAAAAATACAAATAATAATTGGAATTTCTTTAAACCCGGAAACTCATTTCAAAATACTATTTCAAAAGAAAATTTTACCAAATAAACAGTTAAACGATTAGATTCAATTGAATATAGAAAAACAATAAATGAAAATGTCAATTCATTTGGCCGCAGAGACTCATTTATAAATACTAGATAAAAAAAAAATGTTATCAACATAGCAGTTAAATGATTATATTCATTTCAGTTTTCACAAAAATACAAATAATAATTGGCATTTCTTTGGCCCCTGAAACTCATTTCAAAATGCTAGTTCAAAAGAAAATTTTATCAAATAAACCGTTAAACGATTAAATTCAATAGAGTTTAGAAAAACAATAAATGAAAATGTCAATTCATTTGGCCTCAGAAACTAATTTCAAAATACTAGTTCAAAAGAAGATTCTATCAAACAAACAGTTAAATTATTATATTCAATTGAGTATTCAAAACAATACAAATAATAATTGGAATTTCTTTGGCCCCAGAAACTCATTTCAAAATGCTAGTTCAAAAGAAAATTTTATCAAATAAACAGTTAATCGATTCGATTCAATTAAATTTTAAAAATAATAAATGAAAATGTGAATTAATTAGGCTCCAGATACTCAGTTCAAAATACTAGATCAAAAGAATATTTTATCAACTAAACAGTTAAATGATGATATTCAATTGTGTTATCAAAAAATTATAAATAAGAATTGGAATTTCTTTAAACCCAGAAACTCAATTCAAAATACTAGTTCAAAAGAAAATTTTTCCAAATAAACCGATAAACGATTAGATTCAATTGAATATAGAAAAACAATAAATGAAAATGTCAATTCATTTAGCCGCAGACACTCATTTATAAATACTAGAACAAAAAAAATGTTATAAACTAAGCAGTTAGATGATTATATTCAATTCAGTTTTCATAAAAATACGAATAATAATTGGAATTTCTTTGGACCCAGAAACTCATTTCAAAATACTAGTTCAAAAGAAAATTTTACCAAATAAACCGTTAAACGATTAGATTCAATTGAATTTAGAAAAACAATAAATGAAAATGTCAATTCATTTGGCCTCAGAAACTGATTTCAAAATACTATTTACAAAGAAAATTTTACCAAATAAACAGTTAAACGATTAAATTCAATTGAATTTTGAAAAACAATAAATGAAAATGTCAATTAATTTGGCTCCAGATACTCAGTTCAAAATACTAGATCAAAAGAAAATTTTATCAACTAAACAGTTAAATGATTATATTCATTTCAGTTTTCACAAAAATACAAATAATACTTGGAATTTCTTTGGCCCCAGAAACTCATTTCAAAATACTAGTTCAAAACAAAATTTTACCAAATAAACCGTTAAACGATTAGATTCAATTGAGATTAGAAAAACAATGAATGAAAATGTCAATTCATTTAGCCTCAGAAACCCATTTCGAAATACCAGTTCAAAAGAAGATTTTACCAAACAAACAGTTAAATTATTATAATAAATAAAGTTTTCAGAAAAATACAAATAATAACTGGAATTTCTTTGGCCCCAGAAACTCATTTAAAAATATTAGTTCAAAAGAAAATTTTATCAAATAATCCGTTAAACGATTAGATTCAATTGAATTTAGAAAAACAATAAATAAAAATGTCAATTAATTTTGCTTCAGCTAAATTTAATCAATTAATCAATAAAGTCAATTAATTTTGCTTCAACTAACCAGTTAAATGATTATATTCAATTGAGTTTTCAAAAAAATACAAATAATACTTGGAATTTCTTTGGCCCCAGAAACTCATTTCAAAATACTAGTTCAAAAGAAAATTTTACCAAATAAACCGTTAAACGATTAGCTTCAATTGAATTTAGAAAAACAATAAATTAAAATGTCAATTAATTTGGCTCCAGATATTCAGTTTAAAATACTAGATCAAAAGAAAATTTTATCAACTAAACAGTTAGATGATTATATTCATTTCAGTTTTCACAAAAATACGAATAATAATTGGAATTTCTTTGGCCCCAGAAACTCATTTCAAAATACGAGTTCAAAAGAAAATTTTACCAAATAAACAGTTAAATGGTTAGATTCAATTGAAATTAGAAAAACAATAAATGAAAATGTCAATTCATTTGGCCTCACAAACCCATTTCAAAATACTAGTTCAAAAGAAGATTCTATCACACAAACAGTTAAATTATTATAATCCATTGAGTTTTCAAAAATTACAAATAATAATTGGCATTTCTTTGGCCCCAGAAACTCATTTCAAAATACTAGTTCAAAACAAAATTTTACCAAATAAAACGTTAAACGATTAGATTCAATTGAATTTAGAAAAACGATAAAAGAAAATGTCAATTCATTTGGCCGCAGAGACTCATTTATAAATACTAGATAAAAAAAAATGTTATCAACAAAGCAGTTAAATGATTATATTCATTTCAGTTTTCACAAAAATACACATAATAATTGGCATTTCTTTGGCCCCAGAAACTCATTTCAAAATGCTAGTTCAAAAGAAAATTTTATCAAATAAACAGTTAAATTATTATAATAAATTGAGTTTTCAAAAAAATACAAATAATAACTGGAATTTCTTTGGCCCCAGAAACTCATTTCAAAATGCTAGTTCAAAAGAAAATTTTACCAAATAAACTGTTAAACGATTAGATTCAATTGAATTTAGAAAAACAATAAATGAAAATGTCAATTCATTTGGCCTCAGAAACACATTTATAAATACTAGATAAAAAGATAATTTATCAACTAAAGAGTTAAATGATTATATTCAATAGAATTTTCAAAAAAATACAAATAATAATTGGAATTTCTTTGGCCCCAGAAACTCATTTCAAAATACTAGTTCAAAAGAAAATTTTACCAAATAAACCGTTAAACGATTAGATTCAATTGAATTTAGAAAAACAATAAATTAAAATGTCAATTAATTTGGCTCCAGATATTCAGTTTAAAATACTAGATTAAAAGAAAATTTTACCAAATAAACAGTTAAACGATTAGATTCAATTGAAATTAGAAAAACAATAAATGAAAATGTCAATTTATTTAGCCTCAGAAACCCATTTCGAAATACTAGTTCAAAAGAAGATTTTACCAAACAAACGGTTAAAGGATTAGATTCAATTGAATTTAGAAAAACAATAAATGAAAATGTCAATTCATTTGGCCGTAGAAACTCATTTATAAATACTAGATAAAAAAAAATGTTATCAACAAAGCAGTTAAATGATTATATTCAATTCAGTTTTCAAAAAAATACAAATAATACTTGGAATTTCTTTGGACCCAGAAACTCATTACAAAATATTAGTTCAAAGGTAAATTTTACCAAATAAACCGTTAAACGATTAGATTCAATTGAATTTAGAAAAAATACAAACAGTAATTGGAATTCATTTAGCCTCAGAAACTCATTTCAAAATACTAGTTCAAAAGAAAATTTTACCTAATAAACCGTTAAACGATTAGCTTCATTTGAATTTAGAAAAACAATAAATGAAAATGTCCATTCATTTGGCCGCAGAAACTCATTTATAAATACTAGAACAGAAA
The DNA here is from genome assembly GCA_949152435.1 of Gastracanthus pulcherrimus. Lineage (NCBI taxonomy): Eukaryota > Metazoa > Arthropoda > Insecta > Hymenoptera > Pteromalidae > Gastracanthus > Gastracanthus pulcherrimus. The sequence continues at coordinate 110,445,175 of OX424574.1, forward strand.
AAAATGTTATAAACTAAGCAGTTAGATGATTATATTCAATTCAGTTTTCACAAAAATACGAATAATAATTGGAATTTCTTTGGCCCCAGAAACTCATTTCAAAATACCAGTTCAAAAGAAAATTTTACCAAATAAACCGTTAAACGATTAGATTCAATTGAATTTAGAAAAACAATAAATGAAAACGTCAGTTCATTTGGCCTCAGAAACTGATTTCAAAATACTATTTCAAAAGAAAATTTTACCAAATAAACAGTTAAACGATTAGATTCAATTGAATTTAGAAAAACAATAAATGAAAATGTCAATTCATTTGGCCGCAGAAACTCATTTATAAATACTAGATAAAAAAAAATGTTATCAAGAAAGCAGTTAAATGATTATATTCAATTCAGTTTTCAAAAAAATACAAATAATACTTGGAATTTCTTTGGCCCCAGAAACTCATTTCAAAATACTAGTTCAAAAGAAAATTTTACCAAATAAACCGTTAAACGATTAGCTTCAATTGAATTCAGAAAAACAATAAATTAAAATGTCAATTAATTTGGCTCCAGATATTCAGTTTAAAATACTAGATCAAAAGAAAATTTTATCAACTAAACAGTTAAATGATTATATTCAATTCATTTTTCACAAAAATACAAATAATAATTGGAATTTCTTTAAACCCAGAAACTCATTTCTAAATACTAGTTCAAAAGAAAATTTTATCCAATAAACCGTTAAACGATTAGCTTCAATTGAATGTAGAAAAACAATAAATGAAAATGTCAATTCAATTTGCCTCAGAAACTCATTTCAAAATACGAGTTCAAAAGAAAATTCTACCAAATAAACAGTTAAACGATTAGATTCAATTGAATTTAGAAAAACCATAAATGAAAATGTCAATTCATTTGGCCTCAGAAACACATTTCAAAATACGAGTTCAAAAGAAAATTTTAGCAAATAAACAGTTAAAGGATTAGATTCAATTGAATTTAGAAAAACAATAAATGAAAATGTCAATTCATTTGGCCGCAGAAACTCATTTATAAATACTAGATAAAAAAAAATGTTATCAACAAAGCAGTTAAATGATTATATTCAATTCAGTTTTCAAAAAAATACAAATAATACTTGGAATTTCTTTGGCCCCAGAAACTCATTTCAAAATACTAGTTCAAAAGAAAATTTTACCAAATAAACCGTTAAACGATTAGCTTCAATTGAATTCAGAAAAACAATAAATTAAAATGTCAATTAATTTGGCTCCAGATATTCAGTTTAAAATACTAGATCAAAAGAAAATTTTATCAACTAAACAGTTAAATGATTATATTCAATTCATTTTTCACAAAAATACAAATAATAATTGGAATTTCTTTAAACCCAGAAACTCATTTCTAAATACTAGTTCAAAAGAAAATTTTATCCAATAAACCGTTAAACGATTAGCTTCAATTGAATGTAGAAAAACAATAAATGAAAATGTCAATTCAATTTGCCTCAGAAACTCATTTCAAAATACGAGTTCAAAAGAAAATTCTACCAAATAAACAGTTAAACGATTAGATTCAATTGAATTTAGAAAAACAATAGATGAAAATGTCAATTCATTTGGCCTCAGAAACTGATTTCAAAATACTAGTTCAAAAGAAGATTCTATCAAACAAACAGTTAAATTATTATAATCAATTGAGTTTTCACAAAAATACGAATAATAATTGGAATTTCTTTGGCCCCAGGAACTCATTTCAAAATACCAGTTCAAAAGAAAATTTTACCAAATAAACAGTTAAACGATTAGATTCAATTGAAATTAGAAAAACAATAAATGAAAATGTCAATTCATTTGGCCTCAGAAACCCATTTCAAAATACTAGTTCAAAAGAAGATTCTATCAAACAAACAGTTAAATTATTATAATAAATTGAGTTTTCAAAAAAATACAAATAATAACTGGAATTTCTTTGGCCCCAGAAACTCATTTAAAAATACTAGATCAAAAGAAAATTTTATCAAATAAACAGTTAAACGATTTGATTCAATTGAATTTAGAAAAACAATAAATGAAAATGTCAATTCATTTGGCCTCAGAAACACATTTATAAATACTAGATAAAAAGATAATTTATCAACTAAAGAGTTAAATGATTATATTCAATAGAATTTTCAAAAAAATACAAATAATAATTGGAATTTCTTTGGCCCCAGAAACTCATTTCAAAATACTAGTTCAAAAGAAAATTTTACCAAATAAACCGTTAAACGATTAGATTCAATTGAACTTAGAAAAACAATAAATTAAAATGTCAATTAATTTGGCTCCAGATATTCAGTTTAAAATACTAGATCAAAAGAAAATTTTACCAAATAAACAGTTAAACGATTAGATTCAATTGAAATTAGAAAAACAATAAATGAAAATGTCAATTCATGTGACCTCAGAAACCCATTTCAAAATACTAGTTCAAAAGAAGATTGTATCAAACAAACAGTTAAATTATTATAATCAATTGAGTTTTCAAAAAAATACAAATAATAATTGGCATTTCTTTGGCCCCAGAAACTCATTTCAAAATACTAGTTCAAAATTAAATTTTACCAAATAAACCGTTAAACGATTTCATTCAATTGAATTTAGAAAAACCATAAATGAAAATGTCAATTCATTTGGCCTCAGAAACACATTTCAAAATACGAGTTCAAAAGAAAATTTTAGCAAATAAACAGTTAAAGGATTAAATTCAATTGAATTTAGAAAAACAATAAATGAAAATATCAATTCATTTGGCCGCAGAAACTCATTTATAAATACTAGATAAAAAAAAATGTTATCAACAAAGCAGTTAAATGATTATATTCATTTCAGTTTTCACAAAAATACAAATAATACTTGGAATTTCTTTGGCCCCAGAAACTCATTTCAAAATACTAGTTCAAAACAAAATTTTACCAAATAAACCGTTAAACGATTAGATTCAATTGAGATTAGATAAACAATGAATGAAAATGTCAATTCATTTAGCCTCAGAAACCCATTTCGAAATACTAGTTCAAAAGAAGATTTTACCAAACAAACAGTTAAAGGATTAGATTCAATTGAATTTAGAAAAACAATAAATGAAAATGTCCATTCATTTGGCCGCAGAAACTCATTTATAAATACTAGAACAAAAAAAATGTTATAAACTAAGCAGTTAGAAGATTATATTCAATTCAGTTTTCACAAAAATACGAATAATAATTGGAATTTCTTTGGCCCCAGAAACTCATTTCAAAATACCAGTTCAAAAGAAAATTTTACCAAATAAACCGATAAACGATTAGATTCAATTGAATTTAGAAAAACAATAAATGAAAACGTCAATTCATTTGGCCTCAGAAACTGATTTCAAAATACTATTTCAAAAGAAAATTTTACCAAATAAACAGTTAAACGATTAGATTCAATTGAATTTAGAAAAACAATAAATGAAAATGTCAATTCATTTGGCCGCAGAGACTCATTTATAAATACTAGATAAAAAAAAATGTTATCAACAAAGCAGTTAAATGATTATATTCATTTCAGTTTTCACAAAAATACAAATAATAATTGGCATTTCTTTGGACCCAGAAACTCATTTCAAAATGCTAGTTCAAAAGAAAATTTTATCAAATAAACCGTTAAACGATTAGATTCAATAGAATTTAGAAAAACAATAAATGAAAATGTCAATTCAATTTGCCTCAGAAACTCATTTCAAAATACTAGTTCAAAAGAAGATTCTATCAAACAAACAGTTAAATTATTATAATCAATTGAGTTTTCAAAAAAATACAAATAATAATTGGCATTTCTTTGGCCCCAGAAACTCATTTCAAAATGCTAGTTCAAAAGAAAATTTTATCAAATAAACAGTTAATCGATGCGATTCAATTGAATTTTAAAAATAATAAATGAAAATGTCAATTAATTAGGCTCCAGATACTCAGTTCAAAATACTAGATCAAAAGAAAATTTTATCAGCTAAACAGTTAAATGATTATATTCAATTGTGTTATCAAAAAATTATAAATAAGAATTGGAATTTCTTTAATCCCAGAAACTCAATTCAAAATACTAGTTCAAAAGAAAATTTTTCCAAATAAACCGATAAACGATGAGATTCAATTGAATATAGAAAAACAATAAATGAAAATGTCAATTCATTTGTCCGCAGAAACTCATTTATAAATACTAGAACAAAAAAAAATGTTATAAACTAATCAGTTAGATGATTATATTCAATTCAGTTTTCAGAAAAATACGAATAATAATTGGAATTTCTTTGGACCCAGAAACTCATTTCAAAATACTAGTTCAAAAGAAAATTTTACCAAATAAACCGTTAAACGATTAGATTCAATTGAATTTAGAAAAACAATATATGAAAATGTCAATTCATTTGGCCTCAGAAACTGATTTCAAAATACTATTTCAAAAGAAAATTTTACCAAATAAACAGTTAAACGATTAAATTCAATTGAATTTAGAAAAACAATAAATGAAAATGTCAATTAATTTGGCTCCAGATACTCAGTTCAAAATACTAGATCAAAAGAAAATTTTATCAACTAAACAGTTAAATGATTATATTCATTTCAGTTTTCACAAAAATACAAATAATAATTGGAATTTCTTTGGCCCCAGAAACTCATTTCAAAATACTAGTTCAAAACAAAATTTTACCAAATAAACCGTTAAACGATTAGATTCAATTGAGATTAGAAAAACAATGAATGAAAATGTCAATTCATTTAGCCTCAGAAACCCATTTCGAAATACCAGTTCAAAAGAAGATTTTACCAAACAAACAGTTAAATTATTATAATAAATTGAGTTTTCAGAAAAATACAAATAATAACTGGAATTTCTTTGGCCCCAGAAACTCATTTAAAAATATTAGTTCAAAAGAAAATTTTATCAAATAAACCGTTAAACGATTAGATTCAATTGAATTTAGAAAAACAATAAATAAAAATGTCAATTAATTTTGCTTCAGCTAAATGTAATCAATTAATCAATAAAGTCAATTAATTTCGCTTCAACTAACCAGTTAAATGATTATATTCAATTGAGTTTTCAAAAAAATACAAATAATAATTGGAATTTCTTTGGCCCCAGAAACTCATTTCAAAATACTAGTTCAAAAGAAAATTTTACCAAATAAACCGTTAAACGATTTGATTCAATTGAATTTAGAAAAACAATAAATGAAAATGGCAATTAATTTGGCTACAGATACTCAGTTCAAAATACTAGAAAAAAGAAAATTTTATCATCTAAACAGTTAAATGATTATATTCAATTGAGTTTTCAAAAAAATACAAATAATAATTGGAATTTCTTTGGCCCCAGAAACTCATTTAAAAATACTAGTTCAAAAGAAAATTTTACAAAATAAACCGTTAAACGATCAGATTCAATTGAATTTAGAAAAACAATAAATGAAAATGTCAAATCATTTAGCATCAGACACTCATTTAAAAATACTAGTTCAAAAGATAATAATACCAAATAAACAGTTAAACGGTTAGATTCAATTGAATTTAGAAAAACAATAAATGAAAATGTCAATTCATTTGGCCTCAGAAACACATTTATAAATACTAGATCAAAAAAAAATTTTATCAACTCAATAGTTAAATGATTATATTCAATTGATTTTTCAAAAAAATACATACAATAATTTTCATTTCTTTGGCCCCAGAAACTCATTTCAAAATACTAGTTCAAAAGAAAATTTTACCAAATAAACTGTTAAACGATTAGATTCAATTGAATTTAGAAAAACAATAAATGAAAATGTCAATTTATTTGGCGGCAGAAACTCATTTATAAATACTAGATCAAAAAAAAATGTTATCAACTAAGCAGTTAAATGATTATATTCAATTCAGTTTTCACAAAAATACAAATAATAATTGGAATTTCTTTGGCCCCAGAAACTCATTTCAAAATATTAGTTCAAAGGTAAATATTACAAAATATACCGTGAAACGATTAGATTCAATTGAATTTAGAAAAAAAAAACGTGAAAATGTCAATTCATTTGGCCTCAGAAACTCATTTCAAAATAATATTTCAAAAGAAGATTCTATCAAACAAATAGTTAAATTATTAAATTCTATCGAGATTCAAAAAAAAAAATACAAATAAAAATTGGAATTTCTTTGACCCCAGAAACTCATTTCAAAATACTAGTTCAAAAGAAAATTTCACCAAATAAACAGTTAAACGATTAAATTCAATTGCATTTAAAAAAAACCATAAATGAAAATGTAAATTTGTTTGGCACCTGATACTCAGTTCAAAATACTAGATCAAAAGAAACTTTTATCAGCTAAACAGTTAAATGATTATATTCAATTGAGTTTTCAAAAAAATACAATTAATAATTGGAATTTCTTTGTCCCCAGAAACTCATTTCAAAATACTAGTTCATAAGAAAATTTTACCAAATAAACAATTAAACGGTTAGATTCAATTGAATTTAGAAAAACAATAAATGAAAATGTTAATTTATTTGGCCGCAGAAACTCATTTATAAATACAAGATCAAAAAAAAATGTTATCAACTAAGCAGTTAAATGATTATATTCAATTCAGTTTTCACAAAAATACAAATAATAATTGGAATTTCTTTGGCCCCAGAAACTCATTTCAAAATATTAGTTCAAAGGTAAATATTACAAAATATACCGTTAAACGATTAGATTCAATTGAATTTAGAAAAACAATACGTGAAAATGTCAATTCATTTGGCCTCAAAAACTCATTTAAAAATATTAGTTCAAAGGTAAATATTACAAAACATACCGTGAAACGATTAGATTCAATTGAATTTAGAAAAAAAAACGTGAAAATGTCAATTCATTTGGCCTCAGAAACTCATTTCAAAATACTATTTCAAAAGAAGATTCTATCAAACAAATAGTTAAATTATTAAATTCTATCGAGATTCAAAAAAAAAATACAAATAAAAATTGGAATTTCTTTGACCCCAGAAACTCATTTCAAAATACTCGTTCAAAATAAAATTTCACCAAATAAACAGTTAAACGATTAAATTCAATTGCATTTAAAAAAAACCATAAATGAAAATGTAAATTTGTTTGGCACCTGATACTCAGTTCAGAATACTAGTTCATAAGAAAATTTTACCAAATAAACAGTTAAACGGTTAGATTCAATTGAATTTAGAAAAACAATAAATGAAAATGTCAATTTATTTGGCCGCAGGAACTCATTTATAAATACTAGAACAAAAAAAAATGTTATAAACTAAGCAGTTAGATGATTATATTCAATTCAGTTTTCACAAAAATACGAATAATAATTGGAATTTCTTTGGCCCCAGAAACTCATTTCAAAATACCAGTTCAAAAGAAAATTTTACCAAATAAACCGTTAAACGATTAGATTCAATTGAATTTAGAAAAACAATAAATGAAAATGTCAATTCATTTGGCCTCAGAAACTGATTTCAAAATACTATTTCAAAAGAAAATTTTACCAAATAAACAGTTAAACGATTAAATTCAATTGAATTTAGAAAAACAATAAATGAAAATGTCAATTAATTTGGCTCCAGATACTCAGTTCAAAATACTAGATCAAAAAAAAATTGTATCAACTAAACAGTTAAATGATTATATTCATTTCAGTTTTCACAAAAATACAAATAATACTTGGAATTTCTTTGGCCCCAGAAACTCATTTCAAAATACTAGTTCAAAACAAAATTTTACCAAATAAACCGTTAAACGATTAGATTCAATTGAGATTAGAAAAACAATGAATGAAAATGTCAATTCATTTAGCCTCAGAAACCCATTTCGAAATACCAGTTCAAAAGAAGATTTTACCAAACAAACAGTTAAATTATTATAATAAATTGAGTTTTCAGAAAAATACAAATAATAACTGGAATTTCTTTGGCCCCAGAAACTCATTTAAAAATATTAGTTCAAAAGAAAATTTTATCAAATAAACCGTTAAACGATTAGATTCAATTGAATTTAGAAAAACAATAAATAAAAATGTCAATTAATTTTGCTTCAGCTAAATTTAATCAATTAATCAATAAAGTCAATTAATTTTGCTTCAACTAACCAGTTAAATGATTATATTCAATTGAGTTTTCAAAAAAATACAAATAATAATTGGAATTTCTTTGGCCCCAGAAACTCATTTCAAAATACTAGTTCAAAAGAAAATTTTACCAAATAAACCGTTAAACGATTTGATTCAATTGAATTTAGAAAAACAATAAATGAAAATGTCAATTCATTTGGCCTCAGAAACACATTTCAAAATACGAGTTCAAAAGAAAATTTTAGCAAATAAACAGTTAAAGGATTATATTCAATTGATTTTTCAAAAAAATACATACAATAATTTTCATTTCTTTGGCCCCAGAAACTCATTTCAAAATACTAGTTCAAAAGAAAATTTTACCAAATAAACTGTTAAACGATTAGATTCAATTGAATTTAGAAAAACAATAAATGAAAATGTCAATTTATTTGGCGGCAGAAACTCATTTATAAATACTAGATCAAAAAAAAATGTTATCAACTAAGCAGTTAAATGATTATATTCAATTCAGTTTTCACAAAAATACAAATAATAATTGGAATTTCTTTGGCCCCAGAAACTCATTTCAAAATATTAGTTCAAAGGTAAATATTACAAAATATACCGTGAAACGATTAGATTCAATTGAATTTAGAAAAAAAAAACGTGAAAATGTCAATTCATTTGGCCTCAGAAACTCATTTCAAAATAATATTTCAAAAGAAGATTCTATCAAACAAATAGTTAAATTATTAAATTCTATCGAGATTCAAAAAAAAAATACAAATAAAAATTGGAATTTCTTTGACCCCAGAAACTCATTTCAAAATACTAGTTCAAAAGAAAATTTCACCAAATAAACAGTTAAACGATTAAATTCAATTGCATTTAAAAAAAACCATAAATGAAAATGTAAATTTGTTTGGCACCTGATACTCAGTTCAAAATACTAGATCAAAAGAAACTTTTATCAGCTAAACAGTTAAATGATTATATTCAATTGAGTTTTCAAAAAAATACAATTAATAATTGGAATTTCTTTGTCCCCAGAAACTCATTTCAAAATACTAGTTCATAAGAAAATTTTACCAAATATTCGACTGATTTTGACACTTGTTCTACAGATTTCGACGTTTGTTCGATAGATTACGACACTTGTTCGACAGATTTCGACACCTTGTCGACTGAATTTGACACTTGTTCGACCGATTTCAACACATTTTCGACACGTGTTCTACATATTTCGACGCTCGTTCGATAGATTTCGACACTTGTTCAACAGATTTCGACACTTCTTCTACAGATTTCGACACTTAGTCAATAGATTTCGACGCTTGTTCGAAACATATTCGACACTTGTTATACATCTTTCGATACTTGTTCAACAGATTTCGAAGCTTGTTTGACAGATTTCGAAGCTTGTTTGACAGATTTCGACACATTTTCGATAGATTTCAACACTTGTTCGACAGATGTTGACACATGATCAACAGATTTCGACACATGTTCTACTGTTTTTGACACTTGTTCGACAGATTTCAACATTTTTCAACAGATTTAGATACCTTTTCGATAGATTTCAACACTTGTTCGACAGATGTTGACACATGATCAACAGATTTCGACACATGTTTGACTGCTTTTGACACTTGTTCGACAGATTTGGACACTTGTTCGCCAGATTTGGACACTTGATCGACAGATTTCGACACTTGTTCGAATGAATTCGATACTTGTTCGACTGATTGCAACACTTGTGAACCTGATTCTGATACTTGTTCGACATATTTCGACACATGTTAGGCTGACATTAACAGTCGTTCGACAGATTTCGACTCTTGTACGGCAGATTACGACACATGTTCGACAGGTTATGACACTCGCTCAACAGATTTCGACACTTGTTCGACTAATTTTGACACTTGTTCGACAGATTACGACACTTGTCCGACAGATTTCGATACTTGTTCGACTGAATTTGACACTTATTCGTCTTATTTCGACTCTTGTTCGCTAGATTTCAACAAATTTCCGACGCTTGTTCGACTGATTTCGATAATTATTCGTGATTACGACGCTTGTTCGATTGATTTCGGTACTCGTTCTAGAGATTACGATGCTTGTTCGACAGATTGCAATACTTATGAAACTGATTTGAACACTTGTTCGACAGATTTCGACTGTTGTTCGACAGATTTCGACTAATGTTCGACAGATTTCAACACTTGATCGATTGATTTTGGCACTTGTTCGAGCGTTTTTGATACTTGTTATGCAGATTACGACGCTTGCTATACATATTTCGACACTTGTTCGGCAGTTTTCGACGCTTGTTCGATAGATTACGACACTTATTCGATTGATTTTGACACTTGTTAGACCGTTTTCGATACATATTCGACACATTTCAACTCTTGTTCGACAGATATCGATACTTTTTCGACAGATATTTACACTTGTTCGACTGTATTTGACTCTTATTTGTCAGATTTTGACTCTTATTCACCAGACTTCAATAAATTTTTGATACATGATCTACATATTTCGAGACTTGTTCGACAGATTGCGACACTTATTCTACAATCTCGACACTTGTTATACATATTTCGACACTAATTCGACGGTTTTCGATGCTTGTTCGACAGATTTCGATACTTGTTCGACTTAGTGAAACCCTAGTTCGACAGATTTTGAGACTTATTCGACACATTTCAAGTCTTGTTCGACAGATTTCGATACTTGGTCGACAGATTACGAAACATGTTCGACAATTGTCCGACCGATTTCAACACTTGTTCGCCAGATTTGGACATTGCGCAACAGATTTAGACAATTGTTCGATTGATTTTGACACTTGTTTGACCGTTTTCGATACTTGTTCAAATAATTTCGGTACTTGTTCGCTGATTGCAACACTTGTTCAACTGATTTTGACACTTGTTCGACAGATTTCTACTCTTGTTCGACAGATTTCTACTCTTGTTCGACAGATTTCTACTCTTGTTCGACAGATTTTTACGCATGTTCGAGATTTATTCGAAAGATTTCAACACCTATTCGACAGATTACGAAACTTGTTCGATTGATTTTGATACTTGTTCACCGGTATTTGATACTAGTTCTGCAGTTTACGACGCTTGTTATACATATTTTGACACTTGTTTGACAGTTTTCGACGCTTGTTCGAAAGATTACGACACTTGTTCGATTGATTTTGTCACTTGTTCGACCGTTTTTGATACAATACGACACATTTCAACTCTTGTTCGACATATTTCGAGATTTGTCGACAGATTGCGACACTTGTTCTACAGATTTCAACGCTTGTTCGACAGAGTTCTATACTTGTTCGACGTATTTAGACACTTGTTCATCTGATTTCGATAATTGTTCGTGATTACGACGCTTGATCGGCAGATTTCGGCAGTTATTCGACATATTTCATCACTTTTTATGTAAATTTAGACACTTGTTCGACAGCTTTCGACACTTGTTCTACAAATTTCAAGGCTTGTTCAACAGAGTTCGACACTTGTTCGACGGATTTCGAAATTTGTTCGACGCACGTTCGACACTTGTTCGATAGATTTCTACACATGTTCGACACATGTTATACATATTTCGACGCTTATTCGACATATTTTATCACTTTTTATGTAAATTTCGACACTTGTTCGACAGCTTTCGACACTTGTTCTACAAATTTCAAGGCTTGTTCAACAGAGTTCGACACTTGTTCGACGGATTTCAAAATTTGTTCGACGCACGTTCGACACTTGTTCGATAGATTTCTACACATGTTCGACACATGTTATACATATTTCGACGCTTATTCGACAGATTTCAACACTTTTTATGCAAATTTAGACACTTGTTCTACATATTTCGAGACTAGTTCGACAAATTTCGACACTTATTTGAAATACTTTTGTCACAGAGTCAACTCGCTTTGACACAAATTCGCACTTTATGTCACAGAGTCATCACGTGACCGACTCATTATGGCATAGCTGTTGAGATCCGTAACGGGATGGAAATCACGTGACCGCGTCTAAGCAGATCATTACGTGAATTTCCGGTTTTCGATCACTTATTTAAACTTCGTCAAATGGCAAGCCCCTTCCTCAGATTCCTGTATATATTATATATTTCATTCGTCCTCCTTGTATATAAACCGTTTCCCACAAGTGATTTTAACCTTCTAGTTCTATATATACAGAACCCAGACACGACAAATAAATTTATATTCAACAAAATGCTTGTCGAATTTATGAAAAGTTCGAATGGAGTAAATGAAGAGTTCGAGTCGTGCTGTTACAGAAGGTATCGAACTCATCAGTTGTACTGCACATAATCATGACTCTTGTAGCCTGTACAAGTTAACTGCCAAGAGCTCGAGTTTGTATTGCCAGATAATGCGTTCGATTTTCAGCAACAGGAACATGTTTATAACAAAAACCTCAATTTAATGAAAGCGATTAAATAAAATCGTAAGCTGTTGTTTCAAAATCAGTAAGAACCATCACTTGATTCTGTTAATTCACAAGAAAAACTATTGTATTGACCAATGCAAGAATAAACATTGAGACTTCAAAAGCTTAAATTCTGAAATCCAATCGAAATTCTAGGTCTGATGATCCCGATCAATCTGAGAAATTTGAGTAATCTCTAGTTAAAGCTTCTCTACAAAACTCTGGCAGCAGTGTAGATGAGTTTTTTGTGGTTTCTCGTAGCAAAATAAAACCTAATACGAATGATGAAAATTGGAGTACAGATTAAAAATATGGATTAAATCATATGATGTTGGATTCTACGCCAAACAATTCGATGCTAATTCCTGAGACATTGAAAGCTAAAGTTTATAATTTTACTAAAACTTGTAAGACTTTCTATATGACTAGTGCGGAGGATGAAAAGTCTCTGACTATCGAGGAATACGAAGAATCTCTGACTAGCTCTTTTCCGCGAGCCACTGATAGTGGGGGTAGATGAATCTATTCCATCAACTTATGATAGTAATCATATGATTGCTACTAGTTGACCAAAATTATAAAAGAAATTTGGTTCTAAATTCCATGGACAATCAAATATGGAAGATTCATATAAGCAATTGATAAGAAGAATTGATCATTATTATGGATTAGACGATTGGGATGATCCTAATATATTAGTCGATCGCCTACGAGTAATCATGGCTATGAAACCATTTGGGATACACAATAATGAGATTTACTTCAGCCTCGACGAATTATCCAGAGCAAGTTACATACACTGACGTATTTAGATTACGTTAACGATATTCAATATAACGTTACGAACGATCGTGTTGTACCAACACTCAAAGATACTTATGCAGGAAATTATCCAGTATTCTGGATTCATGTTCTAATGTATACACTATGAAGTAAAGAAAGTGAATACTAGTAGAGTGTTCTTTTATACAAGGAAATCCACTGCCAGATATCAGCTTCCTGTGATTAGATGCATTGATAGAGCACACACAAAAATTGATGTCTGCAGTTGATATACAAATTCAAACTGCCCGCTATATTGCCTCTCTTGATTCTTTAAATTTTCCGCCTCTGGGTCCTGAAGTTACATCACAAGCATATTTACGCATGTGCAGAGATCGAATTTTATACCTTTGGTGACTCATGGAGAGGAGCGTGTCGAGAGCTCGGACAATCAGATACCAGCGACAAGATACCCAGGTAGCAGCTAGCAGAGCTAGAATTTCGCGCGCGATTGTGACAACTGCGGTTCAAAGAGCGAATGCATGCAAAAAATTCACATTAGTGCGTGCATTATTAGGTCAATAATTCGAGAAGTTTATCGGAGCCACGGCAGCTCAGTCGATTAGGACTCAGTCTTGTACACAGAAGGCCCCGGGTTCGAATCCTAGTAATAAAGTTCCGTGGCTCTGGTGGTTCGGACTCCATCTAAAATTGTAGGGTCAGTTGTGATGCATCTTAAAATAGGGGAGGGAGAAGGAGGGAGGGCGTGGTTAAGTGCATTATAACTATAGGGGCAGTAATATTCTTACTACATAGCTTTGAATGGTTGTAAAGATAATATATTTCTGTTGAATTGTAAATAAGGGATTCAAACTTTTCAATGTTTTTTGTTTTTCTTACTTTGAAAAAGAAACCTATGATTTCATATCAATAAATGTGCCCTTGCCAGTCAGTAAAGTCGACTTATTCACTCTAAGTGTAAAAAAATTGGAATTTCTCTGATAAGAAATTTAAGTAAAATAAATAGATTTATTACAAGCTGGTATACTATACATATATATTTGTCAGTGGAAACAAATGTACTCTCGGTCAAAGAATTAAATGCGATTTAAAGCATTAATATTTTATTTCATATAAAACTAATCACAAAGAAACTTCAAATTTATATTATTAACTCTATAGTTTATTATGTACATGGGCGATATTTTTTACCTACCGTACTTCAACGTAGAGTGCCATTTTATATCGAAATTTAAATTTGGAACATGTTACGGATCTGATATTTCAGACCTAATTTTTTAATTTCATTTAATAGTACTTATGTACGTTTCTGGCTATGTATATATATATTAGGGAGGGGGGGGGTCCCCCTGCTCGCTTCGCTGGTCAACCATCACTCATAAATAAAACTAAATTATAATTTATTATAGATTCAATAATTTGAATAATGAAGTGTGTTAAAGAATGGTGTTTAATGAAATGGAAAATACTACTTTAACCAAATTGTGACGTCAGAAGCGTAAATATTGATAATTTAAGAAAAATTCTACTTATAGAATAGAATTTCCTTCATTTTTCAATCAATTTTAATATTTCGGTGTTTATTTTCTTCTTCAAACATTTATCTACAACTTCATCGTTTAGAAATTATATATTTTTTTTTCAAGGAGAAAAGAGTATTTGTTTATATATAAAAACATTTTTTATATAAAAGCTTATAAACAATTAGTTTTTATATTTTCAATTAATCTTTTCTCCTGTAAGTGAAATTAATATATAATTTTTTACGGTTAATTTATAAACAAATGTTTAAAGTATAAAATAAGCTCTAAAATATTAAAATTGATTGAAAAATAATGGAAATTCTATTGTTTAAGTAGAATTTTTTTTAATTGATAATATTTACGCTTCTGACGTCAAGATTTTGTTAAAATATTTTGTTTTCTATTTCGTTGAGCACCTTCTTTATGCATACTTTATTATTTAAATTATTGAATCTTTGTAAGTGTTTTATATAATTTTTTCTTCTAACGATCAATTAAATATGACACAACTACCTTAAAAGAAAAAAAATTATACATTATCAGATGCGATTTAAAGAATATCGAAAAATATTCGACACGTATTTTTTCTTTTTTGCAATTGGATGATCATTCGCTAAGATACAACAGGTGGAAAAGTCGCATGCCGTCACGATATTGTATGAAAAATATACAATCATGTAATATCGTGACGCCACACGACCTTTTAACCTACTGCATCTTAGTGAATCATCGTCCAATCATAAAAAAGAAAAGTAAGTGTTGAATATTTTTCGACACTCTTTTAGATAGACTTTGGAATGGTTTCGAATTTTCTTTTATGCAGTATACTAATTGTTTAAGTATTATAAGATTCTAAATTTGTTGATTACGTTACAGAGAACCATCGCGCCTTCATACATTTAAAATAATCATATTAATTTAAAAAAAAATTTTTTTTTATTTACTTATATGATATGATTTAATTAGGATTAATAAATAAATTAAATTAAAGTGATTATTTTCATATACCTAATGAAAAATAACAATAATGTATTTTATTTTATTATTTATAAAACTATTTATACATTTTAAATTAATTGCAATTAACTAATTCACTTTAATAAACATTTTTCTATTAACAGTATTTGTTGAATGAGATAAATAGATTTCGTGCGAGAGGAGGACTTCCCGCGGTAAGTCTCAACATGATTATTAAAACGAATTTTTTTGTCTGATACATTTTTCTAACAATAAGTTTTTATGAAAATTAATATATAAAGACCTTTGAATTTTGATTGGTTAAAACCTAGAGTGAAGATTCAAAATCAATAATAAAATTCACAATATAAACACTTCTTTTAATAATCATTTTAAGACTTACTGTTACCCATAGTTTATAGTGAAATGTATAGTCAAAATACAAAAGTCGTTTAATAATTCGGACATGTATAATTATTAAAATAAATAGTCTATATTTTATAATAATTTCTTTTACTAAAACAAACAAAAAATCCAACGCGTCTTTACAGTGCCGCTAAGGTGGTGTAGAAACTGTGAACTTAATTTGTATCTACACAAAATTTGGAACGGACTACGTTACATGAATGTGTATTCTTCTGTCAAAGTGGCAAACAAGGTTTAATCCATGAATTATTGTTCAAAATTCAAATAACAAATTACAATTGCATTTTAATGAAACTTCATAAACGATATACCTATAGGTATATTGTATTTATAAAAGTGGAGGGGTATTTGGTGGGAGTGGCAGGAGGTAGAGGGGGTAGATGGAGGGGAGTGGAGGGAGGTAAAGGGTCTGAGTTCCCGAAATCACGGTAACAACTATATAATATAGGATGATATACATATATATATATATATATATATATATATATATATATATATATATATATATATATATATATATATATATATATATATATATATATATATATATATATATATATATATATATATATATATATATATATATATATATATATATATATATATATATATATATATATATATATATATATATATATATATATATATATATATATTTATATATATATATATATATATATATATATATATATATATATATATATATATATATATATATATATATATATATATATACCCCATTAGCCAGATGTATTGCAAATTGTTATCAATTTGACATACACGGTTTGCTATCGATTTCCGTAAGTTTGACGTAAAACTGCGTCCGTATATGCTGGAAATTTTGTATCAAGTAATGAAGTAAATTATGAGGGCAAAGTGAATGCAACATTACAGCAACTATTGCTCATGATGTGCAGGCGTATCATAGGCATACATTGACATCATATTGTCGTCACATTTCTCGATTTTTGTGTTACACAAATTTCCATCAATATGCTGTTATTAATTTCTTCCTTTTCTCTCTTACACTGTCGCATATATGAGTAATTTTATTGAATATTACGTGAATAATATTGAAAATAAAATAATATAATATATTAATAATATTGAAAACAAATTGAAAGCAAATTGATGTACAAAACGTGCAGCAACAGTTACACATCAAATGTAAGTAAATCTGCGTCCGTATATGGCAGCAATTTGGTGGCTAGCATGTGCAGTCAATTTTACGGCACATTGACATCAATCCTTGATATTCGTCATTTCTTGAGCGTAAGTTGGAAGCAAATTGCTAACAAACATTGCACAACAACTATTGCCGCGATTTTGCCGCGGCAAGCTTGGTTAATGGGGTATATAGAGAGAGAGATACATATATATATATATAAAGTAGATATAAGAATCACCCCCCCCCCCTGCCTAAAATTTAGTAGGTCGTAAAAATTTCTGCGAGGGCTTAAAATTTAGCTTCTTATATCTACTTTCCGCTGCTGAGTGGCCTTTTTGAAAATTTTTGAAATGGCGGACCCGTACAGCCCTAACAGTACACAGATATCACTGCGGGATAGTAGTTATATATCCTTGAAACTCGCAGGGGCAGAGAAAAAATTGGGGACAAAGCTTATTCTTATGTATTTTGGACCACTGAACACGAATCCATGATTATCATTGGCCTATTAAGCCACCTTTCATCCATAACCTCAAAAATACTCCATAAGAGCAGTATTACCCGGTTGAGACTCGCAAAAGTGGACAAAAAAGTAGGGACAAAGCTTATTCTTAAGTATTTTGGCCCGCTGAACACGAATCCAGGGTTATTTTTGACGTATGGAGCCACCTTTCGTCCATAACCTCAAAAACTACTCCAAAAATGCAGTATTACGTGGTCGAGTCTCGCAAAAAACGTAAAAAATTGGGGACAAAGCATACTTTTATGTATTTTGGCCTGGTGAATACGAATCTAAATACGAAATATATAAATATATGTTTTCATAGGTATTGACTTTATCGGCGCTATACCGAGCCAAGATGTTTTCATTACTTTGTGCATTTTTTCTTATCTCTCAGTTCGAGAATTTAAGACCTTTGGCATAAAAATTGCTTTGGGCTCTCAGATTGAGAGACAAAAAAAATGCACAAAGTAATGAAAAAATCTTGGCTCGGTATAGCCCCGATAAAATCAATTTTCATAAAAACTTTTTGACGAGCCATTGAGTTTCAATATAATATGAGTGTATGTATGATATATATACTATATTCATATATATCGCTTTTTAATAATGAATTAAGGGGTAACACCACTCTAGATACACCTATTTTTGGCGATTTTTTGTGGTTAAATAATAAGCGAAATGAAAAATTCGTTTATAGAACTTTATTGTACAATTAATGAAGTCTAAAAAAAATTTTTTTTTCAAAATGGCGGCCACGGGAGTCCGTAGTAGGCCGTTACTTTTTTGTTGACGCTCAAACGTGAGGACAGTTTTCTCGTACATGATAAACCCTAGAACAAAAAACAACGTTTTTCTTAAAGTACATATTAGTAGGCGTGGTAGTACGTAGGGATTTCTTTTTAAATCAAATTTTAACAAAATGGTGCACATTTGAAAAAAAAGTTTCGGTTTTGACAAAAAATAATAGATTTTCGAAAGACGTGAGAAATGTAAACTAGCATTATCATATTTCATTTCCATATTTTATAGAAAAATGTCCGTATAACACGCAATATTTAAAATGAATCTAGCTCCATTTAGGATATGACTTTTCAATTATTTAACATCGATCTGAGCAGTAAACAAAAGAAAAATATTTTTTTTCATAACTTTTCAGAAAAAGTGTATCTTTTATTTTTATTATTTTTCTTTTTCTGTTTGTAGAACGACTCAAATTAACCTATTGAATTATATAAGGCTTTGATTATCGTGATTAAAAAATTGTAAACAATTTTACAAATATTTATCTGCAGATATTAAATACATTATTGCTGTAACTTACTACAACACTCACTGCTATGAGTATTTTTTACTTTTATCAAGTTTTGATGTAACGAAGAAAAATCTTTCATTAATGCATTTCATTTTTAATTTCATTTAATGAGACTCTCCATCAGGTGCCGTGCGACGTACGGCGTACGACGATTCCATTGCATCAAACTTGCGATTGATTAATTCTGCTATACTCGACCAATTGCAGCATTGGTACAACGGAAACGTCGCACGTCGCACGTCGCACGGCACATAATTGAGAGTCTCCTTTAACTACTGAATCGATGTTTAACTACTATTCGATGCTGTATGTATAAATATATAAGTCAGGAGTTTAAAATTAATAATTTGTATGTTAAATTAAATATATGTATTAAATCACTAATGATGAAATCTTTTGAACCTTAACTGTGTCAAAGCTGTCTGCTCTTATACTTAATATGCAATAAGAACGACCGATTCACAGGCACACAAAGGAAAAAAAGTTCTTGTTCCCGGAACCAAACTAGTATATCTTTATGTTTTTGGGGTCGCTGAATCCGAATCCGGTGACCATTGTCTCCATCAGGTCAGGTTCAAGGTCATTTAAAGGTCAAATGATGGAAAAATGGTCAAATCGATTAAAATTATTATTCCTATATATTTTGGGGGTCGCTGAAACCAAATCCGATGTTCATTTGATCCGACAAGGTCAAATTCAAGGTTATTTCAAGGTCAAATGTGTTTGTTCTGCTAAACATGAATTTTTCACTGCAGATACCGAAAGAACGGGAAATTTTACATCTAGATATGTATTCAATGTTTTGATAACATAACCCCCAAGGTCATTTCAAGGTCACTTCATGTTGTTGTATGGAGGATTCATATGAAAATTGCAAAAATAAGAAAATGTGTCTTTACGGGACTAAACTACTATGTCAATATGTTTTTGGGGTTTCTGAGTTGGAATTCGAGGTTCGTTTGCTTCCAGTATGTCAGAATAAATTTCATTTTAAGGTCAAATTCAACAAAAATGTTCAAATCTATTCGCATCATCACTCGGTTATATTTCTGGAATCGCTGGAACGTGCATTTTTTATCTCACTATTCTACTTCTTCATCGTTTCGCCTTCTTTTATATCGTACTCGATTATCCTCAAAAGATCTGTGCAAGGGATTTCTCTTGCGTTTTTTTCCTTGTTCCGTGCTTTCTCTCTGCAACATCCAACAGAAATCTGCCATCATGTTTTCATCCCATCTACCCTGAAATCTTCGTTCTACATCTTTGAAATCTTGGTGAAAACGTTCTCCTTGTTCTTCACTGAAATCGCCAACATTATCTGCTCTGCCCCCGAGAAGGCATCGGGTCCACCTCCCAGTGTAGCACCGTTCCGGAGAAGGTCCATATTTCAGGAGCCAGCTCTTCGCCGGTAAGACCGGCGTTCCCTGCCTAGTGCATCGGATCGGCCTACCTATTTTATCGACCTCTCTACACGTCCCTACCACTGCTTCGCATTCGCTCAGGCTTGCACCTGTGAGGCAAGGGAAAACCCGGAACTACACTGAAGGAAAATTTCGGGGAAAAACCCGCCTCGAAACAGCCGGAGTCCAGGGTTCTTTTCCCGTTGAAAATCAACTCAGAAAAAATCCGAGTTTTGCCTTTACCGGGAATCGAACACTCGACCCCTGGAGCCTGGAGCAAGCGTATATCTGCTAGTTAAAGAGTGCGCCTTAACCAACTGAGCCACGGACGCTCTTTGAAGAAGGAGAACGTTTTCACCAAGATTTCAAAGATCTAGAACGAAGATTTCAGGGTAGATGGGATGAAAACATGATGGCAAATTTCTGTTGGATGTTGCAGAGAGAAAGCACGGAAAAATGAAAAAAACGCAAGAGAAATCCCTTGCACAGATCTTTTGAGGATAAACGAGTACGATATAAAAGAAGGCGAAACGATGAAGAAGTAGAATAGTGAGATAAAAAATGCACGTTCCAGCGATTCCAGAAATATAACCGAGTGATAATGCGAATAGATTTGAACATTTTTGTTGGATTTGACCTTAAAATGAAATTTATCCTGACATACTGAAAGCAAACGAACCTCGAATTCCAACTCAGAAACCCCAAAAACATATTGACATAGTAGTTTAGTCCCGTAAAGACACATTTTCTTATTTTTGCAATTTTCATATGAATCCTCCATACAACAACATGAAGTGACCTTGAAATGACCTTGGGGGTTATGTTATAAAAAAATTGAATACATATCTAGATGTAAAATTTTCCGTTCTTTCGGTATCTGCAGTGAAAAATTCATGTTTAGCAGAACAAACAAATTTGACCTTGAAATAACCTTGAATTTGACCTTGTCGGATCAAATGAACATCGGATTTGGTTTCAGCGACCCCCAAAATATATAGGAATAATAATTTTAATCGATTTGACCATTTTTCCATCATTTGACCTTTAAATGACCTTGAACCTGACCTGATGGAGACAAACGGTCACCGGATTCGGATTCAGAGACCCCAAAAACATAAAGATATACTAGTTTGGTTCCGGGAACAAGAACTTTTTTTCCTTTGTGTGCCTGTGTTATTAGAACGTTTAGACAAAACAAAATAAGTATATGCACAGTTACAATAATCATTCTCCAAAATAAGTATGTATTGACAATAGTTTATGATCTTAGAGACTAACTAAAAAACATGTCTGTATAAACACTTTTATTTTGATTCGCAAGGTAAGTATGGAACAATATTCTTATCAGCTTGTAATAAATCGTAAATCTCTTGCAGAAATTCAAACTGAGAAAAAAAGAGATATTTCAACCAATACTGATTGTTATTGCAAAACTTAGATAAAAATCGAAAAATCTGTAAATTATTACTACTTATTTAATAAGAATTCCCAGTTTCTCTCAGAAATTTTCAGTATTTTTCAAATATTTCCAATTTTTATTGACAATTTTCAGTTTATTTCAAATTATTTTTTTCTACCAGATAAGTTCGTGATAAATAATATTTTATTGGTATTCATAAATCTCAATGATGTTAATGTATTTTAATTGTAAAAACAATTATAATTGAATTCCGTTTACGATACTATACTGTATTATTATACACATAAATACAGTTAGCTTCATTGTAAAGAATGTACTCATAACTCAAAATCTTGGTAAAAATCAATTTTGTTTATACATGTTTATTAATGTTCTAAAAGGTTTCAAAGTGTATTGATTCGTGCATAGGTGTGATATTGCGATATCTAAATTTAAGCACATATAAACTTTTTTAAATAAAGATAAACACTTGCAATGCCAGTAATAATAAACCAATTTTTTAAGTGAAAAAAAAATTTAAAAAGTAATAAAAAATGTTTTTTACTGAGTTAACATTTTGTTCTGGTTTTTCCTACCAAATCATTCGTTTGTTTCGTGTGTAACCATCACTCAATTTTGAAGGGCTTTAAAAAAAATTCGCTTTAAACAAAAAGGTTGCTTTATTAAATCCTGAAAATAAATTATTTCCCTGCATAATAAAGAGCTAGAAACATTTTTAATGATAATTTTAATGATGACGAGTAAGTTACCGGAATCTAAATTAGACTAGATACCCAAGGCGCTGATTATACATTCAATTTGTTTTAGTAAATTGTGAAATTAAATTATTTTAATGCAATATGAAGAGCTAAAAACTTGTTAATGATAGTTTTTATGATAATGAAAAAATCTTAATACCTAAATTGGACAGGCTATCAAGAGCGCTAAATGAAAAATGCAAAACCCAAAAGCGTACCATTTCGCTCCGGTCTCCCCTAGTAATAATAAATATTGATTAAAAAAAACAATAAAAGAAAGAAGCTTAGAGGATCTGAAAAATTTTCCCAAAAACAAACAATAATTTAACTTTTAAGTGTTTTCTACATTTTTATCTGCTGTTTCAAACAATAAACAATTATCAGACTTTCTCAGCTTTTTTAGCTTTTTTCAATTTTAATCGAAGTTTTCTTAATAATTATTATTAGTCTTTCTCGATATTTCTCAGTTTTGTTTCCAGTTTTCATTTATGCCAGGAAAAAAAAATGATTTGCCAATATTTATTACTTGCTTATTGTTTTTTCATTTCTGCTAGGAAAGAAAAAATGATTTGCCAATGTTTATTACTTGCTTATTATTTATTATTTCAGCCAGGAAAGAAAAAATGATTCGCCAATATATATTACTTGCTTATTATTTTTCATTTCTACCAGGAAAGAAAAAATGATTCGCCAATATTTATTACTTCCTTATTATTTTTAGTGTATCAGCTTTCAACTTGTTATAAAGTTATGTCAAGTTTTTCATTTTGCTCTAATATACGTTGACACAGAAACAAGATGCCTCGAACAGATCGATTTATAAATCCATACAATAATATAAGTCATAAAGGTAAAAACTTAAAACCGTTATCCAAACAATGCTTAAAGAATTTCTAGCCCTACGAAAAAATTCTAAAATATGTAACAATTGTATAAAGAAGCAAAAAGTACACTCTGAACCGACCAGTATGAAACCAGATTTAGTTTTAATGGATGTTTCTGAAAATTCAGAAAACGTTACAGAATGCGAATCTGAAAAAACTAAATCAGTGAGAGAAATTGAATTAGAAGAGCTACTAACGGGTCTTAAGAATACATTTTCAAGCTTAGAACGTAATGATCCATTAAGACTTAGTATACTTACGATCGCACCAGAATCTTGGAGTGCAAGAAAAATCCAAAAAGAATTTGGTTCATCTAGATTTTTAGCTCAGAAAACTAAGAAATTGAGATCATCCGATGTGTTTTACCACCTACAACTGCTAAAACTGGAAACAAATTATCAAAACTTACTGGTAATAGAATAAAGAATTTTACAAAAGTGATTATATCAGTAGAATATTACCTTGCCAAAAGGACACAATTTCTATGTTGATTGGAGGCGTACGTACCAAAGCACAGAAGCGTCTTTTATTGCTTGATCTTAACGACTTATATTCGTCTTTTCAGGAGTCACATCCAAACGATATTGTGAGTTTTAGTTTGTTTGCAAAGCTTCCGCCTAAAAATTGTATACTTGCTGGTGCCAAGGGAAGTCATTGCGTTTGTGTATGTACAATTCACCAAAACTGTAAAATGATGCTAGACTCTATAAATATAAGTAAATTGACAGATAAGCAGATATATAATTATAAAGATTGTTTAAGTAAATTAGTATGTAAGAAACCAACTCCTGATTGTTACTTCAACGATTATAACAACTGTTCTGATATTGCAGACTTTTCTCCATATCTTTTTGATTTGCTGAATAAACACTCTATTTATGAAATACAATTTGGCTCATGGGTAACTACTGATAGATCAACTTTGAAAACTCTAACACTAAAATAAGTTGGTTTTGTCGAAGAGTTGTGTAATAAACTTGTCAATTTGAAGCCTCACTCTTTCATTACAAAGGAACATTAAATTTTTATCTCACAAAAAGAAATTAGAAATTTCAGAAAATGAAGTGATTGTCATATCTGACTACTCCGAAAATTTTGCTCATACAGCTCAAAATGCTTCACAAGCATTTAATTTCAATAATGATCAATGTACAGTATTACCTGTAATTCTTTATTACAAAGTAGGTACAGAATTAAAACATAAAAGTATTGTGTTTTTGTCAAATAGTCTTAAACATGACAATGCTGCTGTTTACACAATTCAGCATCAGCTGATTCCAATAATTAAGAAATATATAAATAATTTTAAAAAAATAATTTACACGACAGATGGGGCAAAGCAACAATTTAAAAATAAATATCAAATGTCAAATTTATTAAATCATAAAACAGATTTTAACATCGAAGCTGAGTGGCATTTCACTGCCACAGCACATAGAAAAAGTTGCTTTGATGACATTGGAATTGCATTCAAACGGGAAGCTTATCGAGCTAGTCTATTAGCTGAATCTACAAAACCAATTTTAACACCTGAAGCACTTGTGAGCTGGGCAGAAAATTTTTTCAAGACTATTATGATAGTTTACTTCAGCAAGCCAGAACACGATAGAATGAAGAGAAAACTGAATAAAAGCTTTGAAGAGGCAAGACGAGTAATGGGAATCACAACACATCATGGTTTTATTATTATATCACAAAATTTATTATTAATGAACAAATATTCGATTTCTGAAAATGGAGAAAAGTTACTTCTGTAACTTAATGTATTTAAACATTCAGTATTAGAACTTTTGTACTGTTTATATAAGTATTAGAAATTTCGTATACTTTATGTAATTATCAATATAACTATTTAATACAAAAGGTGCTAAAAATCCTGCAACATAACCTCAAAACTTAGTGATAAACAATTAATTTAAGGTTTTTATCATGGTTATTAAAATCGAAAACTGTGTCGGTATAATGCCTCAAACACTTTTATAAATTTTACATTTATTATTGATTTTATTTATTTTTAAAAATTATATATTCATCTGCGACATTTATCATTTCAGCAACTATGACTTTCTGCACATAATGTGCATTCAATAAATGTCTGGTAAGTTATTTTTTGTTTTGCCTAGAGGAGTCGAAATAAGTAAAGGCATATTTAGTCCTTAATTTTTATACTACTTCTACGAGTTTCAACTGTGTAATACTGCTTTTTTGGAGTATTATTGATGCTATAGACAAAAAGTGGCTCCATATACTAAAAATAACCATAGATTCGTGTTCAACGGGTCAAAATACATAAGAATAAGCATTGTCCCTAATTTTTTGTCCACTATTTTGAGTCTCTACGGGGTATTACTGCTTTTTTGGAGTATTTCTTGAGGTTATGGACGAAAGATGGCTCCATGGACCAAAATTAATCATGGATTTGTGTTCAACTGGCAAAAGTACATAAGAATAAGCTTCGTTCCTACTTTTTTGTCCACTTTTGCGAGTCTCAACCGGATATTACTGCTTTTTTGGAGTATTTTTTGAGGTTATGGACGAATGGTAGCTCCATAGGCCAAGAATAATCATGGATTCGTGTTCAACGGTCCAAAACACATAAGAAAAAGCTTTGTCCCCAATTTTTTCTCTGCCCCTGCAAGTTTCAAGGACATATAACTACTATCCCGTAGTGAAATCTGTGTACTGTTAGGGCTGTACCGGTCCGCCACTTCAAATTTTTCAAAAAGGCCACTCAGCAATAGAAACTTGATATAAACAGCTAAATTTTAAGCCCTCCCAGGAATTTTTACGACCTACTGAATTTTGAACAGGGGGAGGGGGTAGTCGGTTTCAAAAAGAATGATATATATATATATATATATATATATATATATATATATATATATATATACAGTGCGTCTCATAACTATAGAAACACCACAAATTTTCACGTTTAAATGTGTATATTATACCTTTTTTTAAAGAACCTGTAACTTTGGAAGCAAAAATCCGAGGATAATTTTGCAAAAAGCCAATGAATGGAAAATATATTCTCTTTAAAACATTACTAGAATATTTCTTTCGCATCAACATTAAAGAAGTTATCGTTGTTTCATAACTATAGAAACACTTTAAATTTTTAGACCCATTTAAATCAATGTAAATTTTTTATCTAGTATTCAAGTTTTGTTTTATACCGTCCGTGAATTTTTCATAAGTTAATGTAGACACAATATTTTGGTAACGTCTTAAAGAGAATAAAATTGCCTTTTATTTGCTATTTTTAAAATTATCCTTGGTTTTTTGCTTCGAAAGTTACAGTTTTTTTAAGAAAAGGTATAATACACAGATTTAAATGTAAAAAGTTTTGGTGTTTCTATAGTTATGAGACGCACTGTATATATATATATATATATATATATATATATATATATAGTTAGTAATTCCAAACAAATTTTAAAAATCCGTACGCACTCGTGTCTTTGTTACTTGCTACCGATTTTTTAAATGAAAGTACCTATGAAAAGAAGCGCTCAAAAAAGTTTTTAGCGTTCTGAATTTTCAAACATGGCCAAAAACAGCTATTTTCAAAAAAATCTAGAGAGCTCTCATTTGGTCAATTAGAACGTACCATAAAAGGATTTCTTTTTTCATCTCTTTACAAGCTTTAAGAAAAAAATATTAGACCCCCTTGACAGCTCAATGGGTCACTTCTACAGAGATAAATGTAAAACTGAAATGTTGCATTTCTTAGGTTATGTTTGATCATTTGCCATATGACGTAATAAAATCGGAATTAGGTCTACCACATCTGAAATTTTTCGACTTGAAAAGATTCCTTTCGGTATGTTCAACACCGTTTCGAACAGCCTCTGGAAGATAGGTACTTGTTTGGAAATTGTCAAGTTTGCATCTCTGTAACTTTGGTCTATTATATCTTCTGAGCTCTAACTTTCAGGAAACATAATTCAAACATCCTAGAAAATAATGCACTTGGTTTTGTTTTGTCTTTTGAACATATAGCATAACTGTGAATTGTGTTCAAAATTGCGAAAAAAATTAGGTGGCGAAATGGGTGGCCTCAATATACCGACAATTTAGGAACTTAAATCGTAAATTTCTTCACAATTTTGAATCTATCGTAACTTTTCATCCAAATATCTTCAATGATTCTGCGACCACTCAAATTGAAGGTTTTGATGTCAGCATTCTCTTTACGTCAGACATTAATAGTATGTCGTTTACTTTAGGTTGAAAAAGGAAGCTAGAAAATAAGTTCACAGTTATGCTATGTGTTCAAAAAGCAAAACCAAACCAAATGCGTTGTTTTCTAGGATGTTTGAACTATTTTTCCTGAGTGTTAGATCTCAAGAGGTTATAATAGAACAAATATACACGGATGCTAACTTGACGATTTCCGAAAAAGTACCTACCTTCAAGAAGCCGTAACTTTGGTTATACGAAACGTTGGTTATACATTTGATTAGGTAAAATGGCAAACAAATAAAAATAACCTACAAAGTACAATATTTCAGGTTTACAGTCATCTCTGTAATGTTCGTTTCCTGATTTTATAATTATTAGCTTGAATAATTATAATGTTAAGTTAAGGGATGAACGCGGTCTAAACTTGCAAGACAAACGATAATTTGTTGACATGTGTTACTAGGAGCAGGAGTGAATAGGACGATTAGAATTTAATATTTAAATTAAATTTGTATATTCTTGGTAAACTTTAACAAATAATTTGAATTTGTCCGAATTAATAAAATAACTTTAATATAGAAAAAACCTGCATGTTCAAGGAAAAAGGAGAAAAGCTGGGCTGGTGACTACGAGGCATGGAAATTATAGCGGCCTATTGTAAGCACGGGAGCAGTTATTCATTCACGAGGTTCGGCAGGAAAAGAGCAAGCGCGATCGGGATGATTAGTTTTGTCATCCGCGCCGCTCTCGCGAAAGAAGAAGAAAGTGAGACCAGTAACGAATCTTTTACCAATGATCCTTCAAGAGAAAAAGAAACAGAGCAGCTGCTCACGAAAATGAAATGATGCCTGGGCTGACAATAAGCATCAGCAACCCGAATATTCCGCCCGTCTCGTTGCAAAGTAGTGCCGATGGTGGGGAAAACGTTAAAAAAAGAAAAGAAAAAAATATGAAAGAGAGTATAGTAATTTAAAGAAAAAGATTTTTTTTTAAGATAGAAAGATAACAGAATTAAATAAAAAATAAAAAAATAAGTAGCTAGGGAAGATGCGTGGAATGTGCTGCGTTGACGGCTGTGGATGTATGGGGGCTCCGCCCGCCGTAATAGTATCCGCAGACACGACGTCAGCGTGTAGGCGAAGGGTGGCTGTGCCTCTACCGTAGCAGGGAGGCGGATTACCTTGGCTAAAGGTCTCTGGAGCGTTTTGGTGAAAGTCCGCAGATATAGGATTCGGTTGAGCCCATCAGATCTGGGGTGCAGCTACACTGCACGTACAAGAGGCCACTTGGTGTGGCGCATGGGGTGGAATGAATTTTCTCGGATCCCCGTCGTTGGCTACTACTGCTGCAATTTCCATCCTCAGCTGCGAGGTGGATGTGAAGAGCTTTCACAGCTCTGCGCTCGCTCCTTGAAAAGTTGTCCCGTTGTCGCTGTAGATGGTATGGCACAGACCTCGTTTTGCCACGAAGCACCTGAATGTTAGAAAGAAAGTCTGAGTAGTGTAGTCGGAGACGCACTCGATATGTGCAGCTCAGGTCACTATGCAGACGAAGATGGCCACGTAGCCTTTGAAGGACTTCTGGCCTCGTCCTTTCGATGTGCACATGGAAAAGGGCCCAGTATAGTCAAACCCAGTGATGCTGAATAGTTCTGCTAGCGTGACTGGCATGGCGGGCCATCGTGCCATTTGCTGAGTTTCCATTTTGCCTTGGAAACGTGTACAGAGAACGCATTCTCTAGTCAGCTTCCGAATGCGGCTACGTGCGTGTACAATCCAGTACACACACCGGAGATGGCTCATGACGAGTTAAGATCCACCGTGAAAAGAACGTAGATGAGCGTCTCGGATTAGCAGCTCGACTAAGTGGCTATCATTCGGGATGATTGCTGGATGCTTCTCTTCTTGGCGGAGGTACGCATTCTATGGATGTCCTCCAACTCAGATGCTCGCATCATCAAGGAACGATAGAAATCGCCTTAACCAATTAGTTTTTAGAAGCGGCTTCCCTGAAATCAAAAAGGAGCGCTTCAGCAGATAGTGCTCCAGCTGGAGAACGCGTATTAAACGTAAGCGTGCAGTGGTGAATTCTTCACCATTCAGCGCCTATGTAGAGCATTCATTTGCAATTAGCTGAGCCGTGGGCAGTCACCTGTAAATGTATGGAAAAGTGCATATTTGTTTTACTAATGAGGAAAACCTGGAGATGAATTCTTCAAAGGGGTTCTCGTCGGCCTTCTGAGTCGCGAGGACCAGCTACTCTCTTTTCTCTTCAAGTTATCCAGCTAGTGCAGTCTGCGATTGCCCACGATGTTCCATTCCCCAGATTCTCTTTTGATTGAGCTGAGCTGGTAAGGTTCCTCGTGTGGCGGGGTCAGCAGGATTATCAGCAGATTTGGCGTAGTCCCATACTGCGCCAGGAACGAGTATCCGGACCAAACTGGCACGGTTGGACACGAAGGTCGACCATCTGGAAAAGTTTTTCAGCCAAGCCAGTATGACTTGAGAGTCAGACCAGCAGTAGATCCTGGATGATGCAAGCCGCATATACTCAAGCAGACTGGCGATGAGCTAAGCAAGTAGCAGTGCCCCGTACAACTCGAGCTTGGGTAGGCTGAGCGTCTTGATTGGAGCTACCCTACTTTTGGCCATCATCAGTGTTGACTTCGAACTGCCATCCTCGGCCGTTGTCACTAGGTACACAGCCGCTGCATAAGCCCACCTGGAAGCATCATAAAATTCATGGATAACGATAGGCACTGCATGCAGAGTGTCAAACCAACGAGGAATACAGATGCTCTCGATGTCTGGCAGTTGCTCGTAAGAGGAGGCCCAGGCAGTGGATAAGTCGCTGATCACGGCCTACTCTCAACTCAGTCCCAGAATCCATAGCAGTTGGATCAGCAGTTTGGCCCTGACGGTTATATGAACTAGCCATCCCATAGAATCGAACAGTCGAGCGACAGTAGAGAGCATTATTCGTTTGATTGGTGCACCATCATCTATTTTTAGGGATACTCTAAAAGAAAAAACATCATGAGTGGGGTTCCATCGTAGTCCTAGAGTCGGAACCAGCTCATTCTCATCGTAGGAATGATCGATGTGAGAAATTGAAGAGAGATTAGACAGACAGATAGATAGATAGATAGATATAGATAGATATACTTTTTATTCATCAAAAGACAAAATCTTACAATTTCATGTACATGTAGTTATAATTATAATTAAAAATATCAGTCGATTTAATATAATTGTTATCTTAACTTCCACTTATTGCATATTTCTTATTAAAATAATAATTCACTTTATCAGTTCGTCAGTTTATAAAATTTAAATGTAACGAACTTGTCACAGTTAGATATCACAGAAAACGCTTCGTCAAAAAATAATACATAGAATAAAAAATAAATACAATAGAGATAACATATAAATATAAAAGAATACATACACATACTTTGCTAAATTTTTGCGTATACTATCACGTCTAAATTTAAAACACACTCATTCATAACACTTTAACAATCACGCTAATAAATACATTCACACCTAACTAACACTAAACATATTTAATAAATAAATAAATAAATTAATAAATAAATACGTCGAATAAATAAATAAACCAGATAAATAATTAAATTAAATAAATAAATAAATAAATTTAAATAAATAAAAAAATTAAATAAATAAATAATTCAAAATAAATAAAAAGCTTAAATAAATGTTCGACTCACCTCTGTACATTCTCTTCACCATGAAATTGCTTAAGGTGCCTGCTAAATGCCGTTTTAAATTTACAAAAAGATGGCAGGAACCTCACACTGCTCGGGAGCGAATTCCAGAGGTGCGCACCTTGAACTCTAAATAAGAAAAGGCCCTTATCGGTGCGCGACCCCGGAACCGAGAGCTCTTTCATACCACCCCTACTTGAAGTCCTGGCCTGGTTTTTTTCAAAGAGTGCAGTAAGATACGGTGGCTGTCGCATGACAACCGCTTTGTAAAGCAGCAGCCCCATAAAATACTCCCTCCTCACCTTCAGATCCAACCAGTCCAGTTTTTTCCTGTAGGCGGTGATATGCTCATCCCGCCTAACACCACATATGTATCTCACACATGCATTCTGTAGACGTTGTAGTCGTGTCTGGAGCTCCCCTGACACATCAAGAAGAACCACTGAGCAATAGTCTAAGTGAGGTAGTACCAGTGCACATGCTAGCTGCTTCCTCAGTATCTCTGTGGTGCTTGAACGGAAAAGTTTTAAGCTACACAGAGCTCTATTTACTTTTCTACTGACCGCATTCAGTTGCGGCTTCCATGTCAACCCTCCGTCCATCACCACGCCGAGGTTGGTGACTGTATCGACAAAGGGAACGTGTACGCCGGTCTGTATCTCAATGCCTTGCAAGTCAAGGTTCTGAACCTGTTTGATGTTGTGATCATATCCATAAATGATCGCCTTTGTCTTGCCGACATTGAGGCGCAGGCCAGCTGACGTTGCCCAGTTCGACACTGCTTGTGCTACAGCCGACATGCGACCGATACCATCACGAAGACCCTTCAGGGTCACTTGTGTGAAGGTTTGCAAGTCGTCAGCGTAAAGTATGTGTTCGACACCATCTAAGTCGAGTGCGTCTTGTAAGTCGTTTATGTACAGGCTGAAAAGCAGGGGTCCCAGGACTGAGCCCTGTGGAGCGCCAAGATTGGTGGTTAGCCAACCTGAATCCCCGTTTGTGATTGTGACGACTTTCTGTCGTCTCCCCATAATATATGACTTAAGCCACAGGAGAACACTCCTGGAGAATCCCATGCGCATCAGCTTACGCAGCAGTTTAGTGTGTAAGATGGTGCCGAATGCTTTGCTAAAATCAAACATTAACAAAATAGTCAATAGTTTTTTGTTGTTGTTAATGCCTGATCTTATGTCCTCCGTCAGTTTCAGTAGTGTTGTTTGTGTACTGTGATTCTGTCGAAAACCAGTCTGCATCGGGTCCAAAGTATTATTTTCTCGTAAGAAGTCAGTTATTTGGTCGTGTACGATTTTTTCAAGGACCTTAGAAAGGAAACTCAGTAGGGCAATTGGTCGGAAATCTGACACCGTAGATGGGACAGGCTTCTTCTTCAAAGGCACCAACTGAGCTCCCTTCCAAGTTCCCGGAAAAATGCCACTGGACAGAGAGGAGTTAAAGATCTTAACAATATGATCTCCCACAAACGGAAGAGCCTTAGCCACTATACTTTGGGGAATGCCGTATTCCCCTCTGGCTTGCGATGAGAAGTGGGCAACAGCCAGAAAGTAACAGTAGAGAGGGGTGGTTAGCAGATTACCAATACCTATCCAAAACCATGCCAGCTGATTTCAGAATTCCTATCAGCTGCTCT
Source organism: Gastracanthus pulcherrimus (assembly GCA_949152435.1). NCBI lineage: Eukaryota > Metazoa > Arthropoda > Insecta > Hymenoptera > Pteromalidae > Gastracanthus > Gastracanthus pulcherrimus. The sequence continues at coordinate 110,478,411 of OX424574.1, forward strand.
CATGCATCCAGCCTTCTTGCAGTGTATCACCCCCCACCAATGAGTCATCGACGTACATATTGCCCTTCAGTATACGTGACCCTCAAGGAAAGCGTTGTTGCTCATCCTTGGCCAGCTGAAGGAGTGTGCGAATAGCCTGGAAGGGGGCACAGGCTGTTTCGTAGATCACTGTCAGCATGCGAAAGGTCTCGATGGCCTTGTCCGACGAGTCTCTCCAGACTACGCAGAGCCAGTTGAGGTCCTTTTGGTGGATTCGAAACTGTTTAAACATTTTAACATTGTCACCTGTAAACACAAATCTGAAAAATCGCCATTGAGAGAGAGAGTTGATTCGAAGAAGCTTGAGGTGCGTTGAATAAAACTGTTATTTTTCTACTACCATCATGCTTGTAGACAGCATGATGTGGCATAAAATAAGAAGCTGCAGCATTAACCACAAAATCAGGTACTCGTTCCATGTGGCCCAGCTCCACAAACTCCTTCATGAAAGCCGAATATGCTTTCCTTGCCGCGGGCTTCGTCTTGATCCTTCGCTCAGTCTGCATGAGGCGAGCAGTGGCCACGTTGCGAGACCCAGGGAAATTTTGATTGCGTGAAAAAGGCAGCCGGAGAATGTATCTTCCACTTTCATCTCGAGTATGAGTCCTTGCGCAGTGATCTTCATACTCCTGATCTTGATAAGAGAGGTTATGTTTCGCAGGTACCTCCACTACCTCCCAAAACTTCTGAAGATCCAGTAGTAGAGCAGCTGCCGTGAGCTTATCCGCACCTTTCTTGTCAGTGTTCACAATGAACCTGCTGATATGATGACCAACCGTCAGCTGGGTAGACATCAACTTTTTGTATGGCATTTTCCTAGGAGAAAAAAGCCAAGAAGGAGAAAAAATGCTTCTAGATAGCCACAGAGCTAAGTAGGTGGGTAAACTAGCAGTAAGCTACAGGAAGCACTAGCTATTTACTTTGAAGCAGGGCTTGCAAAGCAGGCAGGATAAGCAGGCGCTTTTTAGGCTTATTTAGAGCGATACTTAGTCACAGTTTTTGCACGTGCGCGTCCTTCCTCGAGTAAGAGCGGGCTTAGGTAGCAGTACGCTTCCTTGCTAGGCATTGAGAATCTGGAGTTAGCATAGCAGCACGCCAGGAACAGAGCAGCACATAGCAGTGGCACCGAGAGCGACTTGTTGCTCGTAGCCCGTAGTGAGAAGAGAGAAAAGATGGATGCTTTCCATTTGCCGTGCAAATAATTGCGTAACTATCGCACAATGTCCGTGACGTCACCAAAGGTTGTTTAAACGACCTTTCGAACATCGCAAATTTTTCGACGCGCCGCCTTAACCGAATTTCGCACTCACTTAAATACGCGTACTTTATTTTTTTATGAAACCCAAGAAATTGTCTCTTTTAGTTCAAAAAGTCGTCGAGTGTCTTTCGGCGCGAAATACAAGTCCGTATTCGGATTTTTATAAGAAGTCACTGTACTGTCCTTTTTTTTTAAAGAAATAGTCAGATAGTTTTTAAACAATTTCGCGAGAAGTACGTTTTATCTCTATTTTATTTTATAATTCACTATTTACTTGCGAACACACTCGCAAATCTGGAGCGGCGAAGGACCAAAAATGTTCGCGCATTTCCCAATAGTTTTTAAACAATTTCGCGAGAAGTACGTTTTATCTCTATTTTATTTTATAATTCACTATTTACTTGCGAACACACTCGCAAATCTGGAGCGGCGAAGGACCAAAAATGTTCGCGCATTTCCCAATTGTGTTGTTACTAGAAGCAAGAGTGAATAGGACGACAAAATAAAAATGGATAATTAGAATTTAATATTTAAATTAAACTTACATATTCTTGGTAAACTTTAACAAATAATCTGAATATGTCCGAATTAATAAAATAACTTTTATATAGAAAAAACTTGCGTGTTCAAAGAAAAAGGAAAAAAGCTGGGCGAGTGACCACGAGGCACGAAAATTAAAGCGACCTGACGTAAGTATAGGAGCAGTTACTCACTCGTGAGTTCCGGCAGGAAGAGAGCGAGTGGAAGCAGGATGATTAGTTTTGTCATTCGCACCGCGCTCGTAAACGGAAAAGAAAGTGGGCGAGCCACCCTGGCTCCCTCTCGCAAGGAGACTACCAATGAACCTTTCACCTATGATGCTTTCAAAGAGAAAGAGACAGAGCAGCTACTCACGAAAATGAAATGATGCCTGTGCTGACGATAAGCATCAACGGCCCGAACAGTAGAGGTGACTCTTTGAGCTGCCAAGGGGGTCTAATACTTTTTTCTTAAAGTTTTGTAAATAGATGAAGGAATCGTTTTCTGGTGCTTTCAAATTGATCAAAATGAGAACTCTAGAATTTTTTGAAAATAGACTTTTTAGCCATGCTTGAAAATTCAGAACACTACCGGATCACACAGTGGACTTTACCTATAAAATACAAAAAAATAGTCTTACCTATAAAATACAAAAAAATAGTCTTACCTATAAAATACAAAAAAATAGTCTTACCTATAAAATACAAAAAAATAGTCTTACCTATAAAATACAAAAAAATAGTCTTACCTATAAAATACAAAAAAAATAGTCTTACCTATAAAATACAAAAAAATAGTCTTACCTATAAAATACAAAAAAATAGTCTTACCTATAAAATACAAAAAAATAGTCTTACCTATAAAATACAAAAAATGGTAATCTTAACCTTACCGAACACATATTTTCACTGATTTTAGCCATTTTTAGGTTATTATTTACTCTATACAAATTTAAGGAGGCAAGCTACGTTTAAACATTTAAATGAAAAATTAAATTTTCTGTTCATAAAAATTTTATCTTTCTAATATTTATTCAAGGAAGTTTACGTGGACATTTCAATGTGATATGATAAACGAATTTTTTCTTTTTTTGACGGCGATTTGACTTTGTAACGCGGTGAGAAGATTTTTAATTTTCTCCGCGTTACTCACGCGCGACTAATTCATCAAAGGCCGATTTCGAGACGAAATCCTGCCATGACCGCGAGAGGAGTCTCTCCACCTTGCGTTCTGAATCATAGTAGCTTAAAGAAAAATACTGCGTAGATTCGAATTAATTTTTTTTGGAAACAAAAAGCATCTTTTTTTACGGCGGAAATCTGGCGCCAGTCATCATCAACAGCCCATCAAGAGCTGTGTCCTGCTGCCTCTCAAAGGCAACGAACCCAGGCACGCCTGAAACGTCCATAAGACCTCGCAGCTCGCCGTATAATATCATCGCAATGAGCGTCACCGTCGGCCGCCAGCATTAACTACAAGTTAAGTAAATCTTCAAAGAACACAGCTACTCTCTCCTTACTCTGTCTCTCTCAGTTCTAAGCATCTGCCTGGTAAGGCAAAATACTCCACTGTGTAGAAGCTTATTTTTCTTTCCAAGGGCGTACGGCAATTACGTAACAGCCCACGGACTATTGCCAGGCAATGTACTATAGACATTTCTATATACAATGTCTCCTAATTTCTCCCCCAGCGAGCATGGAAACTTCCAGTGCCTTACGCAATACGATTGTACAGCATTAGGCGATTTCGGGGAGAAGAAGACCAGAGGCGAGAACCAGAGATTCCAACCTGACGTGATGGTTGCTCTCAAATCAGAGAGCCTGGCGACGACGAGAAGTCACCAATCAGAGGCAGCGACGTGGAAGGCGGGTCCAAGGCCGCGGCCTTCGAGCCGGCTGCGAACTCAGATTCGGCAGACTCTTCTCCGGCCTCCCGGGCGACCAACACCTTCCTGGCTACGGGACTTCATCCAACATCCGCGCCGCGAGTCCCTTCTGGACTTTAATTTTTTTCTTGTGTTCAGTCGTATAATTTTTTATTTTGTTTATACGAATTACATTTTTTTGTAACTTTGATTAATTTTTTTTGTATAACTTCTCGCCGAACCTCTTCGTGTGACTGCGCTACTCGCTTCAGCCTCCACGCCATCGACGAGAAGGACACTAAGCTAAGTCACCACGTTTTTGTGCCTCATATGGGCCAATAATTCGACGCCGGGTTGCCTTTCCTGCCCCGGGCGTATACTATTTTTTTCATACAATTTTATTGATACAATTTTTTTACACAATTAATTAAATTTAAATTAAGACTAATTTTAAGGAAAAGTTAAAGTAGAAAAATTAGATACGTTAAATTTAGTACGGCTTAGAGATAAAAAGTAAGATTCAGAATTAAGGTGGATGTAGCGATAATTTCGTTGGCGAATTTTTGTAAGATTGTACCTTGGTTCAAAATTGGAATTTTGTTAACTCACGGAAACACTTTGTTACTTTCAACGAGGTGCCTCGTGGGAGACCCGATAAAAACGTTATTGTATAAAACCTTCAGCGTGTTATCCCACTCGCATAAGTTCTCCGGGAAATAAAAAGCACTGCATTCATTTTAAATCTAAATATAGAGATCATACTATTTTATTCTTTTTGTGTTGCCTCACGCCTATGCGTGTGTCTGTTTGAACAAGCTTCGCCTATGTTTTCGCGTGTAAAGGTGAAAGAAAGTTCAAGTACTTATCCATGCACATTTTGCAATGCAAATAAAAATAACCTAGACGAATGTGGTGAATACAGAACAATTAAAAGCTGCAAAGAACACTACGAAGCTTGGAAAAGTGCTGGTAGTAAAAAAAAAAGAAGCAAAAAATTATTATAATTGTATTTATCCTCCTATTTGCTCAAAAGATAAAAATAAGGAACTTATTGAAATAATACCTCCACCTGAACTTCATTTGATGATCGGCATTGTAAATCATATTTATAAGCAAATGTCATTACAATATGAAAAAGAAAGTTTAGATTGGGCAAAAGCGTGTAATGTTTCAAGAAATATATTTAACGGAACTCCGATGTTTGCCGGAAATGCTTGTAAGAGTCTTCTTAACAAAGTAGATATTTTAATAGCTAATGGTGTTGTAGGCTGTGTTAAATTTGTCAAATGCTTTCAAGACTTTCGTGATGTAGTAAACTCTTGTTTTTCATTTTCGCTTGACCCTGAGTTTAATACGTACATTCGTGCATTTCGTAAAATTTTTCTTGATTTAAATATAGGTATAACACCCAAGTTCATACTGTATTCTACCATGTGTCTTACAGTTGTATCAAATCACAAAAAGGATTAGGATTTTTTAGCGAGCAGGCTATGGAATCCGTACATTCGGAATACAAAAAAAAACATGGTTTAAATACAAACTTAAAAAAAATCATATAAACTACGCTCAAAATTTACTAACAGCTGTACGAGAATTCAACAGTCAACACGTGTAAAATTTTTATAGTTTGAAATTTATTTCTAAAATTATTATACAGTTATATTTTGTCTATATTCTTAAATAATTTGTAAATATTGCAAAATAAAACATTTTTGTTTCTACAATTAAAATATCGTTATTATTTAATATAAAATAAAATAACAACTGATTTAACATGATAAATTATAATAAGTAATTATAAACATTGTCAATATTATTAATTATATAATTTCTTTTTTTTTTTAGAAATTTTTTTATAATCATTTATTTGTGATTTATTTGTGTTCATATTTATTACTTGATCAATTTTACAAAAACTAGCTTTTATAAAAAACGGCCATAAGGATTTCCATAAAAATTGTTGGAAAGTGTTTCTAATTGCGTCCAAAACAATCTCCAACAATAATCTGGAGGATATTTTTTTTTTCATTTAAAACATGTCCAGGCCCCCCGTGGAGAGAGTGTGTGTATGTGTGCGCGCGATTGTGCGTGTGTGTACGCGCTTGTGTGTGTATGTGTTAGAGTGTGTGTGTGTGTATGTGTTAGAGTATGGGTGTGAGTGTATGTGTGTGTATGTATGTGTGTATGTGTGTGTGCGCGTGTGTGTATGTGTGTGTGCGCGTGTGTGTATGTGTAAGAGTTTATGAGTGCGTGAATGTATATATGTGTAAGTGTGTATGCGTGTATGTGTGCGTGTGTGCACGTGTATGTGTGTGTATATATGTATAATATACATTGTGTTTAACACTTTGAAGTTCATAATTTTGGGGTCATTATGGGGTGTCTACGTGACCGACCTACCGTCAGCGCCAGCCTGGGTCAAGGTTGGTCATGTTTTGACGCTCTACAGTGGCCCCATAACTACTTAGGACTAACAAACTAAACAAGGAAAACTGACTGGATTAGTTTATATACTGAAATACAATATATAAACTTTAAACGTCTTCTTTCCCTAAACATAACCCGGGTTATGTTGTTTTTTCACCCAACGCCTGATATGTAGGGCTTATGAATCTATTTTTTATGGGTTTTGATTTATGGGTTTAACGATCATGAGTTGTGGGTTTACGTATTTACGAGCTTATGAGTTTATGTGTATATGGGTTTAGAGTTTATGAGTATAAGGTTATTGTCCACGGCGAATTAATCTCTTCGAGAGATTAGAAAGCCTAAATAATAAAAAAAAAAAAGGTTATTGTCCAAAGACAAAAACATCTCTGCTTGAAAACCTTCTATAACAAAATACCTATCGTTATAATATTAAGGATCTTTATAAGCATGTTTGGCATATCTCTATCGTTTTTCTGTAATCTAGAGTTAAGAGCCTTTACTTTGCAAAAATTTTATGTCAAGATTATTTATATCAATAGATTTTGCCTTCTCAAAGAGAAATCTCTGTAACGATGACATTTTTTTTACCGAAGATTTTCATGAATTCTTACGTTTTCAAGACTTTTGAGTCAGAAAAACATGTGTTTAAAAAATGTCTGTCTGTATGTATGTATGTAGATGACAATAAATTTGTGGAACGATAACTCTTCACGGGAAGCATATTATGGGATGAATATTTGTAGACATATAAAGTATAGCTCAACGCAGAGCTAATTAGATTTTGAAGCTCATTGGATAATAAAAAGTACAATACAAAAAAATAGTAACTTAAAAGAAATTTCGAAAATAAAAAAAAATATTTATCTCCTTTTTATACGTTAATTATGTTGAAAATATGTATGTCTTCCTTTAAGTAATAATAAAACTATAAACTTTTTGAAATTTGTAAAAATCAAGAAAATTTTTTTTCAATTTATACGTCAAACATATTGAAAATATGTACATTTCTTATAATTTTCAATATGTTTGACGTACAAATAGAAAAAAAATTTTCTTAATTTTTATATATATAAATTACTTTAATACTATTTTAGCGTAAGAAATATGATTAATTGCTGAATACATATTTTTCTAAAATCGTTAATTTTAGAAAATTCAGAAATAATTTTTTAATCTATTCTGGTTTACGTGATTTCAATTTGATTGATATATCTTGCAATTATTGTATTTTTTCTTAGTTATTATTATTATTTTTTTTTCGATTCCCCATCAGACCGAATTGTTCTGGGACATTTTAAGAAAATATTCTTCCGGATATCTGAATGGCGGAGATCGGGCCTGCAACCCACAACTTCGATAAGAGCAGTAATGCCCGTATATGTGACAAAAAAAATTACTAAATTTATAAACATAAAAAAATTTTTTTTACTCTTTATACGTGAAACATATTGAGAATATGTACTTTTTCTTACGTATTTTCTTAAAATCATTAAGTTTAGAAAAATCAGAAATAATTTTTAATCTATTCTAGTACACGTGATTTCCTTTTTAAATAAAAAATAAAATCGAAATTTTTAATAAACTTATGCTTTTGAAATTAATGGACTTCAGACATTTTTAACATTATTTCGAGTTATAATATATTTTGATAATGGCTAGATTTAAACGCTTGTGGAATAAGTGAATTTTATCATTTTTTAATTTAAAGCGAATTTCAATAAGCAAATTCTTAAAGTTGATTTTTCGGAAACTCTCTTTGAGAAAGTAGTGAGCAGCGGTTTTCTTTTGAGAATGATCCTGCTCAAAGCATACGCAGAAAAGCATGTGGGATTTACAGAGTATTCTTTCCATGCAGTGAAATAAATAGTGACTTCGAATACTATTTAATTAGATTTTTAATAATTCCTTACTATTTTTTCAGGCTTCCAGTGGCCACTTGGTGGATCAGGTGGAATTGGAAATCCTTCCACTAATAGACAATCATCTATAACTGGAACAGTAGATAAATGTGATTGAATAAGGTTTGATGTCTCTTGAGCTCTTGTCAATGTTGATCTAATAATAGCTGTATAAGGGAATGCAAGTTCAGCTAACCGCATACCTGTTACTTCTGCTTGTACTTTTCCTATAATAAATAAAAAAAAGCATGAATATTATACAGTCGTACCTCAAGGACTCTTCTATTATTTATGTTGAACAATGTAATTTAAACGGCCTAATTCTATAATTCGAAATTAATGTTTACAGTATTATATAGCACATCTTATATGAATGCTATATCTTAACTTCTGAAATGTGACAAAATTCTAGCAGCGAGGGTGGAATTTACACTCATAGGGTTGGAAACGTAAAATACTTAAGGTATAATACAAAAAATTGTATATAAAAAACTAAGTATAATACCGCCATGAGATTTTAACATTTTTTAACTATAATACCTTAATTTTTCATAGTTTGTATTTCTGTCTCAAAATAAACGTTAGAACCTTAACTTTAATTTAAATCTACAATCCATAAAAACAAACTCCCATACACCAAATTTTTCTTAAATGGAGAATACATATTTTTGTTTAAAATTAGAACATTTAGGTATTTTAATAGAACGATACACCTGAAAATAATTTAAAAAGCATATAAGTTTTTAAAACAGTTTGTAGATTATATCCATTTTGGAATGTATTACTTTATGTATGATTTATTTTAAATGATTTGAAAATTAAAACTTATTTAAACTGATTTTTTTACTACAAAAGTTGTAAATATCTTAAATATGATCACGTGTTATTAAACATAGATTTATTTCTTGATTAGAACATTGCAATAATACTTAGTATTACTTATTAATAACTAAAAGACATTTTTTTGTATAAAAGGATAAAGTCAAAGGCAGAAATTTGTTGTTGTTCTTTGAGAAAGTATCCTACTAAAGCAGTTACCAGCGGGATTTAAAAATTAAACGATCATTACTTGATCAAAAGAATACAGTTCAATGGAAGAAATTATAGATATTATCTTTTTATACCTTTAGGATTTCTAAGCAGGAAATTTATTTTTTAATTAACAAAATATATATATTATATATGAATCGTATGTTTCTAATAGAGTTTAAATCACATTTTTAATTCTTCATTCCAGCTTAACAATTAATAAATTTTATGCGACAATATCTAGAATTATATAAAATTTATCTGAGCTAAATAAGCATCACAAGGAAAGCAGATCACCACTTTTAGGATCTGCTTCATTTAAAGATATTAAGCTTGCTTTCTTGGAAGTAAAAGAAATATTTGGAAAAAACATATTAGAAATATGAGACATTTAAAATTTAAAGTTGTATTAAGTTGAGTGAAGTAATTTGTTATTAAACTGTTCGAAAATGTTTATAAAAATAGTTACAGTACCAAGAAAATGTAATAAAATGCTATAAAAATAAAATGTTCTAATTGACTTGTGAAAAAACTATACGTTTGATACTTATGGAAATATTTCTCAATGAGCTTAAAAGTAGCTATTTATAAGTTCAGGCGATATCCTTGGGGCGAATACTCTCCCGTACTTCTACTGAGGTAGGCTCAGCGTTCCGGCCAATAAGTAAAATATATATTATACAAGGCTCTTTTACTATAGAAGGCAATTTTATCACAAATCCCCACGTTTCGGATGTATTGGTAACATCCCTTCTTAAGGGCTACAAGAAAACAGTACATAAAACGTTAATTAAATACAATTAAATTACAACAAATTATATAATTGTATAGTCAAACTAGGATCAATCTTCAAGCACTATTTTTTACACACACTCACCAATTAATAAAATAAAAATCGCTTTTTGTAGCGATCATATGATGTAGTGGAATTATACAATTAACAGAATCCAAAAAAAATTAATAAATAAAACCATTTCTTAAGTAACGAGAATTAATAAAAACAATTAAAAGACAAACAAAACACTCACAACGAGTCCTCCGAATATACGCTTGGTCTCCAGAGGCCGTGTGAACGCGAGAAGAATATTAAAATCCCGACCTACTATTTCGCACTCCAGAGACAAACTGTAAGTAGGACGCCAAGACAAATTGACGTGCGAAAAACTTGAGATAGGGAAGGAGAGGAAGAAGGAGGGAATGTGCGAGCGACGGGCAAAGCAGAAAAGGCCATGCAAGACAACAGGGGAACAAACACGCAGGAGGTCGCGCGTATATGTCTCCCGCCTGTATATATATATATCGAGATCAAAATTATTTTTGGTTTATTTCTGCGGTAAAATTGTTTCTCTTGGTATGTAGAATGTACGTGAATTTTTTGAATTTTTTTGAAACACTTATGTTTAAAGTGGATTAATGCTAAATATAAGCTGTGACAGGTAATTAAACCTCGTCACATACTGTCTCTCATATATAAAATATGTATTTAATTATCAGCTATTACAGGCATCATCGGCGGCGACAAAGGAAGGAGAGGAAACCGATGAAATGCGAGAGAAAAAGAGAGAGTCTAGTTAAGCCAGGGGGGGGGGCGCGAAGCACAAGCTGCAGAGATATTCGAGAGAGACGCTCGAGCAACCGGGCCGTGAAGATCCATTCTCTATTCATTCTCTATGATATTAATATATCGCGGGTCTTTAGTAGTTAAAACCCCCTTATATCATTGACGCACTCCGGAAAAACTCACTGTGGCGTGGGGATTAGTGTAAAACTAGTGGAAAAGTATATAGTGCGAATCGCGTTTTGCAATATATTGCGAGTGCACGCGCTGAACATATACAAAAACAGGCCTAGACCAACGCATGCTCAGGCATTGTCTACGTTCGGTGCAAGAGAGAACTCGCAAAAGGAGCAACGGCATGAAGTAAATAAGCAGGCTGGCTGGCTGGCTCTGGAATATTTCGAGTACGGACCAGACTAGAGCAAAATAATATTTCGACTTTTATTATATTCGTGCGGACGCTTGATTTACTTATTCGATATTTCATTTACGTAGGAGTAAATAATTTTTTCCGCTAGATAGTATTCTAATAGATACGAAAGTGTGAAAAATTAAAAGTTTTTTTTTTGTAAAAAGCGCTCTTGCAAGTGACCAGACGTGTTTATTAAAGTGATAATTTTTTTATAATAAATACCAAATTGTTATCTGGTGATTAATTTCTTTTTTATTTAACAGTAAATAATAAACAATTTTTAGTAATACATTGTTTATGATATTGTATTTTAATGTCCTAACAACTATCACGATTATTTGTGAGTGAAGCATTGCTTCTCGAAGTTTCCCCAAACTTACGAACTTCTCTCTTTGACTTCTCGACACTCACGAAGAGGCCCGCTGATCTCCGCCTGGACAAAAAGGGCGAAACTCATGATGACTCAACTTCGAGTACTGGAGTAACTTAACTTTATTATTTAAGCGAATTTACCCTAGAGTTATCATGCATGGAATCAGGTACTATGTACTTAAATAATTGTTTAAGTTAATAATAATTTGATATTTATTTTCTATAAAATATAACTAATTCATAGAAGCAATAATCGTTATAACAAATTAATGCATGATTCATAACCCGAAACTTAACGTCTGCACGTCGCGACCATTATTAAAAAGATTATATCATTTTTATAAACAAGAGTCACGACGGACGACGTTTCATAAAATTCCCGACTTTCTCTGTCAAACGCGAAAAGTATAGGAACGCGCACGGACATGCATTGCAAAGTATCGCCCGCATAGACAAAAGAGGTGAAATCCGAAACAAGCCAATGGACTTGCCATAAAAATATGAGCACGTGTAGGCTCCCACGCGCGCAGACCATGCCATAAAACTTTGTCCCAAAGAAGCAATAGCTTTCCGCCGCCGGCACGGACGACCGGGGCCGTTCGCGGATTTCTAGGGACACTTACGAATAAAACATCGGCGAGCGTCGGCGGCTAATTCTTTAAAAGGTCCCGACGATTCAATGAAGGGATCAGTCGTACGCCATCCCCAGCCAATCGCTCGCCGTCTCTCACCAGTCATTCACCATCTCGAGTCAGTCGTTTGCCCGTCTACCCTCAGTCGAGACCAATCGTTCGCTCGTCTCCCATCAGTCGAAATCAGTCGTAGCAATCGTCACCAATCATCCGGCAATCGCGGCTCAGTCATCGACGATCAGCCGTTCATATCTCGCTGATTCTGACAGATCGTTTTTTTTTTCAGTGGCGTGTGTTTGTCTTTGTCTTCTCAATTAATCGACTTTAGTAAAGATAATGTTTTAGAAAAATACAATCTCAAACTCGTGGAGTCAGCTACAAGAGAAATACGCCAATTCAAAATAACCATTAATAAGCCCAAATTTAATGAATCCAAAAGCTCTAGTAAAAAAGAGTCGTCGGAAGTCCAATTGCAGAATATTTTGAGCAATGATGCTTTACTCCAAGACATTAAAACGCTTGTAAATGATATAACGCCGCAAGATATGATCCGTATTTATGAAACTATGGAAAAATTCATTTACGAGTAGGGACAGCAAATTACAAATTTAAACTGTGTACCTTTCAACCGATTAAGTAGATTAACCTATTCTTCATATACCTAGTCAGAAACTATGAGTTATGTGTTAAATTACTTTTTTGTAGACGAACAGTATATCTAAGAGTCTGATTTTGCCAATATTGACAGTTATGTACACAACAATATGAAAAGCGCGTCGACTATGTTAATTAATAGTCGTTAATCTTACGTAGAAAACGTAATTAGAGAAGATCTTAATACCTTTTTATTGAAAACGAAATTGTAAGTTCGCTCAATCAAATGACTAAAGATATCACGAAATAGAGAAATCTCTCGTTGCTTTTAAAAATTTAAAAAATGATAAAACCCAGAGTATTTATGATCAATTTATCGCAATTAATATAGCCTTAGACAAATTAAAGAAAATATCAGGAATTAGTATTCAAAGATACGAGCGATTAATTGACATTATTAAAAATAATAAATTTTTCTTGATAGTTCGTTATTTTAAACAAACTTTAACTGAAATCAAAAGAATTTCCAAATTAAAAATCCCTATCAATATTAATAAACTAAATCCGACGACATTACAAGAAACAACTGAATTTAATACTATATATTATAATAATGAATTAATAATAGAGTTAATTTTGCCTTTAACTGACGATAAACCTTATAATATGTATAAATTAGTACCTTTTCCAGTTTTTCAAAATTCAAAGAATTTTAATCGCGTAGCTGCACAAATTGAGACTAAGAATGATTATATAGCGATAGCCAGAGACAGAGAATCACATTTTTTCATTACTGAAGAACATTTGAAATCTTGTAAAAAACTAAATAATTATTTCTAGTGCTATGATATTACTGAAAACGCCGATTTAGAATCGTGAGAGGCAGAACTTTTTATTAAACAAACCTATCAGGCTTCGAAAAACTGCGATATAGACATTTTCGGAGCAAGAGATAATTATTTAATTAAAATTACCTATCCTTATATTTGGTTATATTCATCGGCCGATAATCGACAAATCATGATAAATTGCAAAGAAGCGATCTCGTTTTTACTATTTAACGGGTCAGGAATCATTGAATTACCTAGAGTATGTATTTATATTTGTCTTTATTATATTGAGAAATAAATATTATAAAGGGGCAGAAAAGTTAATTAAGCATGAATTTCCTACTATTCCGCATTTGCAATTAAATGTTCACAAAATCGATACTATTGTAGAAGTAAAATATCATCACTTTAACTCGCAAATAATTCAATTCTTTCTAACTCAAATAAAGAAAGTATATTGCTACACAGCCAAAATAATTCTATTACAAAACTAACATTGATATTTGGCATAATTTTAACAATCATTGTCATTAGCGCAGTAGTTGCTGGAGTTATTATTTATTTATTTAAAATTAGAAAATATAATATTAATGATAATCAGTCAGATAGCAAAAATACCTATGTACCTATGGCACCATTAGATGACAAAATAAAAGTCAATTTCACAGGCTTACCGATATACGCCGTCCCAAAAATACCGATTAAACGCATATCATCCACATAAGTAAATGCAAACTTCTACTTTCTAATGTTCAATACGAACAATGTTGCTTAATTATATTAATGTCGTTTTTATTAAACCATATACCTTTTGATGTTAATTTAATAAATTTGCAATTTGAACAAACAGGCAACCTTTTTGGTACGTATTAAAATATATATATATATATATATATATATATATATATATATATATATATATATATATATATATATATATATATATATATATATATATATATATATAATGAAAAATCGCAAAATATTTTTATGTATTATCATTTTTGAATAAGTAATGATTGAAAATTACAAAAATCACCCAATCAGGTGCAGTCGAACAAACTTGCCCTGAAGCGCTTGGCTCCCCATTACGCGACATGCGTGCAAAGTTTATAACATACAAGTAAATTGTTGATTTCTAATAAATGGCTGTCTATTTTGATGTACTAAAACGATGAGTATTTTTTATTGATTAGGATTCTAACATTTTTAATCGAGAATTAAGCGCTTTGACAAATTACATTATCAGAGTGTATACATAGATAACAAATATGTATTATTTTATGGGTATGAATTTCGACTAAAATCTCTCTAAGACGACGAACACGGGACCAAAAAATCTCGCTAAGAAGTCGACGTGTAAACCCCAAATTTGTGATTATTTGCATAGTACTAAGCCAGAACTAGAATTTTCTACTAAAAGTGTACGTAAAAATAAAGAGGATGGCGACCATATACGTTTCTTTTTTACAATTTGATATCTATTTATGTTCCTGGTATGATAGTATTAAGTATAACGATAAAATTGTTGTCTTAGCGATTCTCGTCTTAAAAAGAGTCCAGTGTATTTTTATTATTTAAACATTTTTTTGGACGTGACGGTGACGGTGGCGGCAGCAGCAGCAGCAGCAGCAAAAGCACGCACGTGGCGACGGCGGTAGTAGCAGCAGCAAAAGCACACGCAGATGCGATTGCGGCGGTGGTAGCAACATCAGCAAAGGCATGCACGCGGCGGCGACGGCGATTTCATCACTCTAGCCCCTCACGTAATATTGCACACAAATACAAAAAATAAACCACTCGTGCAGGAATCACTTACTTCGCGCACACGTTGCTTATATATCATTAATAAAATAGTGTTACTTTTCACATTCTAAAGCGTTATTTATTAAAACCTTATATTTAAAAAAAAAATTGTTTACCACTTTTTAGGTCCATAGATTCTAATTTGCGTACAAGTATTCGTAATTTATTCGTAAGTCCAAATTAGTGTATCACTCATAATGTAATTTGTCAGAACGCTAAATGCTAAGATCCCAATTGCTGATTTCTAACCAATGGCAAGCTGTCTATTTCGATACATTAAAACAATGAGTATTTTTTATTGGTTAGAATACTAACATTTTTATTCAAGAATTAAGCGCTTTGACAAATTATGTTATATTATTATATTATTTACTTAAATAATATGCCCCTAATTTGAGCGCCTTACACTTAGCACGCGTGCGTTATAGGAGGTATAACCAGTGGTCGAGCCAAGCTCTGCTCACACCCCGGATGCGGCGTGACGCGCTATAGGAGGTATGAGCAGCGGACGAGCCAAGCTCTGCTCACATCTCGGATGTGGACGTGGCCTTATCTTGCTACCGGCGTACAACCCCCACTCACCTGTTAATTGCAAGCTCAACTCGCTTTGTAGCCGTCGCTCCTTGTGACAGCGTGGTGCCGGACTAGTCTCAGCCTCCCAGATTCCTACGCAACTAGGGAGTAAGAGGGAAATGGAAACGCGAGAACAAGAGAAATCGCGCGCAAGAGACCGAGATATTCAAAAGATGCCGCTGCATCCTTTGCGCGCGGGTACAATTATTAGTACTGCTGTACTGATCCGCAAATTACATTTACTTTAGCAAGTTGTAGTAATGGGACAAGTATCGCGTAGAGTATTGAAGAAAGTATCGTGAAAAGTATCGGGAAAATTATCACGATAAGTATCAAGTAGAGTAACGCAAAAACTTGAGAGGAGTATTTCGAAAAGTATCGGGAAAAGTATCGGAAAAATGACCTAAAACCGTATCGCAAAAAGTATCGCGTAGAGTAATACGAAAAGAAGGCGAAAGTATCGGGAAAAGTATTCAGACAACGGGACAGCTCGTACAGTAGCGTACGTCATAAGCAAGCCAAGGACATCCTCAGCGTGCACGGATTAATGCGCGAGCGCTCGCTTCTCAGCTAGTACATCCGGAGGAGCAGAGAAGTTGAGAGCAAACCCACCTAGCAGAATCGGTCGAAGTAGCGCAGAATCTCGCACTTTCTGCATCTGCATTTCTTCGACACACCGCGCTAGGAGAACCAGAACGTCAAGGAGATGGAGACGCAGAAGATCGCGGAGAACACGCGGCGCAATTCCCGATTCATTCACTGTAAGAGCGAGGCGGGCAAGCTGATTGGCCGCCGAGCGAGAAAGATGAGACGGAAGAGGAAAAGAGGCTAATTGAATAAGGAGCTGAACAACAGCTTCCTACAGAGTCTCTAGAAGAAGCTTGAATAATCTAATTTGTTAAAGCGCTTAATTTTTTAGTAAAAATTTTAGAATTCTAACTAATAAAAAATACTCATTATTTTAATACAGCGAAATAGACAGCTTGACATTGGTCAGAAATCAGCCATTGGGATCTTAGCCTTTAGCGTTCTGACAAATTACGTTATGAGTGATACACCAATTTGGACTTAGAATCTATTCTATCTATATACTTAGAGAATTAGAATCTATGGACCTAAAAAGTAATAATCAATTTTTTTTAATAGAGGGTTTTAATAAATATCGCTAGTAGAAAGTTCTATTTCTCGCTTAGTACTGTCTATTTCGATGTATGAAAAGGATGAGTATTTTTGATTGGTTAGAATTCTTCGGATACGGTTTATCGATCATTTTTCCAATACTTTTCCCGATACTTTTCGAAATACTCCTCTAAACTTTTTGCGTTACTCTACTTGATACTTATCATGATAATTTTTCCGATACTTTTCACGATACTTTCTTCAATACTCTACGCGATACATTTCGCGATAATTGTCCCATTACTACAACTTGCTAAAGTAAATGTAATTTGCGGATCAGTACAGCAGTACTGATAATTGTACCAGCGCGCAAAGGATGCAGCGGCATCTTTTGAATATCTCGGTCTCTTGCGCGCGATTTCTCTTGTTCTCGCGTTTCCATTTCCCTCTTACTCACTAGTTGCGTAGGAATCTGGGAGGCTGAGACTAGTCCGGCACCACGCTGTCACAAGGAGCGACGGCTACAAAGCGAGTTGAGCTTGCAATTAACAGGTGAGTGGGGGTTGTACGCCGGTAGCAAGATAAGGCCACGCCCACATCCGAGATGTGAGCAGAGCTTGGCTCGTCCGCTGCTCATACCTCCTATAGCGTGTCACGTCGCATCCGGGGTGTGAGCAGAGCTTCGTTCGACCGCTGGTTATACCTCCTATAGCGCGCGCGCATAATGCTAAGACGCACAAACCAGGGGCATATCATTTATGTAAATAATATAATAATATAATGTAATTTGTCAAAGCGCTTAATTCTTGAATAAAAATGTTAGTATTCTAACCAATAAAAAATACTCATTGTTTTAATGTATCGAAATAGACAGCTTGCCATTGGTTAGAAATCAGCAATTGGGATCTTAGCATTTAGCGTTCTGACAAATTACATTATGAGTAATACACCAATTTGGACTTACGAATAAATTACGAATAGACGTACGCAAATTAGAATCTATGGACCTAAAAAGTAGTAAACAATTTTTTTTTAAATATAAGGTTTTAATAAATAACGCTTTAGAATGTGAAAAGTAACACTATTTTATTAATGATATATAAGCAACGAGTGCGCGAAGTAAGTGATTCCTGCACGAGTGGTTTATTTTTTGTATTTGTGTGCAATATTACGTGAGGGGCTAGAGTGATGAAATCGACGTCGCCGCCGCGTGCATGCTTTTGCTGATGTTGCTACCACCGCCGCAATCGCATCTGCGTGTGCTTTTGCTGCTGCTACTACCGCCGTCACCACTTGCGTGCTTTCGCTGCTGCTGCTGCTGCTGCCGCCACCGTCGTCGTCACGTCCAAAAAAATGTTTAAATAATAAAAATACACTGGACTCTTTTTAAGACGAGAATCGCTAATTCAACAATTTTATCGTTATACTTAATATTATCATACCAGGAACATAAATAGATATCAAATTGTAAAAACGAAACGTATGTGGTCGCCATCCTCTTTAATTTTGCATACTTTTTTAGTAGGAAATTCTAGTTCTGGCTTAGTACTATGCAAATAATCACAAATTTGGGTTTACACGTCGACTTCTTAGCGAGATTTTTTGGTCCCGTGTTCATTGTCTATGAGAGATTTTAGTCGAAATTCATACCCATAAAATAATACATATTTGTTATGTATGTACACACTCTGATAATGTAATTTGTAAAAGCGCTTAATTCTCGATTAAAAATGTTAGAATTCTAATCAATAAAAAATACTCATCGTTTTAGTACATCAAAATAGTCAGCCATTTATTAGAAATCAACAATTTACTTGTATGTTATAAACTTTGCACGCATGTCGCGTAATGGGGAGCCAAGCGCTTCAGGGTAAGTTTGTTCGACTACACCTGATTGGGTGATTTTTGTAATTTTCAATCATTAGTTATTCAATAATGATAATACATCAAAATATTTTGTGATAGTAATAAATTTTCTATTAATTTTAACTGTGTGCTAGTACTTGGAGTATATATATATATATATATATATTATATATATTAAATATAGACTTTAAATAATAACCTAGTTAACCTTAGTATAACATAATAATGTAATAGGATTAACAAAATTGCACTAATAGCTTTAATCTAATTAGCCACACAGGGTTATATTTGTAATCTATTAGTTACTTAATAATCCGCGTGTATAATATAAAATTATATCGCGTTACCTCCTTGTTTTTGGTCAGTGCCGGAGCACTTTACCATGGGACGCGAGGCATGCAATTAATAACGGAGTCAGAAAATAATAATTAAATTAATATATATAAATATATTAATTTAATTATAATTTTCAACGGACAGTAAAATTAGTTATTAAAAAATGATAATACATAAAAATATTTTGCGATAGTAATAAATTTTCTATTAATTTTAACTGTGTGCTAGTACTTGGAGATACAGTACTTCTGAATCACCTCGCATAAATATTAATCCTTTAAGTAGTTTCTCCTTTCCCTTCCTATGTATATATATATATATATATATATATATATATATATATATATATATATATACATAGGAAGGGAAAGGAGAAACTACTTAAAGGATTAATATTTATGCGAGGTGATTCAGAAGTACTGTATCTCCAAGTACTAGCACACAGTTAAAATTAATAGAAAATTTATTACTATCGCAAAATATTTTTATGTATTATCATTTTTTAATAACTAATTTTACTGTCCGTTGAAAATTATAATTAAATTAATATATTTATATATATTAATTTAATTATTATTTTCTGACTCCGTTATTAATTGCATGCCTCGCGTCCCATGGTAAAGTGCTCCGGCACTGACCAAAAACAAGGAGGTAACGCGATATAATTTTATATTATACACGCGGATTATTAAGTAACTAATAGATTACAAATATAACCCTGTGTGGCTAATTAGATTAAAGCTATTAGTGCAATTTTGTTAATCCTATTACATTATTATGTTATACTAAGGTTAACTAGGTTATTATTTAAAGTCTATATTTAATTATTATTTGATTATTTGATTTTACAAACAGGATTATTGTAATAGATCTAACGGATTATGTATATTATTCGAGATACTTGTAGATTATTCTTATTTTATTGTAATTATTGCTAGTAGCTTAGTCTAGTTAAGCGAGATTTAGCGGTATATTATTTTATATTGTTAATCTGAAATCTAACATATGAAGATCTTGTAAAATTGAGATTTTACAGTCTTTTATACATATACAGTATATTTCATAAGTTACTAGTATTTATTATTTAGTGTATTTTATCAGAATTACCAATGATATATTAATATAATTCTAAAGTCTGTATTAATAGAAATTTATTTTTGTTTAATTTCCAATGTTGAAAACTGAAATTGAGTACTTTTAATCATAAAAAAACACTATAGGTCCTTAGTCATTAGTTTATTTTCACTGGAAAAATGTAAAGAGTTGCTTATTGTTTTTTAAATTGATTTTATTTCAGTTTTCATTTGATTGCTCCCTTCAAGCGTCGGCCTACTCTAGTCCTAGTTAAAGTTGTTTTATTGTTGAGTTTAATCAAAAGAGAGACGGCCCTTTCAAAAAAGGAGAAAGCTGCAGCTAAGAAGCAGCAGGAGCAGCTACAGAAACAACCTAAGTTGCTGACACAAGAACAACAGCTGCAGCGAAATCAGCAACGGCGACAGGAGCTGCGATAAGAACTGCAGCAGCAACCGTAATAACAAAAGCCCCCAACAGCCAGGACATCGGCGGGCAAGAGGACCGAGACTGCTCAAAAGAAGAAGAAGAGGAGGAGGAGACCGCCTAGGAAGCGACTCGAGGCTGTTCTTAACCGACTCAGGGATGAAGTCACCTACGCGGACGTTCTCTCCAATGTCCGCGAAAAGGTCACAGCAGAGTGTCAAACGACTGATATTAAGTGTATCGAGAAAACCAGGGCAGGCGACGTCCTGGTAGAGTTGGACACAAAAAGCAACAACCAGGAGCTGGGGACTATATCAGACTCCATCAGGAAGGAAATGAGTACGTCGGGGGCCGTAAAGACCCTGACACCTAAGACAAACGTGGAAGTCAGAAACCTGGACAGTCTTACCACCAAAAAAGAAGTGGAGACGACGATCAAGAGGGTCTTTGACAAAGCAGGAGTTTCAACGGGTGAGATTAACGTTTTGCTAACCAAGCCCAACAGTAGAGAGCAGCCACTGGCCATCGTAGAGGTGGACCAGGAAAAGGCAGAGTTCCTCCTTCAGAAGAATCGCCTGAAAGTCGGCTATATGAAATGCTGACTGAGAAGATGGCAGCAGCTCCAGCGGTGCTTCGGATGTCTGGGTTACGGTCATCAAACGCGCGATTGTCGTGGCCCAGACAGAAGCAAGATCTGCTACAAATGTGGTGCAGAAGGTCACAAAGGAGCAGCCTGCAGGGCTACCGAGGCGAAATGTGTCTTGTGCACTGACATGAAAGTAGACCTAGCACAGCTGGGCCACACGCCGGGCTCAGGACAGTGTAATGTGTTTCGCGAAACGCTTCGGCAGATCAAAGCCATGCGTCAATGATGGACCGCATAACGGTCTTTCAAGTGAACCTCTATAGAGCCGAATTAGCCAACAGCCTTCTGACTCAGAGTATATCTGAGACGAAGACTGATGTGCTGCTAATCAGCGAGCAGTACTGTGACTGCAACGTACCTACGTGGTAGAAAGACACACTTGGCACAGCAACAATCTACGTGGACCCACGAACCATCAGAGTGGACGAACACGGGGCAGGAAGCGGCATTGTGCGGGTGAGAACCAGAGACGCAACTTACATGAGCTGCTACTTTACCCCGAACGTCCGTATTGAGCAATTTAGGCAGAGTCTGGACGAGCTGGAAGACGCGAGCCGCGAAACAGAAGGCGAGATCGTAGTCGCCGGCGACTGCAATGAGCGAGCATTGGCGTGGGGCATGCCAGAGCCGGACAGTAGGGGAAAGTCCATCATGGAGATGGTATCTGGTCTCGGCCTGATAGTTCTCAACGTTGGGAATACGTCGACATTCGGAAGGGTAGGGCATATTGGGACGACTCCGGACGTGTCTTTCGTATCCGAAAATCTAGCGCGTAGAGCGTCGAATTGGAGGGTAATGCAGGGTTAGAACGGAAGCGATCACCAATACATCATGTTTCAGCTGCGCGATAAATCCCAATCGCGAAGAGTCGAGACAAAGCCACCCCGATGGAATCTGGCTAGTCTGAATACGGAAATACTAGTCGAGGTACTGCTCGAAGGACAGTAAAATTTACCAGCGACAAACGCCGCCAAAGACAGGGACGCAGCAGAGGCCCTCGCGAGGGAGACTATGGGTCTCATTCACCGAGCCTGCAATGCATCCATGCCGTAAAAAACGAGAGACGAAACGGAGGCAGGACTGTTGTCGGCGCACAACAAAGCTGCGCGCAAGCTGCTCCGACGCGAGATCAACCGGAGGAAGTCAATCGGGACGTCTGAGGCTTGGACTACAAGATCATGACCAAGAAACTCTGCGCGCCCCCAAATCACCTTTTCGTCGAGAACACCATGTCTCGAATCGTGGACAATGTGCTCTCAACACATCCGCCAAGGCAAGACCAGGAGAAAGCCGCTGAAGTAGGTAAGATGCCCGTATTCTCCACCGAGGAGCTGCATATCGCCGCCAAAATGTTGCGGAGCGAAAAGACGCCTGTGCCCGATGGGATACCAGCTGAAATATTGAAAATCATCGCGGTGAGAGCACCTTCTCTATTGCTGAACATATACAACGCGTGCCTATTTGGCGGGACTATTTGGCACTCCCTGGAAGGTTGCGCGTCTCGTGTTGATCAGCAAAGGTAAGGGAGGCGATCCCCGGCTTCCGTCGTCTAACAGGCCACTGTGTATGTTGAACCACGCAGGGAAGCTCTATGAGAAGTTGCTCAAACCATGGCTACAGGGAGCTGTGCAGGCTGCCGGTGATTTAGCTGACAACCAGTACGGTTTCAGGAAACGGTGATCTACAGTGGACGCTGTACGAGAGGTAGTTCGGTTGGGAAGACGACATGGATTGAAAATAATTTTTGCAGGAACATCGCGCTTCTCATTACGGTAGACATTAACGACGCCTTCAACTAGGCCAAGGGGCCAGACATCTTGAACGCGTTGAACGAGTTCAGAATCTCAAAATACCTCATGCGGATGATACGGCACTACTTAAAGGATCGTATCCTGCGCTACGAACCAGAAGAAGGCGAATACGAGAAATATCTCAGCGCCGGCGTGGCACAGGGGTCAATCTTTGGCCCTGATTTTTGGAACATCCTGTACGATGCCCTGTTATGACTCGGGTTACCGAAACGGGTGTACATGATAGCCTACGCTGATAATGTCGCTTTAGTCATAATCGCGCGGGACTTTGAAAAAGCATAATATCTGCTGAACCAGGCGACGGCAGTATCTCGCGCTGGATGGGGGAACACGGTCTCGACTTGGCAGCCGCTAAGATAGAGATTGTGCCGTTCATTGGCAAACGGATTGAGACCATTTTCCCCATGTATGTGGGAGAAGCGTAGGTTTTGACAAGGATGGAGGTTATGTATCTGGGACTCAAACTAGACACTAAGCTTACTTGCTTTCGTCACCTAGTGTATGCAGTGAATAAAGTGACGAAAAAGACTGCGCAGTTGTGCTGTCTCATGACGAATACGAGTGGTCCGAAAGAGAGCAATTGTGGACTCCTCATATCAATCGTTACATCCATTTTATTGTATGGTTCTGGTGGGGGATGCATCCGCCGTGTGTATAATATAGGACGAAAAATAAAATAAACAAAAACGCAAAAAAAACTACACAACGTTACATCGCAAACCGACCCACTATAACCTACCATCCTTTTCTCTTCTGGCGGAACCAAGCCTGGTACCATTTATCGCATTACCTCAGGGTTTCCATGGTACGTTCCCCTTCCTCTATATGGACTGTTGTTCTGTCCTCTCCTGTTTTCTTCCGTGCGTAGATTCGCTTAAGCTCCGCCGCGTGTAGGTCGATCGGGATGATTCCCGCAATAACGAGCACTGCGGCTTCCTAGACCGTGCGATAGGCGCTGGTGACTCTGAGAGCTCCTCTACGCTCAACGGAAGTGCGTCGAATCCGGTATGAGTCCTTCTCCATTTCATCGGCCCATATTTCAGAACTATACAATAAGACGGATGTAATGACTGGCATGAGGAGTCCACGCTTGCTCGCTTTCTACTCGTATTCGCCATGAGACGGCACAACTGCGCAGTCATTTTCGTCACTTTATTCACTGCATACACTAGGTGACGAAAGCAAGTAAGCTTAGTGTCTAGTTTGAGTCCCAGATACATAGCCTCCCTCCTTGTTGAAACCTCCGCATCTCCCACATACATGGGAAAAATGGTCTCAATCCGTTTGCCAGTGAACGGCACAATCTCTATCTTAGCGGCTGTCAAGTCGAGACCGCGTTCCCCCATCCAGCGCGAGATACTGCCATTACTTTGTTTAGCAGATATTGTGCTTTTTCAAAGTCTCGCGTGATGATGACTAAAGCGACATCATCAGCGTAGGCTATCATGTACACCCGTTCCGATAGCCCAAGTCGTAACAAGGCATCGTACAGGATGTTCCAAAAATCAGGGCCAAAGATTGACCCCTGTGCCACGTCGGCGCTGAGATATTTCTCGTGTTGACCTTCTTTTGTTTCGTAGCAGAGGATACGGTCCTTTAGGTCAACACGTCCAAGATGTTTGGCCACCTGGTCGAGTTGACGGCGTTCCTAACATCTAGCGGAACGAGAAGCACGATGTTCCTGGAAAAATTATTTTTAGTCCATACCTCTCGTATAGCGTCCACTGCGGATCGCCGTTTCTTGAAGCCGTACTGGTTGTCAGCTAAATCGCCGGCAGCCTGCACAGCTCCCTGTAGCCGTGGTTTGAGCAACCTCTCATAGAGCTTCCCTACACGGTCCAACATGCACAGTGGCCTGTTAGAAGACGCAAGCCGGGAATCACCTCCCTTACCTTTGGTGATCAATACGAGACGCGCAACCTTCCAGGGAGTGCCAAAGACACCCGCCTTCAAGCATGCGTTGTATATGTTCAGCAATAGAGAAGGTGCTCTCCCGGCGATTATCTTCAATATCGCCGCTGGTATCCCGTCGGGCCCAGGTGCTTTTCCGCTCCGCATCATTGTGGCAGAGATCCGCAACTTCTCGGTGGAGAATAGAGGTATGTCACCTACTTCAGTGGCTTCCTCCTGGTCTTGCCTTGGTGGATGTGTTGGGAACAGAGTGCCCACGATTAGACCAATGGTGTTCTCGTCGAAAGGGTTATTTGGGGGCGCGAAGAGTTTCTTAGTCACGATTTTGTAGCCCAAGTCCCACACGTCCCGATTGCCTTCCTCCGTCAGGTACTTCCAGCACTGTGCCTTCCTGCGGTTGATTTCGCATCGGAGTCGCTTGCGCGGTGCTTTGGGCTGCGCCGGCAACAGTACTGCCTCCGTTTCGTCTCTCGTTCTTTGCGCCCTTCTTCTGAAGCGTTTCGCTTCCGCTCTCAGTTGCGCTATTTCGTCCGACCGCCAGTTAGCAGGACGTTTTCCATGTTGCGATCCCTTACGTGGCATGGATTCGTTGCAGGTTCTGTGAATGAGACCCATAGTCTCCCTCACGAGGGCCTCCGCTACGTCCCTGTCTTCGGCGGCGTTCGTCTGTTCAACCTGGCCAGATTTCATCGGGGTGGCTTTGTGGCGACTCTTTGCGATTGGTATTTATCGTGAAGCTGAAACGTGATGTATTGATGATCGCTTCCTTTGTAACTCTACATTACCCTCCAATCCGACGCTCTACGCGCTACATTTTCGAATGCGAAAGATACGTCTGGAGTCGTCCCAATATGCCCTACCCTTCTGAATGTCGACGTGTTCCCAACGTTGAGAACTATCAGGCCGAGTCTAGATACCATCTCCATGATGGACTTTCCTCTGCTATCCGGCACTGACATGCTCCACTCCAATGCTCACGCTTTGAAGTCGCCGGCGACTACGATCTCGCCCTCTAATTAAAAATGTGTGATATTGATGTACCTTATAATAATAATGAAGAAAACGAAAATGAAAATGAAATTTATGATCACGATGAAATAAAGCAATATATAAATACAAGGTATGTGTATTCCCCAGAGGCAATGTTTCGATTGTATGAATACCCAATAAATGAAATATCTCATATGATATACAGATTAGCAGTGCATCTTGAAAATGAACAAGTCGTATATTTTAAAAAGGGTTGTGACGAAGAGTTGATTAACAAAAATTTAAATATAAAATTATCTGCTAGATTTCATCTTATATACACAGATATTCCTAACGCGTACGTTTTTAATGAAAATTTAAAAAAATGCATTGTAAGAAAAAAAATATGGAAACCAGTATTTAGTAAGATGTATTTCGTAAATCCGAAAGATCAAGATCGTTTTTATTTAAAATTCTTATTATTACATGCAAAAGAAGCAATATCTAGAAAATTGGTTAAAACTCACGGGGCATGGGATAAATGTTTACAAAAAAGTGTGCAATTCCAATTTCTAAATGCACTATGCCATCTTTTTGCTTATATATATCTTTTTCATAATCCGGTAAACGCAAGGGAACTGTTTGATATTTCCGAAATTGATATTTCAGAAAAACAAATTCAGAAGAATGATTATTCTCATAATAATGTTACCTTGTTAACAAGTAAACACCGTGAAATTTTTAATATTATAATAAATAGTATTAGTAACATTAATAATTATAATAATAATAATAAATAGTATTTATTTTTTTCTTTTGTTTTCTTCGAGGGTATGTAGGAAATGCCATCTAAGGCACACCCAACTAGTTCCACACAGCTGGATAGTGTGAGGCTGGTAGGGGGATGCATCCGCCGTGTGTATAATGTAAGACGAAAAATAAAATAAACAAAAACGCGGAAAAACTACATAACCGTTGCATCGCAAACCGATCAACTAAAACCTACCACCCTTTCCTCTTCTGGCGGAATCCACCCTGGTACCGTTTATCACATTATCTCAGGGATGTGCCATTCGAGTATTGTGTCGACAACCGTTGCTGCCATGACCTGAAGCTAATTAAAAAATTTATAATTTTAAATCCATCGAGGGGCCGTCACACCTAACCCATCTCATTTACACACGCAATGAAAGAGGCGAATTTCATCTTCGGACGGAAAGCAGAAGATTCTCTGTTCCTCCCCGCGACATTCATAAAATGAGAGAAAATGTGCGTCTCCCAGTTACGAAAACGTCCCATCTTTTCCCTCCATGTCCATTTCTATGGAGTCATCCGACGTCCCTAGGTTATGTTCGGGTGTCGAAGCGTCTACCAACGCTTCATTCATACCTTCGTCGGTTGCCCTGTCTAGGTACCGTTTCTTTTATCGTAGGACCGTCTCGGCGAGTTCTGCCAAAGAGGCCCACTTATTCTCGGCGGACAGTATTTCGCCCGCGACGGTCGCAGGCGTGAATTATCCGACCGAATCGAGAAGAGCTGTCCTTTCTTCGCTCCACTTTTCGCAGAAGAGAAACGTGTGAAATGCATCGTCGCAATCAGCGGAACAGAAGACGCAACTCGGGTTCTGAACCTTCCCCATACGATTGAGGTATGTGCAGAAGTACCCATGGTCAGATAATTAATACTATTAATAATATTGATAATTATAATAATGATAATACATGTCTTTTCTCTCGGCCAGGTGGATTCATGGTCCAGGTGGTAGTGGTAAAAGTTATTTACTAAATTCATTAATTACTTACTTGAAAAAAGGAAATATTCCAGTTCTACAAGTGGCATGGACAGGAATAACAACAAATCTACTAATAAATTGTGAAACTTCGTATTTAACTTTCAAATTCCCTTTAAATATAACTGAAGAAACTACATGTAATATTACACGAGATTCAGAGTACGGAATAAAGCTTCAAAAGTTTAAAGTTATTATTTGTGATGAAATATCTTTGACTTCTAAATATGCTTTGAATGCTGTTGATAAGTTATTTCGGAATATACACAAAAGTGATGAAATTTTTTAGACGTAAAATACTAGTTTCAGATGATTTTAGACAAACTTTACCAGTTGTTAAACTTGGCAATGCAACTAAAATTATTGAAAATTGTGTTAAAAATAGTAATTTATGGAAAAAGTTCCAGCAGATGACCTAAAAAGATAATTTAAGAGTAGGTAAGAATGAACAAGGATTTTTTTTGCGTCGCCATATTTGTCCTCCCATATGGTGCTAATCGACGACGAGGATTTGCGGTATGTTAGTAAATAAAGCACATGCAATTTTTACAGAGGTGCTTATATCAATCGGCAGAGACTAGGAATCGAACCCGGGTCACCGGCGTGGGAATCCGACAGTCTACCGACTCAGCCACCGTAGCCCCCGTCCTCCCCCAAAAACGGGCATTTAAACAATGGCTTTTAAACATTGGAGATGGACTTTATTCGAGTGATTTTGAAAATAACAATGAAGTAATTGAATTACCAAGCGAAATATTATCTACTAATATATTATTACGGAACATTACGACAATACTATCAATATAAATGAAAACTGAATTGAGGAAAAAGTAATTTTAGTACTAACAAATATAGATGTATTAAATATATATCGTTATTAGATGAATCTTTTTTTAATAGAAACTTTCTTTACGTGATAGACTAAATTACGAGGGTAGTTCAATAAGTCTTTAGAATAAAGTATAAAAACAATTTTTTTTGGGTAAATTTTTTTTTATTTTTCAACATAATCTCCTTGGAGCTCTATACACTTGGTCAATTGCTTTTTAAGTTTTTTTAATCCTTCAGAAAAGTGCGTTTTCGGAAGTTCCTCAAAATAAGCACTTACAGAGGCAATGACGTCTTCGTTGTCCGTAAATCTCTCTCCACCGAGCCATTTTTTCAAGTTTGGAAATAAGAAAAAGTCACTGGGGGCTAAATCTGGTGAATACGGTGGGTGTTCGACCAATTCGAATTTTAGTTCTTCAATTTTAGCCATTGAAACGAAGCATGTGTGAACTCGGGCGTTGTCGTGATGAAAGAGAATTTTTTTTCTCGCCAAATGTGGTCGTTTTTTTTTAATTTCTTCTTTCAGCTGCTCTAATAATGATGCATAATACTCACCAGTAATTGTTTTACCCTTTTCCAAGTAGTCAATAAGTATAATTCCACGTGCATCCCAAAAAACTGTAACCATAACCTTACCAGCTGACTTTACGGTCTTTGCCTTCTTTGGAGCTGGTTCGCCTGAGGAAATCCACTGTTTGGATTGTTCCTTTGTCTCAGGAGTGTAGCGGTGTATCCATGTTTCATCCACAGTCACAAATCGACGAAAAAATTCCTCAGGATTCCGACTTATGCGCGCCAAAAGAGCCTCAGAGTCGACCACTCTATTGCGTTTATTCTCAGCTGAGAGCAAACGCGGCACCCATCTTGCCGATAGCTTTTTCATGCCTAATTTTTCATGTAGAATTGAAACAACTGCACCTATAGATATCCTTGTGGCCTCAGCTAACTCACGCACTTTTAATCTTCTATCCTTCAACACCATATCGTGGATTTTATTGATGATTTCGGGAGTAGTTGCTTCTACGGGCCTTCCTGAACGTGGTTCGTCACTTATTGATGTACGACCACGCTTAAATTCATTTACCCAGTTATAAACCGTTGCTAAGGCAGGGGCAGATGTGCCATGAACTGAGTCCAATTCATTTTTTATCTCATATGGAGTTAAACCCTTTAAATGAAAATGTTTAATTACCGCTCTGAACTCGTTTTTTTCCATATTTCTTAACAAGCAATTTTTTTTTTCAATTGGTTATAAAAACACGTAAACTCAGAAGATGTGGACTGTGACTGCACCATATATCTAGTCGGGAGTGGTGCTGACTGAAAACAGATGATTTGGAGCGATTCGCGCGCCATCTGTTGGTCATTCTAAAGACTTATTGAACTACCCTCGTATTATCTCTTAAGCAAGTGCCAAAAGACTGTTCATTTGTTAATCAGAGTTTAGATATTGATATTTGAAAATTTTGAAGAGGTTATAAAAGTACAATGAGACGTATATTAGAGCGTCGGAGCGACCGTTTAGCTTCGTACCGTTGTACACTTATACTTGCCATCGGGCACTATCGCGGCCCTTGATTAACAATGAAATTTTATAAAACATGGAAGGAGATGTTAAAGAGTATATTAGTGTAGATTCAGCATTAGATGATAATAATATCAATTAGAAGCTGCTTTACCAATAAAATTTATAAATTCACTAACTCCAAATGGCATTACATCACATACATCGAAATTAAATGAGGGTGCTATTATTCTACTACTACGAAATATTAATCTAAATGAAGGTTTGTGTAATGGAAAAAGATTAATACTAAAAAAACGTTACAATATAATATTGTGCAAAAATAATAACTGGTAATAAATCGAGAAACATTCTTTTGTTACCACGTAGTGATTTATCTCTATCTAAAGAAGATATTGCTTTTAATATGATAATTAATAAACGTCTAGGACAAACGTTCAAAAAAGTTACTGTTTATCTTTCATCTCCTGTTTTTAGTAATGAGCAGTTATATGTTATAACTTAAAAATTGAAAGTTGAAAAAAGTAGATTAAAAAGGCATTTTATCACCTAGCGGTCGTTGTTCGACCTAGGTTACTCGTGGTACGCGCGGGACTCGAATTACAGTATTCGTCTTGTAGCATTTTGTTACAACCTTATAATATTGCAATAATGCAATAATATTGCATTTACACTAAAAATTATTTACTGCAAAATATTTGATAAATTTCAAATTCATTAAGGAAATAAAATATTATTATAATTTTTATTAAATTTTATTTAACAAATTATGTAAAATTACTACTATACATTTTTGAATATGATGAATAAAAACTAATAGCAATTTTACAATCTCTCAAATAAATTTTGAATGAAAATTTGTCTTTTATACTTCTTACAAAATTTCGAAATTCATCAGACAATTCAAGTAATCAGTTTGTAATATCATTATAATATTACTACAATGTTACAAGATCACTAGTAGGATTTCCTTATACAGCATATATTACTGAAGTACAACAGTAATATTTCTATATGATGTTACATAGCAATATTACAGAATATATCCCATATATTTCAATGTGATTTGTCACAATGTAATATTGTATATATATTTAACCCGTTTCTTCCCAAGCGGCCATTTTATAGTCGATTGGTTTTTTGCCTAAAAAATTGTCGAAAAAAAAATAATAATAACCAATAGCACTTTTCTGAAGTAAAATTGTCCACTCTTTCCGATTCTCAAGTCAGAATTTTGAAATTTCCGTTGGAAAATTTAAAAATGGCGGTTTTAAGCAAAAAACCAATCGACTATAAAATGGCTGCTTGGGAAGAAATGGGTTAAGCAGTATTAATGTGAGATTCATCGAGGAATGTCATCCTGTAAACTTTCTGGAATATTACTGTAATATTTCTCTGCGATATAGATCATAGCAATATTTCAGAGTATTTCCCGTACATTTCAATGTGATTTGTTACAGTGGACTATGGAATATTGATGTAATATTGCAATGTGATATGTCATATGACAATGTTGCAGTAATATACTACATATATTACGATGTGATTTATCACAATGTAACATTATAGAATTATTGCAGCAATCCTGCGTTGTAGTTTATCGTCGTGCAGTGTCACAAGAATATCACCGGAATATTGTAATGTAGCTACAATATATCAACTTATCCGCAATATCACAGCAACATTGAAATATTTCTACGACATTCCTACAATATTGAGCGATATCTGGGT
Organism: Gastracanthus pulcherrimus; assembly: GCA_949152435.1. Classification (NCBI taxonomy): domain Eukaryota; kingdom Metazoa; phylum Arthropoda; class Insecta; order Hymenoptera; family Pteromalidae; genus Gastracanthus; species Gastracanthus pulcherrimus. The sequence continues at coordinate 110,510,253 of OX424574.1, forward strand.
ATAGTATAATAACCAATATAATAGAATTCCCATAAAAATTTTAGGCCCAAAAAATGTAAGTCAAAAAATTTAAGGTCCAAACAATGTATAGCCAAAAATTTCAAGGCCCAAAATATTATAATATCCAAGAACTATGAGGCCCAAAATTGATAAAAACAGCAAAATTTTGAGGCCCGATATAGTATAATGATCATAATAATAGAATGATCAAAAAATGTAAGCCCCAAAAAATTTAAGGTAAAAAAAATGTAACAGCCAAAAAATGTAAGGCCTAAAAAATGTAAAGCTCAAAAAATTCAATGCCCAAAATATTATAATATCCAAGAACTATGAGGTCCAAAATTGATAAAAATAGCAACATTTTATGGCCCGATATAGTATAATGATCAAAATAATAAAATGCTCAAAAAAATGTAAGGCCCAAAGAATTTAAGGACTAAAAAATGTAAGGCACAACAAATTATAATGCCCAAAGAACTATGAAGTCCAAGATACAATGTAATGTAATTACCAAAATATTAGAATGCCCAAAAAAATTTTAAGGCCCAATAAATTTAAACTTCAAAAAATGTATGGCCCAATAAATTATGAAGCCCAAAATTCATTTAACCCAATAACTCTCAAGTGACATTTTTTGACTTTTCTATTCACTTCCGGTTCACTGTCGGTTTACTTCCGGTTGACTTACGGTTTACGTCCGATTCATTTCCGGTTATGCCGCATCATGTTCATTTCAGATTATAACATATTCCGGTTAACATCTTTTTCTGTAAATCTCCAGCAAGATTCATGCTGTTTACAAAATGATTTGTTTTCAAGAATAAAGAAACAAAATGACTCAAAAATATAGCTGAGTATTCTTCTCCGCATTTCTCATTACCTCAAATTTTTTTGATTATTTTTTGTCATATGTTTTTGAGATATAACTGATTGACAAAAAATGTGATGTTTTCCTGTATAACGAGAGAAAGAAATAAGGTTATCCATAATTTCGAGTTGCAAATGCATGTATGATGAATCAATGATAATATTTCTATCGTAACGAAAATTTCGAAAAACTAAAACCCAGAAATGGGAAAACTATTAAAAACCAAAAAAGAATTCACAATTACTAAAAGAATTTCCTTTGCCCACATCGCGTAAAGTAAACGAAGAAAATGAGTCATGAAAAATTAATTTTTACCGTGTATATCCCGAGAAATTGGAGTACACATACTCACACAAACACACACGCATACACTCACACTCACACACACACGCGCATACACACACACACACACATACATACACACACACACAAACACACATACATACACACACACGTACATACACACACACAAACACACATACATACACACACGTACATACCCACACACACCTACGCACACATATTCACACACGCACACACACCCATACAGACATACGCATACACACATACATACCGACATTTTTAAACACGTTTCTAACATGTTACTTTACAAACTTTTTCTTTACTATTATAAAGCTTCCTCTTTAAAGAAGCAATACTATAAATATTGTCTTACAGTAAAGTTATTTATTTTATTCCCGACTCAATCGTAATGGCCACTTTATTTTCCTTAATAGGGGGAGAAAAGTAGCATATGATTCTCGTAAATCTACTTTTTCCCACAAATTTACTTTTGCGGGAAAAATCTACTTTTGTCCCGCAAATGTATATATTTTTAATTATTTTTCTTTGTATTAATATACATTTTCAATAAATTCCATTTCTTACCGGAAGTCCCTCGTTTTAAGTCAATAAAGTGGCCACAGTTAAGTCGGGAATAAAGTTCTGTATGTAACACGGGAATAAAGTCGAGTATTCCCTCGGGTGATTAGTGCCCTCGATTCGCTCGGGCAGTAAACCCACCCTCGGGGATAATCTTCGACTTTATTCCCTTGTTACATAGTGTACTATAAACCATATGTTCCCATCGCACCGGAGTCGTTGCAGAGTGGTTACTAGTCGGTGCCAAATCCCGGGGCTTTCACGAGTGCGCTCATAAGAAGCAGCAGGCTTCCCGGAGCTGTCCAGTGCACAGTCTCGAGTGGTGCTTCGTGCTCTGTTCCGAGGGAACTAACAAGGTGAGTGCATAACCTGTGGTAAATGATTTCGTATTAAACTTCAGGAAGTTGTTTCTGGTACCAAAACATAAATCTTAGCACCAGTAATATTTTCTAATGGGCCCCTGTTTTGGAGATATAAGGTACTTTGCTTCAAATATTCACCTAATTCCGTTATCTTTTGGATCCATAAATAAAAAAAATAAATAAAAATAACGCATATTTGAAGCAAAATATCGCATATCTAGAGAACAAGGACACATAGGAAAAGATTATATGTTCTAAGATTCATTTTTAGGTACCAGAAACCACCTCCTTAAGTTTGATAAACAATCATTTCCCACAGGACGTGCACTCTTCTTGTAAGCTCTCCCGGTCTGTGCGGTCGTATCAGTAGGCTCGAGCGAGGTCATTAGAGAGCCCAGAGCCTGCGCCGCGACTGGCGGGCTCTGGCGGTGGCTGAGCTTATTACTATTCTGCCGTGTATCGCACGGTATTTAAAGGCGGAAGAAAGAGCTACAGATCTTTTATCGAACGACATTTTTAATGTTTATATAAAATTACAGTTACCCTCTATTCAACTTTCCTATATATATATATATATATACAGGCTTCCCTAGCTACCTCCACGTAACTTCGACTGGCGCGTGGAAATGTACGTCGAGTCTAACTCCCGTACTCAATCACCGAGTTTATTCGTGTTATTCGCGGTATTTATCGCGCTAAATTAAGCTAATGTATCCCACCCACGCGCGTACTTTCTGGACACTCCCGAACACACTTTATTTCTGACAAGTGTCCTGAGGTCGGAAATCCGTCTTCTTCGATCTTCTGTCCACTTTTTTCGTGTACAGTACGTACGTACGTAGATAGAGATGGAGAGAGAGAGAGAGAGAGAGAGAGAGAGAGAGAGAGAGAGAGAGGGAGAGAGAGAGAGAGAAAGAGAGAAAGAGAGAAAGAGAGAGAGAGAGAGAGAGAGAGAGAGAAAGAGAGACAGAGACAGAGAGCTTGACTAATTGCTTTTGGTTTTATCAGCTTAGTCCTTCTTGCTTGTGTGGAGGAACGTCAGAGCCAGTCAGAACCCTTATCGCAATAGCCGGCCTTCAATCATTAGCCTTGATGATTTATGAGCGTATGAGCGTATATATATATATACATATATACGTGCGGGCTGCGTCGTACAGTAGAGCGCGGCTCCAGCGGCTTCACCGCTGACTCAGTAGGCTGGCTTCCTCTCTCGGCTGCTCCCTCTCTCTCTCTCTCTCTCTCGCTCTCTCTACCGCTGCTTCAATCTACGTGGCTCTCTTCCCTCGGCTCTCCTCGTCAACACTTGGCCGGGATCGACTCGAGTAGCTGGTCGCGGTGCCTCTTCGAGATGTCTGCTGCTCATACGAGACATTCGCATGAGGCTGCGGCTGTACAGCTGTTTCATGATGCTCCGTGTAGTCGCGGTTTCACGGTTTCCCGGTGCTAGCTGACGACGGTCCCCTTCCTCAGCCACTTCTGCGTGTGTGTTGGCAGCCCCTCACCTAGTTCGTGCTTATCAGCTGTACTGTAGGTTGTTGAGTCGGCGGCTGTATTTCGTCTTCGTCAACGGTGTCTTCTGGCTACTTCTCTACTTTCCTCCGACTTCCTAGTGCAGTGGTATGCAGTGTAGTAGTTTACGGTACAGTGCGCAATGCACCGTCTGTGCACGACGTATTGTACCCCCGTGTTCTTGTATTCTTGCCGGTGGCTGTTTCCGTGGGAGATATTTATGAGCTCGGCCCATGGTTCCCGTATACCTTGACAAAATACGTAAAATCCCTCCCGTAAATAATAAATAAATAAATAGGTTCTACCTCAGATGTTGTTCGGCTCACGTAGGGCTTGTTTGGTTTTTCGAGCGCGATGTCTCTCGTTTTCTTCAATAAATCCCTCTTTATTTAACCATCATTTGGCAGGTGCGGCTACCTATTCTTTTATCTATAATTGCCTATTAAGTGACGTATCACTACGTCACAATTTGTTCCTCTAGGTTTTGCTTTCTCAAAGAGAAAGCTCTGTAACGATTAAAATTTTCGAATCAGAGATTTTGATAAATCTTAATGTTTTCGAGGATCCAGAGTAAGAAAAATATATTTTTAAAAAATGTCTGTCTGTAAATATATACATATGTGTATATGTATCTACGTATGTATGTATGAAACCAAAATTTGGAACTTATGAGATTTTTTACCTAAATGGATAGTATTCGGACATTTTTTTATAATATAATCACTTTTGAAAATGATGTTGAAAAAATAATTTTTATTTGTGGTTTCTATTCAAGTCATTGAAGATATATAAAAGATACACATAAATTCTTAAATGCGAGTAATTTCTTTTTAATTTATGTCTCTTAAAACTATTCTTACGTAATTTTTAATAAAATAACGTGGATTTAAACGACTATCTAAAAGTATCTATTTTATAAAATCAATAATAATTTTTTTCGGCAGTTTGTATTGGAGATATGTAAAAGATCGACATACATTTTTAAAGTGTGCGTGATTTCCTTTCGATTTATGTCTACTAAAACTATTCTTAAGCAATTTTTAAGAAAAAAAGAACGTGGATTGAAGGGGACGGACTGGCTAGATTTGAGCATAGAAAAAGAATAATCGTACGTCGTTGAAAAATTTTTTCATAACATAATTTTTCCCGTTGAATCAGATAGTGCATTCATAATTCTGAACAAAAATTGTTTTCAAAAAATCACAGCTTTTTCAATAATTCTGAACCGTTCTGAAAATTCATGCTAGAAGTTGTTAGTAACCACATCAAGAATACACAAAAAAATTATCATCTAAAAAGATTCAAATTTTCGGACCAATTACACTTCTAAGTTCATCAGTTCTTGACGTTTGCTGAAAATACGGGCATCTAAACGTACATTTTATTTTTGTATAACTGGAATATGTCTTCGTATATTATATAATCGTAAGCGTTATCAAGTCACTCCACCCCCTGCACCCCCTCTATACCCCTCCACATCCCCTCCACATCCCCTCCACATCCCCTTCACATCCCATCCACATCCCCTCTACATAATAACGTTAAATTGTTTCAAAAACTACGTTATTTTTTACTTATTTGCCCTTCAACCCCCTCCACGGCCATCCTCATCCCCTCCACATCCCATCCACGTCCCCTCCACATCCCCTCCACACTCCCCTCCATACCCCCCACACTCCTCCACATTTTCTCTACTTTTAATGCATTGCTTCCACATTGGCCTTTAAATCCCCTCCACATCCCCTCTAAAAACTGATGATATATCTTACACAAAAATTATAGAGCTCTTGTTTATGCACATTATAATTGTGCACAATTTAGCATTGGTCGAATATAGATATATTGATCAATATTAAACTGTCCACAATTAAAATGCCCGATTCTTATATTAAATATTACAATAGACACTCAGTTCTACAAGGTTTATTAAAGTTTAAAAGTTGAATGGGGATTGGTGCCCGGAGCGAGCAGAGGGGAACCCCGCCTAGTATATATATATATATATATATATATATATATATATATATATATATATATATATATATATATATCAAAGAATGACTCGTGTGTGTGTGTATATATATATATATATATATATATATATATATATATATATATATATATATATATATATATATATATATATATATATATATATATATATATATATATACACACACACACGAGTCATTCTTTGATAGAAACGTTGACGATCAAACTCATGTTTTCAGGGTCATTTCAAGGTCAAAAATTTTGATTTCGAAACTTTGCAAAATTTCAGATTTTAAAAGTTATTTAATTAGCATTAACAAGCATTTTATGCTCAGTACGAGTTTCGAAGTTTGATCTCATCATATCAACTGTTTGCAAGGTCACTGAAAGTTAAAATGTACTTTTTCAGCAAACTGTAAAACAGAAGTTTCAGCAAAATCAGTGTGGCATTTCAAGGCGATCTATTTTTCATCAAGAATTCACGGTTAAAAATCAATGTTCCAAATCCAAATTTTTGCAAAATTTTGAAAAAAATAATTTTTGATATTGAAAACATGAACTCTATCTTAAAAGTGATACCATATATTCATGTCAAATTCAACGCTGAATCCATTTCTGGAGTCAAAAAAAATTTAGCATCAATATTGAGCAAGATATCGTCAAATTTCGAAAAAAATTTACTTACATGCCAAGTTTGTGCCGCCATATTGGAGCCCCCATATTGGATTTTTTAAAACTTAGTTTAACACACAGTAACAAAAAGTAGATAGTGTTACGTGAGGGAAAGAAAGGAGAAAGGGTACTACTCGCGTTATTTGCACGTACCACTTAAGGTACGTGATTCTTTGGTGGTTGGGGTGTACTGGGGAGAAAATGAACAAAAGGAGAGTTCGGTTGATGGTTCTTTTATTGGGCTGATGTAAGAGAAAGATGGTGTGCGCGCGATTGCCCTGCTCAAGCCGAACTGTCGCGGGACGCGCTTGCTGCGCGCGACGAAGCCGAAGGACACCTGTGACCGCAAGCACGGACTGGAATACGTCCGTGACACGTTCGTGGATCGCCCGTCGGCGCCACGGCGACGCAAAATATTTTTGTATAAAACAGTTACGTGGAATCATATAAAAACATGTGATGATGAAATGCTTGGAATTTCGAGGTTAAAATTTAAGTAAACAAATTTGTTGAATTTATTTATTTTAATAAATAAGTTCAAATGGATTTTGAATAAAATACAATTTGCTAAATTATGAAGTTAAAATAAATAAATTAAAATTAAAATTTGAATAATAAATTTGTTGAATTTTATTTATTTTGATAAATAAATTCAAACAAATTTCGAACAAAATACTGCAAGTTCTTATTTTGGTTATTAGTAATGGTGACATACTTCCAAACATTCTTTTTGACTATCTCTATTCTAATTATTATAAATAATTGTATATTTACCATTATTAATAAATAATTGTATATTTACATTTATTAATAAATTTTAAATATTGTTAAGAGACCTGAGGACAATTGGTTTGTGAGAAAGTAAAAATAATGTACACAAGGTTTGTTTATATTATTGAATAAAGTAACACAGAATTTATGTTGTGACAAAATATAATAATGGCGAGGCGCCTTTATTTATTTTATTTATTATTCAAATAAAATATAAGCCCACTTACAGCGTTATCAATAAGTAGTCGAGGATGTTTCTGGTTTACAAATTACAAATTAAAGAATCTAATAACATTTTTTTTCGTTCTTCTTAATATATATATATATATATATATATATATATATATATATTGTGAATTTAATTGATATAAATAATAATGACATTAACGTAATATTAATAAAAGAAAATCAAAATCTATCTTGGTTTATATTCTTCTTGATATTAACTTGTGCTGAAAGAATGTTTATGTAATAAATGATTTTACTTTTTTAAAACGTACTGATTTGAACTCTGTTTTTATGTTTCACGATATATGAATAATTTTTATGTCATTTGAATAATATATTTCTTTAAATTACATACTGAATCTCTTGCAAAAAAAATGCGCGTGAGTTTATGAAAAATTGCTCGTCACGCAGAATATAGGTACATACCCGACATACATGGTGACCTTCAACCCTGATCTTACTCTATATACACATCACTTCGCTCAAGTATACACTTAATATAGAGACACATAGTATTAAGATTTTATTAAACCGAAATTTACGCGTGACTCGATTTTAGTGTTATATTAGGCAATTTTTAAGTGAGACGCGCCCGGGTGATCGATTAAACCAACCATACAAATTAGCCGCAGGCATAGTATGTATGGGGTGCGGTTGCACTCTTTTCCGGTTTGTTACATCGGTATTTTAAGTGTTAGACGAGGCTAGGCCAGCTTTCGCCGGCCGTGGTGTGGCTTTGCAGCTTATTTCCACGACCTCTCTTATGATAGAAATATATAAAAGATGTTGGCAAAAATCGACATATAGTCGATTTCGTAGTTTCGTTCATAACGAACTATCCTACGGCCGGGGTTATTTGGTTAGTATTAGTTAAGAAAGTATAACAATTACACCGGCACACAAAAAAAAGTTGTCTGTACAAGAAACTAGACCCATCTATCCTTATGTTTTTCGGGTCGCTGAATCCGAATCCGGGGTCAGTCTGGCCCCATCACGTCAGGGTCAAGGTCAGTTCAAGGTCAAACTGAGAAGAAACGGGTTAAACGGATAAAAATGCGATATATTTATGTTTTTTAGGTCGTTGAATCCGAATCCGGGGTCAATCTGGCCCCATCATGACAGGGTCAAGGTCAGTTCAAGGTCAAATTGAGAAGAAAAGGTTGAAACCGATAAAAGGGTCATATAAAAATTTCCCAACAATGGAAAAAAATACCAAAAATTGTAAAAAGTCTTATTCAAGAGATTTGATCACGTAATATCTTCCTTGTGTACAGAGCAAAGTTGCTTTCGTTTATATTTTTTTGTTATTTTTATTTTTTTTTCACTAGTTTAGTAACTGTCGATGTCTTTCTTTACTCCTTTTTTCTCTTGTAACGAACTCTTTTTTCTTCAAGTGACCTATGCAATGGGTTTCTTTTTCTCTTTTTGTTATTTGTTTTAATGTGTCTCTTCAGCGTCCAGCAAAAATCTGCCATCATGTTGACATTCCATCTTCCTTGGTATCGATTCTCCATTACACTTATATCTTGATGAAACCGTTCTCCCTGTTCTTCACTGACGTCTCCTAGATTAAGAGGAAAGTAATCAAGATGGGAATGTAAGAAATGCATTTTATAACTCATTAAGCAACCCGATTTTTTGAAATTTTCCGACATTTGTGCAACTAGTTCCTGATAGTTTTCACTCTTTTTATTTCCTGAAAAGTTCTCACGAACAGTTTTGAAACTTTGCCATGCAGCTTTTTCTGTGTCGTTCATTTTTGTGATAAATGTTTCGTCTTCAAATAGAGTACGAATTTGAGGACCATCAAAAATACCTTCTTTCAATTTAGCATCGCTTATTGCGGGAAACTTTTCTCCTAAATACTGGAAATAATCGCCATCTTTATCCAGAGCTTTGACGAACTGCTTCATGAGGCCAAGTTTGATATGAAGTGGCGGTAGCAGATAGTTTGATGGGTCAATCAATGGTGTACGTATAATGTTCGTCGATCCTGGTTCAAAATGTGTTCTAGTTGGCCATACTTTCTTAACGTAGTGATTTACCCTGTCTCTACTATCCCATAAACACAAGAAGCAGGGATTTTTTGTAAAACCTGATTGTTGTCCTGAGATCATGGTTGCAATTTTAAGATCACCACAAATTTTCCATTGATGTTCCGAGTACTTTATTTTTTCCAATACAATTTCTAAATTTTCATAAGTTTCTTTCAGCTTAGTCGAGTGAGCTATGGGAATAGATGCTCAGAAAAAACCTGAGGTCTTTATCTGAAAAGTAAACTGGATCAAAATGTAAATTGGATGCCACAAAAAGTTTGTATTAGATGTAATACACTGCTAATACGCTGGGAAAGAGATAAAATAGAAATGTACGGAAATTTCCATCCGATTCGCTGGTTCCCTGTAGCGGGTCGCTCCCCTCCTTCCCGTCACGGCGCGGAGAGGGGGGAAGCGCTTCGGCGGCGCCGGAGCTCACTGCTGCTTCGATCGTCGACTGATACGGACGCGCGAACTGTCACGGACGGGGCCTCTCGACACGGATCGAGTCCCTTGACGGGCTAAACCTGAGTCTTCTTCGTTTTTGTTCACCTGCTGCGCCAGGGTATTGCGGCGACGGACGTGCGCCATTGTATTTCCGTAAGTTACCGAAAAGGAATAAAAGTTCTTTGTTCAATGTGCTCGAGAGCGTTCTTTTCTTGACTTTCACACCTTCATCTCTCCCGTCAGAATTTGTAACAAGAAAGAAACTTGAAATTTACAAAACCAATGATATGGTCTTCTCCAACGTGTCAAAATGACTGCTATTTTTGTATGACTAATACCAAAGGTTTTAACACGGCTACTAAATCTAAAATTGTATACGCAGACGGTTCTTCAGTAGTGAAACCTATGAAAATAGAAGTCAGGGATAAAACTGTTACCATCGAACCCATGGTTGTGGACCGCTCAGGCGAAGTAGAAGAAATGCAAGTTGATGAATCCTGTGACAAAGAAGGTTCCGAGATTGAAGAAGAATCTGATGAAGAATCCTCAGACGAAGAATACTGGTACAAGAAAAGCTCCAGAAACCTTTAACCAAGAAGTTTCTTTCAGCTTAGTCGAGTGAGCTATGGGAATAGATGCAAACTTGTTTCCGTTATGAAGCAGAACAGCTTTCAGACTTCGTTTTGACGAATCAATAAAAAGTCTCCATTCCTCGTCTTTATACGTATTCGGTTTTATTGCATCGACTAAACCTTTAACATCTGTACAATATACCAACGAATTTTCTTCATCGTTTGTAAAAAATGTCCTAAATTCTTTTTCTCTATCTCGATAAAAAGAAGCTGTTGTTTCTTTTGCTAACTGGCTTTTCTTTTTAAGAACTGACGCTAGATATTCAGCTCCATCTTTATGTAATCCTAAATTTCGAATAACGTCACTTAACTCTTCTTGGTTAAAGGTTTCTGGAGCTTTTCTTGTACCAGTATTCTTCGTCATTTTGACACGTTGGAGAAGACCATATCATTGGTTTTGTAAATTTCAAGTTTCTTTCTATTTTATCTCTTTCCCAGCGTATTAGCAGTGTATTACATCTAATACAAACTTTTTGTGGCATCCAGTTTACATTTTGATCCAGTTTACTTTTCAGATAAAGACCTCAGGTTTTTTCTGAGCATCTATTCCCATAGCTCACTCGACTAAGCTGAAAGAAACTTATGAAAATTTAGAAATTGTATTGGAAAAAATAAAGTACTCGGAACATCAATGGAAAATTTGTGGTGATCTTAAAATTGCAACCATGATCTCAGGACAATACGTAAAACACACAATTTACGTAAAATTTAGCTTGTTGGGCCAAATGACTGAATTCCATCTGTATTCTTTTTTTGGTAGAATTCGTTCTGTTTTTAAAACTCTGATTAATTATAATTAACTTCCTGTTGTGGCGAAAATTGTAAATTGTTTTGTCTGTAGAGATTAAATTTCACTTACTTCTTTTTGCGTAAAATCTATACTGTTTTAAACTTCTGTTTGAAAATAATTAATTTTCTTTTGTATCGAAAATTAATAAATTGTTTGCCTGGAGAGGGGCCGAATGAGTTACGAAGGCTAATTTCAGCTCGATTGTTAGATTACTCAACAGTACTGTCCTTGTAGTGTTTTATAAATGTTTCACGCGATGCCCGACGTATCAAAATCGATACGTTCGTGGGATCGCCAAAAGAAAAATTATACAAAAAAGAAAAGGGCTAACCTCGCTCACTGCCACGCTCCTTGATTTGCATGTTCAAATGTAGGGGTGAATCCTTCACGGCTGTGGCTCTTTTCAACTTGTCAAGGTTGACAATTTTAATTATGCCGCCATTTTTTATTTTGGCCTTCTTGAGCTCATGATTTATTTTAATTATCTCATAAGGGCCCTCATAATCCTTATCATATTTGCCATTTTGAGGCTCCTTTAATCTATAGACAATTTCTCCCTCCCTGAAATGCAGAACGTTGAGTTTTCGATCGTAATAGTATTTCGATCTGTACTTCGCTTGTACTAAATTCAATGCTGCTTGAGTTTGCATTGTGGAGAGGTTGTGTATTAAATCTAAGATGTATTCCCCATAAGTCAGGAGCTGCTCCCTCGGAGGAAAACTAGAGGATGTTCTCGCTGTTTGTCCAAACACCAGCTCGAACGGCGTGAAATCTGAAGAGTCGTGCCGCGTGCAGTTATATGCATGCTGACATATAGGCACCCATTCGCTCCATTTGTCAACTTTTTCTATGTATTTTTTCAAGTACTCGGTTAGAGTGTGGTGTATACGCTCGATAGCGCCATTCGATTGGGGGTGATAAGCCGTAGTACAGTATTTGTCTATTCTGAAAATATGCGCAAACGCATTAAGCATTTTATTCAGAAAGTGCGTCCCTTGATCCGACAATAGGGCCGTTGGAGGGCCAAAGTAACATATAACTTTGTCAGTAAATGCCCGCGCGACCTCTAGCGCCGTGGTCTTTTTGACTGGGATAAGGATGCAAAACTTAGTTAGACAGTCCTGTACCGTAAGTATGTACTTAAAACCTTCCGGCGAGTCCTTGAGAGGGCCGTAAAAATCTATGCTTCACTTCTGAAACGGTCTGGATGGTGTATCTGTGATTACAAGGGGCAAGCGCGTCTTTATGTGCACTAGCGTATTCGTCTGACAGGCGACACAGCCTAGAACAAATTTCTGTACATCGGGCCGCATATTGCGCCAGTACTAGTCTGCTGCAATTTTGCTATATGTTTTATTTACGCCCCTATGCGCTCCCATGGCCGCTTCATGATATTCTTTCATTAATTTGTAGCGATCCTGCACTGGCGGAATCGGTAAGTTGTTTAAGTATAATACTGCCGTCACGGGCAATCCCTCGAATATTGTGTCAAATAAATCAATGAACGATGTCCATTCTGATAACGTGAGAACGGCCAGGTCTCTTGCTATGCCAAAAGAGATAATATTACTCAAGCATAGAAGAGTTTTTAAATTCTTTAAGCATTTCGAGAGGACAGATTTCAGTGGGCTCTCATCTAAGTAATTTTATGTGAAGATCCCAATCACGTTTACATCTTTGCATTTGGTGGCATAAATGTCACCAACCTTGTGCTTAGATTTCGCGATATCAGAAGTCTTAATATATCGCCGCTCGATTAGCGCTTCCAACATCTCAGTGTTAGGAAAACCGTCTGCTATCAGTAAGCACACTATGTTCTCTCTATAGTGAAATGGGTGATCACTAATCGATTTTATCCGGGTTAGGGACGGCGGGGCCTGTCCATCAGGAAGCCCATGGGGGTTTTTCGCGCGGAGGCCTCGCGCTTCTAATTAGGCATTTATCGAGAGCGCTAGTATGCGCTCGCGCTCTTATCTGCCTGTCCCGCACGCTGATCACTTCAGTGTGCGCTGCAGCCTTACTGTGCATGCCTGCGTTAGAAGGGGAGGGGTCTCTCGCTTTCCGGCCTGACTGTCCGTCTCTGCTGACTTCGTCATTTAGCGCCGAATCGCCTCCCGCCTGTCTATCCACCGGCGACTCCTCAGCTGCCTTAAAATGCTGACTGGAATTGTTACTTGACTTGCCGGCGCTGCTTACCTCTTTTCCTTCTGTATCGTTATCTTCTTCCAAGTCAGGGCTCTGTGCTGCGTCTCTTTCAACAATAGACTCGCTGTACATATAAGGTGTGTAGTGTCGGCCGGATAAGTGGATATAATTGTCAGCGATATTGACAATTATACGACAGAAGTCGACTCCTCCTGTTTCTAAGTGGTGATGTATGCATATGTTTTGCTGGAACTCTTGTGCGAAAATATATGCACAATTCACGTTCCCGTATTTTGTTTCAGATAACAAAATTTCTTGCGTCTCAACGGTGTCGCCGCACGTCGGGAAAGCCGGGGAGTTTAGTAATAGTTAGTGCCTGTGCAATTCCGTGACTGAAATACTCAGCTTCAGTAGTTTAATTAGAGAGTAAAAGAGACAGTTCCCTGGTTGGCGTGAGGGGATGTCTGTGTCTTGAGTCAGGACTGCGTGCGAGCTGACGCACCATTCCCTTGCTTCGTACACCAGAAGGTCCGCTTTATACGATGATACTGAGGATTTTAAATCCTCCGTCCTTGCCTCAATTCGATCGACGTTGCGGGGGACGTATTCGAAGTGATCGGACATCCCTTGGGCGTAGGGGCCAATGCCCGGAAAAATATAACGATCTATAGCAATTTCTTTCATTAGATCAGTAAAGGGCACCTTGGTGTTTTTATCGCTTACTGTTAGATCAATTAAAGGGGTCTCGAAGTCCGAAATATGTTTCGATATGTCAAATGTGGATACATTCATCGGCTCCTCGCATTCTTTCAGGAAGCCACTGACTGTCGACAGTTAACGGCTGTTTACGGCCTCCACCTCGTCTCGAGCCGGTGATGCTCGATAAGCTTGCGGCATCTTGGGTTTCTTCGCGCCAAAATCCTTGCGCAATAAATTATTAAAATCTGCGTTTCTGCCCAAAACCTCGCCCTCAGCAATATCCACTATTAATCGAGTGCGCAGTTTAGCTACTAAATCTGTTAAGACCGACTTTTGCGGCGAATGTATTTTAGAGCAGATGTGCCGCGCCTGCGAGCACGGCGTATCATTATCCATCTCAAGTGTCATTCCGCTCGCCGTCGGTCGGACCGGCGGCGAACTCTTGTCGACTTGTGCACACTGCTCGAACGATGCACAGTCTGCCAACCCGTGTGACGACCTGCTCACTGCCGAGTGTGTCGTTGGCGAAGCTGCCTGCGCGCACTGCAGCGGCGACGCACTGTCTGGCGACTCATGTGTCGTCACGCTCGCTGCTGTGTGTGTTGGCAGTGGAGCTTCGACTGCCTGCAGCCTGTGCTCTAGGCCGGGCTGACCAGCGATAATTTCCAGCGAAGCTAATCACTGATAGTGCATAGCCTCGTCCTCCGGCGTGTATTTAAACTCCGTGGGCGGCTCATTTAAAACCTGCGGCTTAAGTGGTTTTGCATTCCTATCCTGCTGTCGACGCAACTCAGCTAACTCTGCGGTTGGCGTACTGGTGACTTTCACTCCCCCTTTCGCTAACCCTTTTTCTTGGGGTAAGTGAGCCAATTTTTTATCTCTTTCTGCCTTACTGATAATGGGATCATCGAGACTGTCGGCAGGTTTGACGTTATACGGTTTATGACGACTACCTTTCTTTCTCCTTACCAGTTTCTTCTTTTTTTTATTAAAGATCCAAGGGTCATTCGTAGTATCTTCTCCAAATGACTCTTCAGAATCAGATATCACAATGGCCCGTTTCTGCTGTATGTCGTCTTTCTCCTTGGTGGTAAGCGAACCTTGCCGGCAAGGCTCTCTGCCTATCTGCAAGTTTTTTGCCTCAAGTGACTCTCACAGAACCGCTTGAATGCGCAACTTTTCTTCACTGCTCAATTGAAGCCTACCGTTTTCAATTTTACTTAGCTGTACGTTGGATAATATGCACGCAAGGTATATGTCATCCTCATAATCAAAGACATATACCGTACTGTCGCTTATTTTCTGCGTGAATCGACGTATATATATTCGTGAGCCGGCTTCGTAAACATCATGCTGCAACTGGCACAGAAAAAAGTCATCTGAGGTATTGCGCACAGCAGGAACTCACCCTTGAAATAAATGGGTTTCTCGCCAGTGCGTTTCTTTTTATATGTGTGCGTTGTTTTGGACTCCTCCGAATCTGTCTTGGGTATTTTAATTTTCTTGTCTCGATTGATGCCCTTTTTCTTGATTGCTGGGGTGACAAATACTCTGGCCGGGGGTTGATCTAACTCTGCATCGCTGTAATTTTTCTCTTGCTCATCCGCAAGCTCGTAAAGCTCTGCTCTGGGTCGCTCTGGGTTTTCTTCACCCTCTGGAATGACTGGGTTGCGTGAAGCGTGTCAGCGTTCACATTTACTATCCCTTTTCTATAGACTACGTCAAACTCATAGCCTCTCAATGCCGCTTTTAGTCTGTTGAACCTAAAGTCTGGTTTTTTGGATGTATGGAAATGCTTCAGGGCAGTATGGTCCGTTACGACCGTGAATTTTCTACCATGTAGATAGTGCCTGAATTGCTCTTTTCCCAATGCAATTGCAAGCAGCTCTTTATCATACGTTATGTAACGGAGCTAGCTTCCTCTGAGCGGCCTGGATGCATATGCACACGCATCTGAGCCGATGGTTCCCTGTGATAACACCACCCCAAGGGCAAACTCTGAGCTATCACACGTGAGAATAAACGGTTCCGATAGGTTAGGCGCAGCTAAGACTGGTTCACTGCAGAGTATCTTTTTCATTTCTTCAAAAGCCAACCGTTGCTTGTTGCCCCACTCAAACTTGACTCCCTTGCGCAGCAACTTAGATAGCGGTAATGCAATGTCTGCAAATTTAGGTATGAATTTCCTGTAGTAGCCTACGAATCCGAGCCATTGCTTGACTTTCTTAGCGTTAGTTGGCTCTGGGTATTTTTCCACAGCCTCGAGTTTCTTGGGGTCTATGCGGATCTTGCCTCCCCCACTATATGCCCGAGGACAGACGCCTCACGTTTCAAAAACTGACACTTTTTGGGCTCTATAGTGAGGTTCGCATTCATTAATCTCTTTGCTACACGTCTGAACCGCGCTCTGTCCTCTTCAAGATTTTCCACAAAAATCATGAAGTCATCAAGATATATTTCGACAAACCCATACTCATGCGTTTAAATTCCCAGTGTTGGAATGATTTTTTCCCCACAGGAGCTGAGAATGCCGTAAAAGACGCTGAGGCAGAGTGCATTGGTATGTGGTGGAAACCCTGTTTCAAATCTACCACCGTAATTTCATTTAGTGCCCGAAAATCAGTGACTAGTCCCCACCTTTTATTGCCGTCAGCATCCATTTTTGTTGGTACAATCGAGAGATTGTTGCAATATGGCGAGCTCGAGGATCGTATAATGCCCTGTTCTGCGAGCTTTTGGACCTCTACTTCAATTTGTTCCTTAAAAGCCTGCTAATATTTAAAGCGCTTCGCTGGCAGGGGCTTATCTGCCGTGAGCTTTATTTCAGTCTCCAGCAGAGTCGTAGCCGGCAGTGGTTCTCCGTCCAGTCCAAAGACACCCTCAAACTCTGTGATTAAAATTTTAATGTGCAATAATTCTTCTGCGTTGCGGCCTTCCGTGTCTATAAGACTCATTATTTTTTCATCACTCCGATCACGTAGGTCTCGGTTTTCCTCGAGTAGTCGATTTTTCAGGCCTGATTCGCCCCGTCCGTATGTCCGCCTCTAACTGAAAACAATACCTGTGTATGCGGCCCCTTTTATTACAATAATCACATGTTTTTGTCCGAAAATTTTTTTTCTTACAAAAATCATCGGTGTGTCGGTTATCACCGCAATAGTTGCACGGCGCCACTGCCGCCGCCACTGCAGTCATGGCGCTTGTATTCGCTTGCATGCGATTTTGCTTCTGCCGAGGAGGAGAATTCACGAGCGGCTGATTCGGCGCGCTTTGAGACGCAACAAGGTTTATCTGCGCGTGAGTCAAAGGAGGCTGCGCTGCTAGGTATTCGCACGCGAGGCGAGTGCTCTGCTTGCACTCAAAGTTAACTGCAACTCTGATTGCCTCATAAAGGTCACGCGGGTGCTCGCTTCGCACCTGCGGGTCCAGCGGGTGGGTTAGGCCAAACATGAAATACTGGAGCGCGTCCGAGTTGGCCCCTCGCTTGCGCGACTCCCTGTCACTGTCGTAAATATCTGGGGCTGAATCATATATAGTCAGCAGCTGGTTTAAGAGTTTCTGCACCCGCAACCCGTAGTCGACCGCCTTCTCGCCCGGCAGCTGATTCATGAGTTTTAATTGCATCGAAATATCGTCCGCCAAACCCGCATTGCTATACTGCAAAATGAAGTCCGCGAGCAATTTTTCGACAGAGCCATAGCTCATTACCCTTGCCGCGTAACCGTCGGCCGCCCTTCCTATCAATTTACTCGCCAGCGATAATAAAATAATTTTTTCTTGTTGCGGGCCAAACATCTCGTTGACCTCGCGCACCGCAATACAAACCAATTTCAGCCTATCAGAATTTCCGTCAAATTGCGGGATTAGATTCAGCGCTTGCGAGAACGTCAAACTTTGACCGAGCAAGTTCAACCTGTTATTACCCGAAATGCTAGAATTTGGGGCTGCTACCTGTGTAACTTGTTCTGACGGATTATGAGGCACGGGGGTGTGTTCATCGGGTTTCTGTGCTTCGGTGTTTACTGCGGGAGAACCCTGTGGTGTATATATCTGTCGCGTGACGCTATTATCCCAAGTTATGTGTGGCGTGTTCGATTGTGATTCATGTGGGGTTTAGGATGCTCTCATTAATCTATCTAGCGACACTTGTGCTGGGGTGACCGGAGTTTGCGTGGCCGTAGTCGCGTTTTTAATTCTACCTAAATCTGCGTTAAAACTGCGTGCTTCGGCGGCCTGCTGCTGAGCCATACCGCGATCAAATTGGTATTGCTTGTCTCTTTCTAAGAAGTCAATGAAGGGCGTCGATTCGGCTTGCGCTTTTGCTGCTGCTTTTGCTGTTTCGTGCCTATCGTTTGAAATTTTTGTAGGGGCCGTGGGTACGTTGGGGAAACTGAGTAGATCATTGGCAGTATTAGCGGCGTTTTCCACGCGCGCATTTTGGCCGCTTGATGCCACGTCTATATCTTGCGTCGCGTATGATTCTGTATCCGCCGGCGCGCTATGCCGCTGCGACGGCTGGTTGCTCAATGTATACGTATAAAATCTGTGTGCTCATCTGGGGTTAGATGCGCAAAGACCTTTTGTAATAGAGGGTCAGATACCTCTAACAAGCTTGTATCGCCGTGCAAGCTCGAGTTACTCGCGTGAAGTTGACGCTTGCTTTTGTCACTGCTTAAATTAAATAAATTTCTCAACGACATTTTAATATAAAGGCTAAAAATTGAAATTAATAACCGGCGATATATCAATTGATGTAATGAAAGAAAAAAAATATTTAGCAACAACAACAAAAAGATTTGAAGCTTCCGATTAGTAGACAATGATTACCACAAGCAATTAAACTTTTAGCCTTTACTTATGAGAATTTCAGAATTTGAGATGCACAATAGGTTATCTGCTGCACCGATAATATTGTGTGTATGCAAGTTTCCGGGTGCGACTTATCCCTCGGAAGACAAAAATTTATTATTAAACAACGACTTACAGGAGAAGAGTTCCAAAAATGACGACGAGAGTATACGCAGTCATCTTCTTCTTAAAGCTCGAAAAGTACGGCAACTGGTCCTTGAAATTCCTTCCTGTCGAAAATCGAAAGGTCTCAGCGTGCCCCTCGCTTCCTGCCTCAGCATCTCAGCAAAGTGGGCCTCTGGTTCTTTCACCTCTGCGCCACAGCCGATAGGGCTTTTCGAAAAAATTTCTCGGCGGCCGAATTGTCGTTTCTTCAATTGTATACGAGCTTGCTCACCACGTCCTTTCTTTTTAACTTAATCACTTAAAGTCACTGAGTTAATGTCCAAAGTACACCCGTGTGCCACACACGCGAACACACAAGGGATGCCAGATGTTACGCGGGGGCAAAAAAGGAGAAAGGGTACTACTCGCGTTATTTGCACGTACCACTTAAGTGGTACACTTGGTTGGGGTGTACTGGGGAGAGAATGAGCAAAACGAGAGTTCGGTTGATGGTTCTTTTATTGGGCTGATGTAAGAGAGAGATGGTGTGCGCGTGATTGCCCTGCTCAAGCCGAACTGGCGCGGGACGCGCTTGCTACGCGCGGCGGCTTCGTTTGCCTCAGCGATTTGACTTTCTTACGCCTCGCTATCTCGTGGACACAGGACACCTGTGTTTGCGAGCACGGACGCTGGAATATGTCCGTGACAATAGTAAGAGGAAATCTTTAAGCATACTCACGATTTTGTAAGTGTCTTACAGTCTCAGCGGGTGGCCCTTCTATCAAAGAAAGACTCATATATATTTATATTTATATGTATACATATCATATACTATATACGTTCATAATTTGAAAAAAAATTCTGTAAGTTTTATTTTCAGAATCCTGGATTCCAAATTTCTGAAGATATTTTTTAAAATGCGGAATTCAACATTTCTAAATTATTTTTTCATATTCGGAATTAAAAAAGCTAGAGAAAATACTCGTTCACTTCCAAAAATTTTCAGATTTTTTGTATATATACTCCAGTTATATAAAGACAAAATGTACGTTTAGATGACAGTATTTTCAGTAAACGTCGAGAGCTGCTAAACTTAAAAATATTAATAGTCCTGCAATTCTGAATGTTTTGAGCTAAATGTTTTTTTGTGAATTCTTGATGTAATTACCAACAACTTCTAGGATGGATTGCTAGCAAAATTACGTTATGAAAATAAATTTCAGCCCCAGACATTTTTCTTTCTCTAGGCTGAAATCGAGCCAGTCCCTACCTTTAAAGTATTTTCAAAAAGTTATAAAATCAAACATCATTTTTTCACGACAGTTTGTATTGAAAATATATAAAAGATAGACATAAATTCTTAAAATCCGTAGATTTTTTTTTGATTTGAAGAATGTATCCATTTTTTCAGAAATAGAAATTTTAGCAAATCGAAATTAATTTTTCAGTATAGCGTACTAAAATAGATAAAATATACAATTATTAATTTTTCATAAAACACGAAATCAATAAGAAAACACCCTCAAGACGCCAAAACTCTACAAAAGACCACCTTTTATGACTCCTGAAAATTTATAACGTTCGATATAAGATTCTCCCAATCCTTTCAACAGTTTTCACCGAATGAACTTTATATGCCCCCAATGGAATAAACTGCTGCTAACTGTCTTAGTAGAATGCTTTCTCAATGAGAAGTCCTGAAAACTTGAGGTCGAGAATTTTATAATGGAAATTCGATTTAGATAAAATAATGCTAAAACTAACGCATTAGACCTTGCATTAGACACAAATGTTTGAGTAATGCTAGACTAAGAAAATCTTAAAATTTGAAATCATTTTCAACTAGTCTGAACGAGGAAAATTCATTAAGTCTTAGAATACATAGATCGAATAAAAATTGGGATTTTTACAAATTATTTGAAAGTAATACTTTTATTTTTCTTCCACAATACAGCTTTAAGATGAATGTTAGATATATAAATTATAAGGAAATTATGTCGTCTTTTTAAAAACATATTTTTACATACATATTAATAACATCTTTGACGTACAAAAAACAACAAATAAATTTTCGCGTTTTTAAAAATTTCTTTTTGAATTAATATCTTATTTTTCATTTTGTAAAATAGCATTAAGGTAATTCCTAGATCTATAAATTGGGTGTAAATTACGTCTATTTTATGAGAACTTTCATATTTTTAATATGTTAGATGTATAAATAGACAAAACTTTTCTTTTCAATTTATACAATTTTTTTAAAATCAATATTTTTATTATTCTTTTACAAAAATTAATTTAAAATAATTGTTTCACGTATTAATTTAAAGGAAATTATGTGTACTTTATGTGAATGTACATATTTTTAACACATTTAAGGCTAGAGTGCACTTGAAGTGGTAAAAATAAAACTTTTCTTTTCTTCAAAAAAGTGTTCATTGAAGCTCACTTTATACGTTTCAAAGCTCCAAATTACATTTTAAAGCATCCTATATGCTCTATGAATATTTTTATAGCACTTAATTACATTGGTTTATATGCAATTTGCAATCTTTAAAGTCGGTTTCTCAGCACTTCATTTTTGTCCTTAAAAATTCTCCTTGCGCAAATGCGCCCTGTGAAATGATTTTAAACTTCACAGGATTATTGATAAGCCAATGTAATTAAATACTATAGAAATATTCCAAAGACTTATAGGATGCTTTAAAAAATAATTCGAACCATTCTAATGTATAAAGTGAGCTTCAACGAATAGTTTTTGTAAAAAAAAGTTGATTTTTTGACCCGTTCAAGTGTACTCTAGCCTTAACGTATAAAATATAAAAACATATTTTTTTTTAATTTAACACATTTTAAAAATTAATATTTTTATTAAAAAATGTAGTTTTTATTACCCAATCAGCTCCAAAATCTAATCAGCTCTAAGTTGAGACATACCTCAAAATATAGATCACCAACATTTTCATCGTTACAAAACGATTTCTTAGCTGCTACAGCCAAGCGACGAAAACCTCTCTAGGGGCCCGAAAACTGACATCGAGAAGGCAACGCAAGTTTCAACATAGAACCCTTGAGCAAGCTTTCCTCTTGGCCGAAGGAGATCGAGAACTTAGAACTGTTTACAACCTTGCCACGAGACGACAGCGTGTAAGCATAATTACTTTGTAAGTCATAAATATATATATATATACTCACACACGTGAGTTTCGGCTTAGAACACCGAAGCTGCTGAACATATTTAACATTATTAAACGAAATAAGTGTATAACTAGAATCTGTAAACTTAACTGAAATGTAGATTCTAAAATAAATCAAAATGAAATAGAAAGATTTCTATTAAAAATAATACATTACCTCTCTATCATATCAGTAATATACAATATTTACTAAATGTCGTTCGATTGAAACAACTTAATCAAGAAAATTAAATAAATATTTACATATAATTCATCTAGAATAATAATAAATAACCGTGAAGAACAACAAGGTTCATATATTAAACTAAGAAAAGAAGAAGAAGCGTCTTTCGCTGAGAGCGCTCGCTCTATAGCTTAGCTGAGAATGCCCATATCCCCACAGTAATCTATCGCTCAGCTGAGAGCGCTCTCCCTCTAACGTCCAACTGAGAGCGCTTGCATCTACAATGAAATCCTCACTCAGCTAAGAGCGGTCAGCTGTTATTCAACTGAGAGCGCTGAAGTCCGCGGGACGTAATACAATCCTCCAGACATATCTTTATGCCATTTCTATTTAACTAAAGACATCCCATAATAGTATAGCAGAAGCTCCCGCGCATAGATCAGTTCCGCGCGCAAATGAAAATATTTGTTTCGCGATTTAGAACCGTTACAGCGGAATAATAATTCGGCTGTAACAAATTGGCATCCCTTATGAGGAACTGATAAAACCTGGCTAATATTTCTGAATAAAACAACTCAAACTAAATTTTAAATTCAAATAAACCATTTTCGTATAAACTATAATAAAATATTGGAACTAGCCGAAATCGATCAGTACTATACAATTAAGAATAGCTAAGTCATGCACAATCATAAATAAATATATAATTATGAAAATGACCCAATTCCTTAGTTCGAAAAGACAAGCATATTACAAAATTAAACCAGGTCATAACCTTAACACAGTTACACGATTGTAAATAAGGAAAATAATTATGACAAAGAACATTTTTATTATAGTCGCTGTTTAGAATCTGTAGAGTGGTTAAATAAAAACAGAATCTCGCCACAGTAATTCATCGCTAAACTAAAATATATAAGTGGGTTCCTTTTTTCTGATTATAATACACTATTATTTAAACAAATTTCGGATCGAGTACGGGGAACTTATTACGCAATGAGAAAAGTTAAAATAGGCAATACAAAAAGTTTAATTATTCTGCTCCACGACTGTTTCATAGACACTAACCCATTCGGATACTTCTCTAGTATTTTAGAATGGACCCATAAGCAACAAGATACAAGCATAACAGATTTTATGCCCATCTCAACGAAAATGTTGAGTTCACTAGAGACTAGTCCAAATTCCATTATTTCATCAAGTTCTACCAATAACGCTGATTTTCGATTGTCTTTTAACAATATAAGTTATGTTTTACTCAATAAAATTAAAACATAGACATTTTATATAAAATTTATTAGAATATTCAATATTTAATACGAAAAACTATTAATTAGAGAGTAGAGCAGCGCCGTTGACACCGCGCACCGACCACGTTTTCAAACATTCTACATCAGTCCATTAGTCCCACTTTCCAAGTCAAAAAGTGGCCGTAGTTGTGATGTGTAACTCGAGAAAAAAGTCGATTTTTCCCTTGGATGATACTACCCTTGCTTCGCTTCCGTGGTCTCCCCTTATTAGGTTCCTTAGAGTCTCACTCTTCAGTGTGGCTACAGGCATCCCCCTTAAAACTGAATCCAGAAACCTGTGAAGAAAACTTTAATAATGTACCGTCCTCCGAATCCAATTCATACTCTCAGCACAATAATTCTCTATATGTGAAAGAAACTGACACAGTTTTTAAAATAAATTACGAAGCGCAATACCTAAAAATTGTAGAACTACAGTTATTTGAAAATTTAAATAACGATTACTCCCCTTTAAAAATAGAGCCACTATACTCGCCTCAAGATATACAATGATTCTTTTAAATATAAGCAATCGGCTACAATCAATTTTAATTCCACCTCATCATTACCAAACACAGAATCTCAATATATCACTAAATCAGATCAATTTGAGCTCGATATTAGTCAAAAATTAAAAAATTCCATCGTTAATCTACCCGAAATACCTCAGTCTTCTGAATCTTTAGAGAAATATCTTAAATTTCAAAAATATCTCCAAGAGAATTTTTACCCAAACCCCTTCTGCAGCCCTTGCATACAGCCAGGATATAAAACTGACATAAAATTTCGGACTTTCAGAATTTCATCCAAATTTCAAGGAGTTAAAAATTCCAATCGATCTCTAAAATCCGAGAAGAAAAACAACCAACCTTCTAAAGCCCTCCAAACATCATGCCGAACAAGAAGCGAAGTAAAGCCTCAGACTTGCGAATAGCTGACATAACAAATTCTTTAACTAACCAACACCTGTTCGATTTTCAAAAGGGAACACTACTTACACAATACGACTAGAAAAGCGACCGCACTCATTTCATGTCAGGAAAATTTATTCTTCTAACTGTCAGTTCGATGCGATGTCTTACAAATTTTTCGGATCCATTTTCATCATCAAAAGTATTTGAATATCTTCTTTTACGTGAACTTAAATTACAAAAGTTTAATAAAGATACTAATAATAAACCATCTCAAAAAATTTTCCAATATTTTAAATTCACTAATCAGTGAACTATATTCAGATTACACAAACCAAATTTCTAAAACAAACCCACTGTTCAAAAAACAATAGAGTTTACTATAAACCGAACTTTTTTAGCAAAAATAAGTTTTGCATTAAAAGATGTATTCAATTTAAACAATTACCGCTAACGACAAGAATATCGACCAAATCAGAAAACTATAAATTACTAAACTACGATCTATTATCAATTTCGGTAATCAAAATTCGCTCACTCTCATTTATGTAAATTCGAACAGCGAGCAGTATCTTCATTTCTCACAATTATATTCAGGCCGTACTTTCATAGTACTCCTTTATCAAACAGAAAGAGTCTCTGACTAGAAAATAGTTAACCTAAACCATCACGTTAAATCTAAAATTTCAATTCGATGTAATAATCAATTGTCCGAAAAACTCAACAACAAGCAATATAAAGAACTTGAATCAATAAATATTATGCAAAACCATGGTTCTACAAAGAGTAAGCAATATAAATTTACCGAATATAAACACCTTAGTCTAGACTCCATAACTCTAATCGTATTTAGTGCAAAAGTACAGGAATTTAATAATCAGTCTTCCACTTTAAAAGTATATGTAGTAGATCTATCGACGGATATATTTTTACAAAATTTAATGGTTATAAGTTCATTTACAATTTTGGTATGAAAGCCATAAGACTTTTTCAGACACCATCAAACAGTTCCGGATTGGAAAATAGCAAACGAAATTAATATCACAAGGAGAAGAGGAAATATACATATCCAACTCCATCAATTTAAAGAACCAAAATTACGAGATGCAGAAAAGGATACAACATTTCTATTAAATTATTACAAAAGTAAGCATCTGAACAACTCGAAAAACGAACATAATTATTATTATCATCACAAAATCTTTCGAAAATATAATAAACTTTATACTAAATTACATTATTGAATTAGCTATTATCATTTTCAGGTCCTAAATAATATTGATATCAATAAACAACTTCGACATAATAAACTCTCAACAATTTATAAATATGTTAATAAAAGCATCACATACTGGTAGCATATGTATATCAAAGCTATTTATCAAGGGGCACGATAGTGTAAAAAGTGTAAAAAGATACGAAGCTGAGCGGGCGCTTCGACGCCCTAATTTACGTCTCATTGTGCTTTTTTAACATCTTTAAAATTTTCAAATATCAATATCCAAGCTCTGATTAACAAATATGCAGTCTATTGGCACTTGTTTAAGAGATAATAATTTAGTCTATCACGTAAAAATGTTTCTATTACGAAAAGATTCATCTAATAACGATATAAAGCGTTGAATATTTGCTCACTTTTTTCATTTCGTTTTGTTCTCCGCACTTGCGCTTTCTTTTCTCTGATATATATATATATATATATATATATATATATATATATATATATATATATATATATATATATATATATATATATATATACTAGGGGGGCTGCGCCCCCTGCTCGCTCCGCTCACCAACCCCCACATCTTACAACAATAGTTAAAATTATTTGTTTGCTTGACATTATTAATTCTTATAAGGAAATAATATAATTATTTTTTCTATTTTTAATAAAATTTTATAGAACACTATTTAACTTGTAAAATACATCTATATATACCACTTGTGTATATTTAGATCTATTTATCAATTTAAAATTAATATGTTCTACTTAATATTTTTCTAATGGGTATAAAAAAGTAATCATATAAATATACTCTTAAAAGGAAAAAAACTTGTTGAATTGAAAAATATTACAATTACAAAAACATATAATAAAAATTTTTAATA
This sequence comes from Gastracanthus pulcherrimus, assembly GCA_949152435.1. Lineage (NCBI taxonomy): Eukaryota > Metazoa > Arthropoda > Insecta > Hymenoptera > Pteromalidae > Gastracanthus > Gastracanthus pulcherrimus. Next base: position 110,536,908 of record OX424574.1, read on the forward strand.
AAATAAAATGAAATGCTTTCTTACCTAATAATTATGGTTACATAAAACCTTATGGTTGTGCTTATAAAATATTACTACACCATGTCTTGAAATAATATTAAATAATTACGTTATTAATTATATGATTACTTTTATGATTGGCTAATGTGCTATGAATATTTTATTAATTTTTCTTTATTTTAATAATTAGTTATAATATGTGAATATATGAAACATTAAAAATTTGAAGTGGAAATATGGAGTTTTCGAAATAAATAAATGATTAACCAAATTTTATAACCCATACAATACACGCAATATTTGTAACGTATTTATAATACATTTCCAAACTTTCTGAAAGATAATAATTTAAAATTGGATCATTGTTTTCTACCTTTAACATTAAAATTTCAGAGACCCGCAACCGTATATAACATGGTACGTTTTCCCAATTTTTGAAAATTTCTAAATCACCATCTTTCCCAACAAAATTGTCTATTTCATTATTTAATTTACTGTAATATAAATTTTTATCTACAGAATGTACATAATTTTCATATTCTTCTTCCTGTTCTAAATAGTCATCAATTTGTTCGTTTAAATCTTGTAAATTTTGCAAATCTTCGGCATTTTGTAAATCCCCTAACTTAACGTAACAATTTTTAATTGGATCCCACTCTATACTATCGTCAATTTGTTCATCTAAAGCCTCTAAAGATTCTAAGTTTCGTAAATTTTCCATTCCTTCGTTATGATCTTGATTTAATTTCCGTTCCATGTTATCCATCTTTATATTTTTCGAATATATATTAAAAATGTAATGAGAACCGTTTTTCCAATAGCTTATTTTATTTTTATTTATTTATAGATATATTTTAATTATATTTTAAAAGATGATGTTAATTTTCAAAAATTTCTTGCCATACTACATTAGCAATTTCTGTTAAATTTTCAGACTCATTTTGAATACATACTTTTTCTGGGTTTTTACATCTAGATAAAAGAACATATAATTGGCCATGAGAAAACAAAGGTCTTTTTATAAATATTCCTATCTCATCAAAACTTTGACCTTGGGATTTATTTATAGTCATTGCGAATGCTAATACAATAGGAAATTGTTTTCTATAAAGAATAAACGGTAATGATGATGATTCTCCAGTATTTAAGGTTATTCGTGGAATGAATACCCTATCTCCAATTTTTTCTCCTCTTATTATTTCTGCTTCAATATTATATTTAAATAATTTTATTATTTTTAATCTTGTACCGTTACATAAACTATCAGTAATACTTAAATTTCTAATCAACATATTAAATTAAACAAAACAAAAAAATCAACGCACACATCTATTTATCTCCTGGGTTGTGTGGAAAAAATAGAAAAAACTTTTATTTAAATGTTATTTTACAAAAAAATTGGATTGATAATTGAAAACTTTATCAATAAAAAATTGTCTTGAAATCCTAAAACAATTTAACTGAAATTAATTTAAGTTTTTAAATGTTTTTCAAATAATGTAACCACTCCATATAACACAAAAAAACGCAGCTATCTATTTATCAGTTTCTCTATTTACCTGAAAGATCGTTTCTATCTATTTATAAGTCTGGATATTTTCCTTTCAATCATTATGAGAGATTTTTTAAAAACATTATATAAAACTAAATACATTGAGACGGGCTGAGGGGGGAAGAGGGGGGGCATGAGGAGGGGAACGAGGGGGAGGAGGAGTGGGTGAGGGGGAGGAGGACGGGGGTGAGGGGAGAGGAGAAGGGGGTGAGGGGGGGTCAAATGAGAGGATGAGGGGGATGAGGGGGGTACATGCGAAAGCCTACAAAAGTAAAAAATAACGTAAAAAAAGTCCAATTTAACGCTATTTTCAGGAGATATTTATTTATTTTATTGAGATATCATTTTTTTTAAATTATATAATTTAGTGTACTGCGCAGTATTGCGCAGTTTCCATACACACTTTTATTTGTACTTGGTCGTGAGGTTTCGTGCCCTATGCTGCAGTAGATTATTATTTTATGCGTAGAACAATCATTCTTATACATTAACGAATTGTTTGTTATCAATTAAATAAATAATAATAATAAATAATTATGTAGTAAATAAATATTTCAGACTTCTCAATTTTTAAATATTGCATATCTTAATTATTTTCTGAATCATTCTTATGCATCAAAAATTGTTTGTTTACATTTAAATAAATATTAACAATAAATATATATTAGTGTAATAAATAAACATTATTTTGTTTATTTCAGTTTCAAACATTACATAGCTTTATTATTTTCTTATACAAGAATCAATATTATGCATTGCGATTTGTTTATTACAAATTAAATAAATAATAGTAATAAATAAACTCTACCCTAATAGAAAAAAGCCCAACCATAATCGCCTATTCACCAACCATTAACCAATTTTCATTGGCATATTTCACATGCGCTAGGTTTCATAGCTATATGAGCCGTTTGCTCAAAGAACGACTTTGAATCAACCCAGTTTGATCGCTTAAACTACTGTGCAGAAGATACAGTGTGTCTCATTATTATCTTGCTAGTATACCTACCTAAATACATATAATTTTTATAATATTGCATATACATATGAGAAATGCTAATGTTTTAAGTTGCATCTCGGTATCTGGAGTATTGTAAACTTTTCTTATTCTTCAATAAAAAGCTGCAAAATCTTTTTGGATCTTTATTTTAATAAAAAGTCAAGCTAACCATATTGATGGCATTCGAATCTCATCATGTTCATATCCATGAGGCAAAAATTGTCTGGAATTTAATAACACGATAACTTCTCATTGTATTCATAATAATCCAGCTGTGAATATTAATAATGTTAGTTTCTATCATATTATATAATAATTTACAGTTAGTAAGTTACAATACATTTTTATTATTTGTAGATTCAAAAGTGTACGTTACGTAAAAAGCTTTAAAATAATTTAGTTCCCGTATGATATGACAAATAAACGAATTAAACTTAGAATATTGTCTATGTTAATTGAGAATTTAGAAAACTGGAATACATAATGTGAGCATTGACGATATTTTAAGTTAATTTTAGTCGTTTCATAAAATTGGACAAATTTTATTATTAAAAAAAGCTAATAATATTTATATTGCACTATTTCCTGTCGTTTAAATATTATTACAGTGAAATATTATCTGGAACTTAAAACAATATTTAAATAATCTATTCTATTAATTATATATCTGAATTTATATTAAAATGTTTAAATTTATCAATAATTTGTCAAACAGGAATTAATCCTTAGATAATGTTTAGCGGCAACAATATTTTAAGTAAACTCTTCAAATGATAGTAGTTAAACTTCTGACATATTTTCTTATCTTCTTTTAATATATTCACACGTTTTAATTACACAATTATTTTTTTATGCACATATTACTATTTATTGTTCACTTCAGTTTCTATTATTAGAATAATTTATTCACACTTTTTAATTACACAATTACTTTTTTTTATGCACACATCACTGTTTATTGTTCACTTCAGTTGTTTTTATTCGAATCACTCCCATTTTCCTAATATCAACAAAAATCAAAACAATCCAAGATTATATGTATATATAATCTTTATATATATTGTAACGGTCCATATTGGTATGGTATGAATATAGGTATATTTTAATTATTTATTTATTAAAATACTTTTATATACTAATGTTTTATTGATATATGCAAAGAATGAATGATAAGAATAAATAAAGGGAAAATGAGTAAATGAATTGAAAATCGCGTTGTCGTAGGCTGATCGTCGCGAAGCGAATATCCGCACAAAGAGGAATCGCGGAGAATAAGGATGTGTGCGTACATCCATGTGAGATATGACTGATGGAAAGGGTAAGAAAAGTGGGAGCCTGTTTGCTAGGCGATATTAGCGGTGCGAGGCCGAGTCGCCGACGAAAGTCGCGAGGCCGAGCTACCGAAAGGATTGAGCTGGCTGCCGATCGGAGGATCGTCAGTCAGCGCACAGCCGCCTAGCAAGCAGGACCTTCACTCCTCCTGCTCTTATAAAATAATTTGGTCAGCTTAATTCAGATACTTCCAGTTTACTTATTATTATTGGAAATATCGGAGTTAAACGCAAGTTGTTTTGATGGTAACTGTGAAGCTGAATAAATGCGAGTCTTGAAACTTGACTATTTATATAAATAATATATAGCATTTTATTTATAAACCTATACAAACACACATATATACTCATCCTATAATTTCCTTATTCCTTTTTATCATTTAGGTACCTCGGGGAAAGATAAAATAATTTAAATGTAATATTAAAAGGTTATAATATTTAAATTAAATAACAATAACAATCACGAATCCTTACAATATATAACATGTTTTCGTCCGGTATTGAGTGAAAATTCTTGAAGTGTGCGAGCCATTTTTCGTGAAGTCATGAAAATTAAAATCCCACCCCATAGTTTTTTGAAAATTCTATTTTTTTTTTATTTTTTACGCCCAAACTACGAGCTGACAAAATTTGAAACAAATAGAAGCATAACTCACAATAAATAAACTTTAATATGAAATAAAAAAAATATAAAAAAAAGTTTATTTAAGTCATTTTTTATTAACATTTTTAAAAAAATTTTAAATTAATTTTTTTTTAGTCAGGTATGTAGTATATATATTTAGCAACACGAAAATGCAAGAACCGGTTTGTGATCTCACCGGTAAGTGCTAAAAAACAAATTTTCCTTGCGCGTCGCACGGCCGCACGGCTACTCGGAGGCGGCGGCGACTCGCGCGGGCTCACGTGAACTGCAAAGGGCATTGACAATGCACTGCCGATCTTGTTTATTACATTCTCTCGTATTTTGTTCAGTATTTTGTGGTTAGTTATCGTTCGCAACCTGTTTTGTAATCTCATTGTGCAAAGTATAAAGGTGTGCAGTGTATAGGTGCTGCAATCCACTGCAGAAAAAAACCCATAAAAGTGTGCGAACAAATTTGTATCTGATCACCGATGAGTGGAATGATAAATTTAAGCCCCTACTTGGCTTGTACGTGTGCAATGCTTGTCGAAGGAGTGTTTATAGTAGTACAGAGTAACGAGTGCATGTATCCGAGCTGCCACGAGATCTGATCGTTACAAATCAAACAAATAGTGGAGGATGAAATCGAGAGCAATGTTAACGGAAATGATTGTTTCGAAGAAAATGATAAGTCCGATCCTACTTTCGAATGTGATAAAATCGACGATGCTTCCAAAATCGAAAATATGAATAATGTTTTACGTGAATTCGGAGAACCTTTGATTAAAAAAAACGACTTTCTGAAGTAATAAAAAAAGATAATGATAAAATTTCTAGTTTATTGTATAAAATGGGAAGTGGTGATAGTGCAAACGACCCTGAGAAACAATATATTGCTGACATAACAACTGCTTTATCTAAGAAATGTAGCAAACCTGAAAATATTCAAGTCTTAACTACTCTCCCGCAGGACTGGTCTATTAATAGAATAGAATATCTTTGTCAAAATTCTGCAAATTAAGACCGCGAGAACGCATCTTAGCTGATCCCACCGGTACGCATAATGTGTGCGTATGTAAGCAAAATCAAACATGAAACTCAAAATTGATGGTGTGAAAAAACAGCTGAAAAAAGTAGGAACTGATTTCACTGAGACTTATCATGACTTAATTAAAAATTCAGTTTTCCCAGTTCCAACACCAGACTGCTATTTTTCCACTTGCAAGAAATGCCTTAGATGTAAATCTGTCGTTGAAAATTGGCAATGTTCATTAGCAGGAAATAATGTCTCAGAAATTACTTTTAGTCAATGGACGACTGCTGATAGGTATTTGATTTGAAAGTAATGAATAAAAATAAAATTTATCTTTAGAATTTATTGTAAAATATATACTTTTTACTGCAGGTGTGACATTTTAGAAATAACAGAGTGCAGAGAAGTATTTACGGACACATTATCATCAGAACTGCCCGATCTAATGAAATATGATTTCTTATCTAAGTCACAAGCTAAATCATTCGCTTCTATGAAGGATAAGGTTAAAAACGAAGAATGCGTAATAGGCTTTGATTTCACCCAGAATCATACGCTTACCGTTCAGAATGCCATTCAATCACACCATTGGGTGAACACTCAGGCTACTCTACATCCTTACGTAGTATATTATTCGGAAAATGGAAAGACAAAACATCTGAATTATATCATAATTTCTGAAAAAACGACACATGATACGGCCTCAGTGCATTTGTTCAATTCAAAGCTCATTGAGTATCTAAAAGCTAAATTCCGACCCAATAACTTGAAATAGATACATTATTTTTCGGATGGAGCTGGGTCACAGTATAAAAATAAATTTAAGTTTATTAATCTCGCTCTATAAGAAAACAAAGAAAGGCAAGAAACCCCAGAAAAATGCCTCTAAAAAGTAAAAGTAGGCAAAAAAGAATAGAAAAAGACCTCTAAAGAAGCGAAGGTCGGCAAAAAGCCCCCGATAAACACCTCTAAAAAATGGTAACTATCAAACGTAAGTGAAAATTTTGAGAAATTTTTAGTAAAAATGAGGAAAAATTCAAAAATAATATTGTACACTTTGTATATGGGAGTTTCGGTAACATGAATGAAACGTTATTCGTTTGAATTACAGTTTATTTTATCACCCATATCAAAAAGAACTGACAACTCAATCTCCTAATATGTGAAAAATTTTCTCACTTACATCGACTGTTTAACAAACACGCTCGATATCGCGGTAGAAGCTAGAGTCAAATTCGTGCACAGGTCACGCGACTCGACGCGACTCGTGCGCCGGCGCGACCGCAACTGCACCACGCTAGTCGCCGCCGCCTCCGAGTGGCCGTGCGGCCTGCGACACGCAAGGAAAATTTGTTTTTTTAGCACTTACCGGTGAGATCACAAGACGGTTCTTGCATTTTTGTGTTGTTAAGTATATATATATATATATATATATATATATATATCTACCTATATATAGTTAATTCGCTAACTCTACCACCCAGCCCCCCCTCATCCCCCCTCGACCCCTCCTCAGCCCCTCTTCTTACGATATCTCCTTAAACTAGCGTTAAATTTTACTTTTTTTACGTTATTTTTTTACTTTTGTAGACTTCCACGTGGACCCCCTCATCCCCTCTCATCCTCTCATTTGACCCCTTCACCCCTCATCCTCCCCCCTTTTTCCCCTCCTCATGTCCCCCTCTGCCACCCCCCTCTTCCCCCCTCAACCCCCCTCATTGTATTTAGTTTTATATAATGTTTTTAAAAAATCTCTCATAATGATTAAAAGGAAAATATCCAGACTTATAAATAGATAGAAACGATCATTCAGGTAAATAGAGAAATTGATAAATAGATAGCTGCGTTTTTTGTGTTATATGGAGTGGTTACATTATTTAAAAAACATTTAAAAACTTAAATTAAATTCAGTTAAATTGTTTTAGGATTTCAAGACAATTTTTTATTGATAAAGTTTTCAATTATCAATCCAATTTTTTGTAAAATAACATTTAAATAAAAGTTTCTTCTATTTTTTCCACACAACCCAGGAGGTAAATAGATGTGAGCGTTGATTTTTTTGTTTTGTTTAATTTAATATGTTGATTAAATAGAATGAATCCTGAATAATAAAACAAGGAGAAGATCATACCTTTGAGACGTGGGTTTTTATTAAGCTTTGAGAAATGTCCTTTGGTACCTAACAATGAAGCCCAGAACCCGTAGTTTGATCTCATAAACTCCAGATACCGAGATGCAACTTAAAACATTAGCATTTCTCATATGTATATGCAATATTATAAAAATTATATGTATTTAGGTAGGTATACTAGCAAGATAATAATGAGACACACTGTATATTCTGCACAGTAGTTTAAGCGATCAAACTGGGTTGAATCAAAGTCGTTCTTTGAGCAAACGGCTCATATAGCTATGAAACCTAGCGCATGTGAAATATGCCAATGAAAATTGGTTAATGGTTGGTGAATAGGCGATTATGGTTGGGCTTTTTTCTATTAGGGTAGTGTTTATTTATTACTATTATTTATTTAATTTGTAATAAACAAATCGCAATGCATAATATTGATTCTTGTATAAGAAAATAATAAAGCTATGTAATGTTTGAAACTGAAAAAAACAAAATAATGTTTATTTATTACACTAATATATATTTATTGTTAATATTTATTTAAATGTAAACAAACAATTTTTGATGCATAAGAATGATTCAGAAAATAATGAAGATATGCAATATTTAAAAATTGAGAAGTCTGAAATATTTATTTACTACATAATTATTTATTATTATTATTTATTTAATTGATAACAAACAATTCGTTAATGTATAAGAATGATTGTTCTACGCATAAAATAATAATCTACTGCAGCATAGGGCACGAAACCTCACGACCAAGTACAAATAAAAGTGTGTATGGAAACTGCGCAATACTGCGCAGTACACTAAATTATATAATTTAAAAAAAATGATATCTCAATAAAATAAATAAATATCTCCTGAAAATAGCGTTAAATTGGACTTTTTTACGTTATTTTTTACTTTTGTAGGCTTTCGCATGTACCCCCCTCATCCCCCTCATCCTCTCATTTGACCCCCCCTCACCCCCTTCTCCTCTCCCCTCACCCCCGTCCTCCTCCCCCTCACCCACTCCTCCTCCCCCTCGTTCCCCTCCTCATGCCCCCCCTCTTCCCCCCTCAGCCCGTCTGAATGTATTTAGTTTTATATAATGTTTTTAAAAAATCTCTCATAATGATTGAAAGGAAAATATCCAGACTTATAAATAGATAGAAACGATCTTTCAGGTAAATAGAGAAACTGATAAATAGATAGCTGCGTTTTTTTGTGTTATATGGAGTGGTTACATTATTTGAAAAACATTTAAAAACTTAAATTAATTTCAGTTAAATTGTTTTAGGATTTCAAGACAATTTTTTATTGATAAAGTTTTCAATTATCAATCCAATTTTTTTGTAAAATAACATTTAAATAAAAGTTTCTTCTATTTTTTCCACACAACCCAGGAGATAAATAGATGTGTGCGTTGATTTTTTTGTTTTGTTTAATTTAATATGTTGATTAGAAATTTAAGTATTACTGATAGTTTATGTAACGGTACAAGATTAAAAATAATAAAATTATTTAAATATAATATTGAAGCAGAAATAATAAGAGGAGAAAAAATTGGAGATAGGGTATTCATTCCACGAATAACCTTAAATACTGGAGAATCATCATCATTACCGTTTATTCTTTATAGAAAACAATTTCCTATTGTATTAGCATTCGCAATGACTATAAATAAATCCCAAGGTCAAAGTTTTGATGAGATAGGAATATTTATAAAAAGACCTTTGTTTTCTCATGGCCAATTATATGTTCTTTTATCTAGATGTAAAGACCCAGCAATAATCTTGGCTAATATAGCTAAAATTATTGTCATAATATATATATATATATATATATATATATATATATATATATATATATATATATATATATATATATATATATATATATATATATGTGTGTGTGTGTGGGTGGTTCATTGTCAAGTGAGCATGTCCAATAATAAAAATGTCTAAAATTCTACAAAAATGTTGGTGTATGTACCCAGAGTATGTAAGAAAAATTTCAGACCCTAAGGTGTTATACGTCAATGTCACTTAAAGTTTTAAAAATGCGTTTTTTTTAATATTTTCAGATTTTGCCAACATTATTTGATTTTTAACTCAAATACAAGGGACTTTTTGGTAAAAATAAGGTAAAAATATAAGAAAAAAATTATCAGACTCTATTAGGATATTTTCTGAGCTAATGCATTGTGATATATTGTGATATTAAGATTCTAGAAAAACGCCACAAATTTTTTCAGAATAAAAAATCTTAAAATTTAGTATTTCATATTTCCTTTAATTCTAGACTAGTTAGAATATGGTCTCAAGCTTAATATAATTTTTGCAGAATTTTTAAATAGCGCACTTTTCTCCAGTATTTCTATTGTGTGACTCTAATAAAAAGTCACCATTTAATAGCTCTGCAAGAAATAATATTTAGCTTGAGCAATAACAATATTGATATCAAGAAGAGTGTAATTGAAGTTTTGACAAAGGAAAAGAAAATACAAACTAAAAACATATATTTAAATAAAAAAGATGAATTGATAATTAGCTGTTCAAATAATGACAGTGCAAAGTTATCAGAATCAGTATTAAAAAGAGAGTTAAAAAGTGTACTTAATATCAATAGAGAGGAACTAAATAAATCTAAGATAAAAATCGTTGGAATTGATAATTGTGATAATATTTAATAGAAGATATGGATATTGAAAATGATATAAACATGAGAAATTTCAGCAGTTTTACTAGTAAAGCTCAAGCATTACATATGTATACAAATAATACCAACAAGAGTACCGCTTTAATGGAAGTTCCTGCAGAGATACATAGTTATATGAAGGAAAATAATAGCAAAATTTTTGTAGGTTATCAAAATTACAAAGCATACGATTTGATAAACATTAAACCTTGCAATAGCTGTGGCAGAAATGGTCACAGTGGAAAAAACTGTACAAATGATCCTATGTGCCTTAAATGCTCAGAAATGCACAAGACTAGTGAGTGTACAAATAATATCGTTAAGTGCCTGAATTGTGACCATAGTAATAAAAATTACAATACAAATTATGTAACTAACCATTTTGCCAATGACTATGATCTATGTAATATTCTGAAGAAAAAAATTAAAAGATATATAGACTCGACCGATTACCCTACGAAACCTTCTATACCACCGATGAATATAGATTACCAGCCGAAAAAAATAACGAAGAGGACACAAGTACCGACAGATGTAATTCCATCAACCAGTTATAAAAACCAGCAACAGCTCCAGCAAGAACAGCAGAAACAAAAATCAAGACAAGTTACTCATTCTCAAATATCAACATCACAGACAGAGAAAACGGTAAAATAAATACAGGGTAATAATAGTTGAAATGGATAATTTTGACTTTTCAGATAAGATACAAAAAGAGTTAATACACAAAAAAAACATGTGATAATATTTTTAATTTTAACAAAGTTATTAATAATAAAAAATATATAATAATGCGTATTAATATTAGGAGTATGAATGCTAATTTTGATAAATTTAAGATATTATTTGAGAGTCTGATTAATAAGCCTTCTATTATTATATGTACAGAAGCTTTTGAACAAGTCAATTACAATTTATACGAATTAAAAGGTTCCAACTATGAATACAAGAGTTACTATAATGATAGTAGGATAAATAGAAATGATGGAGTTATTGTTTTTATTGATAAAAGTGTGATACAAAAACTGAAATTGTTAAATCTGGTAGGATTAAAATTATAAATACACAAGTTACGCTTAATGATGATAGTAAGCTGGAGATTTCTGCTATGTACAGATCTCACGGTATACCCAAGTCTGAATTCATTTTGGAGCTAAATAGATACCTAATCAAAAAGAAAAATATTAGAAATCATTTAGTAATAGGTGATTTTAATATAGACATATTACAATGTGATAACATGAGCCAAGAATTCCTATGTAATTTCTGTGATAAAGGATATTTACCAGGCTTTATTGACATTACAAAGCCGCCTACTACTATATGTAAAGGATCCTGTATTTATCAATATTTTCATTAAAACTAGTAGCTTAAATACAATAACGTACAAACTGAGGCACTCTTTAACAGATCATTATCCTATTTTTATTGATATAGGTAAGATTAAAACTGAAATAAATAAACCAATAGAAACAGGAGATTATACAAAATTAATAAACATTGGTAGGACAAAAAACTGGAATGAAAATTTTACTATACATGATCCTAATTTAGCTACTGATATTCTGCTATTGAAAATAAAACAATGCATAGAATTGGCAACAAAAAAAATAGTAAATATAAACAGAAAGGAAGGAAAAAATGGATTACAGATGCTACTCGTATAATACAGTCATGTCAAACCAAAGAATTTTTATATAACTTATGGCAATTGGATCTCAAAAATGATCAGCTTCGTTTGCAATATAGAAACTATGCTAAAATATTAGACAAAGTAATTATAGATGCAAAATGAAATATGAAAAAAGTCTAGTCCAATATAATTCTAATAACCCAAAAATCTTATGGGAAATTATAAATACAAAAATAGGTAAAAAAACTAAATCTAAGGAAGCTATAAGTTATATAAGAGTAGATAATAATAAGATTACTGACAAAATTGAAATAACTAAAAATATTAATAAATATTTCTGTGAAATAGGTAGACAATTGAGTGAAAAGATTGTTAAACCCATAAATGAGGAGATTAAACTACCTGAAATGAATGCGAATTCCATTTTTCTCAGTCCAACAAATGTAAGTGAAGTAACAGATATAATCAATAATTTAAAATTGAAAAAGGGTGGTATTGACAAAATTCATGCTAAAATCTTGAAACTGATATGCAATCATATTGCTGAACCTTTATTTGTATTGCATGTATTGAGAAAGCCATTTGGCCTGATGCTCTGAAAAGGGCTGATGTTGTACCGTTGTATAAATCAGGTGAAAAGCATAATATGTCTAATTATAGACCTATTTCTCTAATTTCTAATGTAGCGAAAATTTTTGAGAGAATTATCTACAATAGAATTTACGATTTTGTAGAAAAGCATAATATTATATCTGAACATCAATTTGGTTTTAGGAAGAAAATGGGTACTAGAAATGCTTTAAATTATATAACCAATATTTTGTACAATAATTTAGATAAAAGTAAACCAATAATTGTAACATTCCTTGATTTGGCAAAAGCGTTTGACACCGTAGATCACAAAATTCTACTAGACAAAGTCTACTGTATTGGTATTAGAGGACAGGTGCTGGATTTGCTTTTAAGTTATCTCAATAACAGATATCAAGCAGTGGTTATGGATGGTAATGAAAGTGATAAATTATTAATAAACACGGGTGTTCCTCAAGGTACAATCCTGGGTCCTCTGCTTTTCATTTTGTATATTAATGATATCTTGAAGGAAATCCCCCTGGAAGAAATATTATCATACGCGGATGATACTGCTATAATTGCTACTGGTGATAATTGGATAGAAGCTCAAGATAATATAATCAAGTCTCTAAACATAATCAATAAGTGGTTAGCTTTAAATAAATTATCATTGAATGTAGACAAGACTGTTTTTATTACTTATGGCAATTACAGTGATAGTGTACCAAATAAATTAGCAGTTAAAATTAATGATAAAAATATAACAAGAGTCGAATACTATAAATATTTGGGTATAGTTTTTGACTTTAATTTAAGATGGGATAAACACATTCAGTACATTGTAAATGAGACAAAGTATCTTGTTTATATTTTTTACAAAATTGTGAAAATAATGTCAACAGATACATTAAGAATGATTTATTAATCTTTCTTCCATAGTCTAATAAGCTATTGAATATTAGCTTGGGGAGGAGTTTATAAGAATAATCGAGTTTTAGTACAAAATCTACAGAAAAAAATTATTAATATCATTAACAAACAAAATTTTATAGTTCAAGATAACCCTTTAAACATAGAACAAATATATAGTATCGAAGCTATAAAGTGTCATTATTCAGATCTCAAAATGCAATATACCAACTCAACTAGTGTAACAAGGAAAAAAAATTTAATTTTACCAAATAATAAAAAGAAAGTTGGAGATAAAAATTGCTATAAAAAGGCTATAGTAACTTTTAACAGTTTTCCTAACGAATTAAAAAATCTGAGTATAGATAATGTGTCACATAAGAACGTTATAATTAAACTGTTAATGTTACTATCTCGTTATATTATTTTATAGTTTTAACACAAATCATTAAAATAGAAATAATACTATTATGTTAAAACCAAATTTTGATGTAGTTGTTAGTTTAAGTAGATTTTAAGTTTAGTTTTAAGTTATATTATGTAAATTTTTTTATATTTTCTTTATTGTTTCTTTTTTGTAATGCCAGACCTGTAAACAGATAACGTGTTTATCTCTTCAGGATTTTACAGGGCTTACAATAACTCTGTAAATTTTTTCTGGTTTAAATAAATAAAAATAAATAAATAAATAGATTATTTTGCACAAGATTTAGAATGAAAGCTGACATGAAATATTAAATTTTAAGATTTTTTCTTTTAGTAAGGTGATGACGATCAGCTAGAATTTGGATATTACATCACAATGCATGGGTTTATAAAGAACACATACCGAAACAAAGGGCGCTATTTAAAAATTCTACATAAGTTATATTAAGCTTGAGACCTTATTCTAACTAGTCTAGAATTAAAGGAAATATGAAAGACTAAATTTTAAGATTTTTTATTTTGAAAATAATTGTGGCGTTTTTTTAGAATCTTAATATCACAATATATCACAATGCATTAGCTCAGAAAATATCGCAATAGTGTCTGATAAATTTTTTTTATATTTCTTACCTTATTTTTACCAAAAAATGTTCCTATATTTTTTTCTCAAAAGTCCCTAGTTTTTGAGTTAAAAATCAAACAATTTTGGCAAAATCTCAAAATATTAAAAAAACGCATGTTTCAACCTTTAATTGCTATTGACATATAACACCTTAGGGTCTGAAATTTTTCTTACATACTCTGAGTACATATATCAATATTTTTGTAGAGTTTTAGACATTTTTACTTTTGGACATGCTCACTTGACATGGAACCAGCCGTGTATATAAAGCGCCAATCAGCATTCAGCTTGCAGAGCCGCCGACCCGCATAACTGCCAAACCATCTAGTGTGTGTACGTATGTATGTATTTGTAGCACCATATCGCGAGTGGTCCATGGTTAAATTTAATGTTTCAGGGCTCATTTTCTTGTTTTCTTTTAAAGAAAGATGGCTCAAAAATATTTTTTTTTGTTTTTTTATGTGTTTTTGCTTCTTTATCGGTTTTTCGATTTTTTAATTTTAGTTTTCCGTTTTATTTAATACCTTAGAAATAATATTATTAATTTAGTGATAATCCATTTGAAAGAGCTTAAACTTACTTTTCCGTCCCGTATTTCTTTACAAGCTATTTCATTTTTTCTGTTATACACGGAAACGTTATATAGTAAAAAATTGCGATGATCAGTAACATAGAGTACAATAATCAGTAAAATTTTGAGCCATTTTATTTTAATTTTGCCGAGAAAAAAATCGTTTTGTAAAAAATATCGATATTCTATGTCGAACTATAACTTGAGTATAACAGCATTATTCTTTTTGAAAATTTCCAAAAAGGTAGCTTTTAACTATCTCTTAACTGAGTTATTTGCCCAGATCACGAGGACTTTTATTATTCATGATATTTAAGGTTATGTTTCTTTCCAAACTTTTTTTTGATCGCTTATATCTCGAGAACGGCAAGGTCATTTTTTTCCAACTGGTGCTCATTTTTTTCATTCCTTAATGAGGATCGGAATTAGAAAGAAATTTTAAGATTCATTGACTCACTTTTGTTTTACAACGATTTTTCTATTTTACGGTATTCTGAAATCAATAACGTAAATTAATTTAGAAATGGTATTTAGAAATAATTTGATCGTTTCAGTGTAAATGCATTTGAAAGAGAATAAAATTGTCTATATTCCCTGACACGAACTTTTTTATAAACTATTTTCCTTCTTTTGTTATATACGAAAACGTTATTTTTTTTTAAACGGCTATATTTTGGAAACATATGATGGAAAATCTTTATAAATAAATTAAGACGGAGAAGTTTTCCACTATTTCTTGGCAGTCATGGCTGAGCTCTTTGGCCAGAAAATGAAATATTTTATTTTTCAAGATATTTGAGGTTATATTTTTTTTCTTAATTTCTTATTATCTGTTTCTTGGGTATTACACGGTAATTGTTTACGATTCTCTCATTTTTTTTCGTTTTTTGATGAAATTAAATATTTTTCTTTTAGATTCATCGACTCGTTTTTGTCTTATAATAATTTATCATTTTTATGTTATTTTTTAATTTGGTCGCTTATTTCTTGGTATTAAGCGGTAATTTTAGTCTATTAAAAGCTAATTTTGTTTTGTTTTATTGATAAAGATTCAAAATTAAAAAGGCTTTTTAAATTTCGTCAATTTGTTTTATAGCGATTTTTATAATCCATATCTTTTCTTGAGGTAATATAATAAATTAACTCGCCATAAACTTAAATGTTTTACTACTTGTAATAATTTTATGGTATCAATTAATTATTTAGCATGTAAAATAGCTGTGGTTATTGGTGAAAAAGAAGAATATAGCAGAGATTGGGGATCGCAATTGTATCGCTTGGATGGTAGTTGCTTGTCTCAACCTTTTATTACGTTTTTTCTTCGGTAATATATTTTAATAAAATTTGATACTCTGAAGGATATTAAAGTGGCTGATCGCGATTTTGGTGTTAAAAATACAAAATTCAAATTTATTTTTTAAAATCAACTGAAGTCGTTTGAATCTTGTTAATTATGTGTTTTTGGGGTCATTGAAATGAGTTATGACACTAGTTAATAGTTACTACGAGTAACTATTAACTAGTGTGTTAAAGTTAACATTTTAATAAAACGTTATTTCTTTTGCTTTCTCAAAGAAAAATCTTTGTAACGATGATAACATTTCTTTTTGAAATTTGATGCATCTGGATGTTTTCGAGGTTCCTGAGACATAAAAATGGGTTTACAATAGTTTTTCAAAAGATGTCTGTCTGTATGTATCTATGTGTGTGTACGTATATAGGAAACCAAAAGTTGTGTCCATCATAACTCTTCAAGGGAAGCATATCACGCGCTAAAATTTTGCAGACATAATATATATGTTTGAACTTAAAACTGATTAGATTTCGGAGCTGATTGGATAATATTAAATTCATTTTTAGAAAAAATATTAATTTTTAAAAATATGTAAAAAATGAAATTTTGTTGTCTTATTTAATACGTTAACCTTGTTAAAAATATGTACGTTTTCATACAGTTGGTGTAATTTCCTTACGATTGATATATCTTATAATAACTTTAAACTTATTTTAGTAAAATTAGAACAAAATATTAGTTTAGAATATTGTAAAATGCGAAAAAATTTCTTTTGTCATTTTATACGTTGAACTTGTCAAGAATATATACGTTTTCATAAAGTTGCATATAGCATTAATTTATTAATTGCGAATGTTCATTACAAGATTCCGTAAATACATCGATTAATCGGGACCTCTCTTTGTGGAAGCATTCTGCTAAGGCAGTTAGCAGCGGCTTTTATTTCAGAAGAATAATTTGTAGAAGAATCTGATGTATATAATGCTAATATTATATATTTTTACGAGAGTTGGTTAACTTTCTTAATTTTTAAAAAGTTAAGTTAGCAGTTAATCAAAATCAAAACTAATTCAGTTAAGTTAAGAGTTACTAACTGAAATAATAATAAAGTTAAAAGTTAAAAGTTAATTTAAAGGTTAATTTTATTAAAAACCAATTTTTATTATTTTCAAAGTGAGATTTAAAATTTATTTTAAATAATGATACATTATACAGATTTTTAAAAATAAAAATATAAGTTTAATAAAAAATGCAAATAAATTATATTTTTAAATCCAAATGAGTACAAAAGATTTTGTTGTCATGCTAAATTTTGTAATAATTTTATATAGAACCGTTCATGACCTATTAATTGTTTTTGTTGAAGACTTTAACTAATGAAAATATTTTTATCTGTAATGTTGTAATAATTCATGCATAAGTGAATAGTACATCATCATCATGTATATCATTCGTATTTATTAAAACATAAGTGATCATCGAAATCGAAATTATAAGTATATGTACATCGTCGTTACATCTATGTATCATTATAATAATTTATGTTATTCAATCTGACAGAACAATGCGCGGTTATCGTCATGTAACTCGTACTGTGACAGGCCGAAAGAGAAGCGTTATCAATAGAAAAAATTGAACGATTTAATTGAACTTTTTAATTTGTATTTAATAAGTCTTAGACTATAGGGGATAACGGGGTAATGCCGGCCACTGGCTAATTCCGGTCACCCTTATTTTCAATAATCTAAACATTTTTAGGTAAAAATTCGAATAGTATATCAACCGCAACATAAAATGCAATTAATCTAACGTCAAAACAACCTTCTATTCAGTATTATTATGAAATTATACGCAATCAAAGTTTTGGCCTACATTTCTTATAATAAATTTGGTCTATAAAATAAGCTTTTATGCTTATTATTTGTTAATTTATGCAGTATTTTTTGCTACTTTATTAATTTGAAAATCTAGTCATATGAAGTAGTGAAGAAAAAAGAGTATAAACCTATTGCTTTTTTTGTACTTTTAATTTAAATTACTAAGCAGAATTGGGGTAATCCCGGTCACAATGTTATTTATATGACGCTCCCAAAAGTGAGGCTAACAGAACGTTGCGCTGCGCTCTCAGGTAGGACAACTTTTCTTAAGGGGGTAGTATACCTATAAATCACGAAAAAACCGATTTTATTTAAAATTTTTTTTATTTACAAGCTATAAATAACTTAAAAATAAAGTTTTAGTTATGAATAATACCATAAAAAAATTTACAGGCTTTAAATGATTATTTTTAAATTACTATCTTTTTGAAATTCGCGCAATTTTTGGTAGTATTGCGTTGAAAAGGCGTAACCTAATCATATATTCTACCCACATAGCATGGAAGGTTTCTGGAAGCTTTGTGGAAGCTTCCAAGAAAGTTTTGGATTCTTTCGGAAAGCTTTCATAAAACCTTCCTAGAAGCACAAAATGTCGAATCGTTTAGGAATATTTTTTTAAAGATTCCAAAAAAATAGTTGTAAGTTTTCGGAAAGGTTATGGTAAGCTTCCAGGATATTTTAAAAGTCCTTCTAAGATTTCTGAATACGTTGCTGTTAGCTTTCAGGAAGCTTTCATTTCAGATTACCGCAACCATTCAGAGAATCATTTGGAAAGCTTTTTCGAAAGGTTCAGAAACAGATTATTGTAAAGCTGTTGTTGTAACTGTTTTTTTATTTTACACATTTTTATATTATTATTTTCGCTTACATTATACACGTTTATAGAATTATACAGCAATAACGCATTTATTAATACATGGAAAAATTTTGTACTTGGACGGGATTTGAACCCGGGACGCTGTACTCCGGAAGCTGCCATCCTACCGATTACGCCATCGCGGCTAGTTAAGAAAGACAATTCGAATCGTCCTTATATGTTACGTAAAATTCTAATGTCAATAAAATATTGTTTTTTGTATATAAAGCATAGACATAACTTCTCTTTTATGTGCAAAAGTTTAATTAACTATGTGCATGTCAATTAATTTATATTAAGTAATGCAGAAATCATATAATAGTACAATTAAGAGGCCGTTGATTACCGACAGAGATTCCTACTATATCACATACCATTTTCGTAATTTATTTAAATAATATAATTTGTTTCATAAAAAACTATGAGTTGTCGGACGCTTCGTTCGAGAATAAGCAATATTTTAAGTTCCAAAACAGTTCATATAAATGTTAAAGAAGAAAATATATGAAAATATACCCTTCACACAAATAGATTTTGTGCAAAAATATGAATAAATGTGAAAAAAGATGAATAAATGTAAATAAATGTTAGAAAATGTGAATAAATGTGAAAAAATGAGAGAAAATGTGAATAAATGGAAGAAAATGTGAGCAAATGTGAATAAATATGAAAATATGTGGATAAATGTAAGAAAACGTGAATAAATATGCACACTCAACCTATTCTGTACAATTTTTTTTTCTATCTCTATGAGAAAACGTGATAAAACGTGAAAAGATAAGCCAAAACATGAGAAAATGTACATAAACGTGCAAAAATGTGACAATATGCGACAAAACGTGCCGCTACTGTTCGATATCAGATACTTATGCACATTTTCTCATATTTCCTCATATTTTCTTATATTTTCTCACATATGTCATATTTTTTCACATATTTTGTCACGTTTTCGCACATTTATCCACATAAATTATTTCCAGCAGGGACACATGTATACTTTTCACCAATGGCAACGAATTTGTATATAAATGATGAAAAAAATGATTCTATGGAGTCCATAGAAGCTTACAAAATGGCGGCACAGTCAAATCAGCTGCGGCGAATTTTCGTGAGCTTTACTTATTTTTTCCTAATATCGTCCTTAAAAAAAATTTTTTTTGACTCTGCAGGTATTATTTTTCTTTGCCAGATCCGTAGTCTAAGGCTGAATCTAAAATCAGAACGATTGAAACGGAGTTATTGAACTCGTAGACGAAAGATTCTAGTAAGGTTAGAAGGATTATTTATTGGAAGGATACAGGAAGCTGTTCGGAAGATTGTAAAAAATAGAACTTTTTATTATCTCAAGAAAGCTTACCGTAATCTTTCCATTAAGCTTCCAGGAGAAATTTATGTTAGATTTCTGGATCCTTTCATTATACCTTACCTAAATCTTTCATGAAAAATTCTAGTAAGGTTTCAAAGGAATATTTATTGGAAGGATACCGGAAACTTTTTGGAAGATTACACGTAATATTTCACAATCGATAATTTGAATATTGCGCGTTATCTTACGTAAATATTGCAGGAAACTTTCGTGGAATATTTTTATGTAATATTACTGAAACTTTTACATTAGTTACGTAAAGCTTAAGGAAAGCTTTTACTGCAATCTTTCTTGAATCTTTCGCTGGGAATCTTTCGTGCTATGTGGGTACCCCATTAACCAGGCTTGCCGTGGTAAAATCGTGGCAATAGTTGCTGTGCAATGTTTGTTAGCAATTTGCTTCCAACTTGAGCTCAAGAAATGACGAATATCAAGGATTGATGTCTATCTGCCGTAAAATTGACTGCAAATGCTTGCCACCAAATTGCTGCCATATACGGACGCAGATGTACTTACATATGATGTGTAACTGTTGCTGCAAGTTTTGTACATCAATTTGCTTTCAACTTGTTTTCAATATTATTAATATTTTATATTATTTTATTTTCAATATTATTCACGTAATATTCAATAAAATTACTCATATATGCGACAGTGCGAGAGAGAGAGGGAAGAAATTAATAACAGCATATTGATGGAAATTTGTGTGACATAAAAATCGACAAATGTGACGACAATATGATGACAATTTATGCCTATGATACGCCTGCACATCATGAGCAATAGTTGCTGTAATTTTGCCTTCACTTTGCCCTCATAATTTACTTCAATACTTGATACAAAATTTCCATCATATACGGACGCAGTTTTACGTCAAACTTATGGAAATCGATAGCAAAACGTGTATGTCAAATTGCTAACAATTTGCAATACATCTGGCTAATGGGGTAGTGAGAGTTTACATCCAAAGCTGTCAAGAAGTATAAGTGTTTTCAAGATCATAAAAAATACTAAAATTGTCAAAAGGATTATTGCAATACATTTATTCAATCAGATAAGTCATCTTAATTTATCAGTAGCTAATGTAATTTTTGAATGTATTACTTTGTTATATTTTTTTTTCAGTAAATCAGCATACGATATAAAGGAAAAAAAAGATCTTAGTCAACTGTACATATGGAAAAATAAGTTTTACTCGAAGAGATCACATCTAGAAAGATATTCAAATCTATTACTGGTATGTAAAGTATTTTACTTCTAAGCGTATAATTTTTCTATTTCATACTAAAGTAACATTAGTTTCTTTCAGGTTACAAATGGCACGCACTGCACTTCCTGATTGAGATGATGAAATCATATTTTGTATTTGAGAATAGCTGTTGAAGTGGATTAAAATGTTATAATATGGACTGAGATGTAATGTTTGAAGAAATTGTAATATTAGCGAAAAGTAACTTTAAATGCAATTTTCTCATAACTGTGTTATCAGAGCTTGCGCGAAACCTGCAGAGTGAATCGATGCATGGATTTTGATGATCCAGGTCTTAAAATATTCCTTTTGAATGCTATTTTGGACTGAAGCTATTTAGAACCCTCTAAGAATTGATTATCATGTGAGTATTCTAGTCTAAATGTGAAAAAATAACAATTTTAATAATTATTATAATTATTTTAACTTTCAAGTCTTCAAAAAATATAAATAAGTTAAAATTAATTTCTCCAACTAGCTTCAGTCCAAAAGTCCGCTTGAGTCTGTAGGTTACATGCAAGCAAAAAATGTTCATAGACTAATATCTCCCCTTTAAGAGAGGGGGGGGGGAGCGGGGTCTCTTAAGGATGGTTTTTGTAAGAAATGTATTCAACTTTAAGAATCTATTCATACTTATATTTTAATTATATTCCTATTATTTTTACAGATGGAAATCTTCAAAGAAATTTTTCACCTATAAAAGTAACTTTTTAATAGTAACCGGAATTGTACCAAGGCTGATCAGTATTACCCTTTGATGTGGGGTAAATCTGGACAAAATGCTTTTTTCTATTTCGGCTTACAGCTTCGATATCTTAAATTTATATATTAAACCAATAAGAAATATTTAAAGTCAATAGTTTGGACTAACATAATAATTATTTAAAGTTAGAAAAAACAATTTTAAAGTGGAAATAACAAGTACGTTTGCTTAGGTGACCGGCAATACCCCGTTCTCCCCTACATAATAGTATTCTTTATTATGATTTTAACAATTACTTGCATAGAACAACAGATGGTCGCAAGTTGATTATTTAAACCAAAACAAAAAAAAACAAGTTTACTTGATTAGTATAAGCGTATTACTTATCTGAACCGAAATTTTCCTCATAAATAAAAAAATTTAAAAGACGACGCTCATTAAAAAATTAGATATCGAAAAAATGCTTTTCCATATAATTCTAAATTTCTTAAATATTATTCTTCGCACTATTTTTTAACTGTTTATTTAATTTTGATTTGAACGAGAAATACACTCATACTAATCAAGAAAAGTGATGTTTTATTTTGTTTTGGATCATGGATGTACTTGCCCATGACCGATAATAGACTTTTTCACTTCTTACAATGAAGTTTAAGGTAGACTCTTTAGGATATTCGATCTTAAATCTGTGGCTTCCCGGAATAACCTCTTAAGTCTATTTTTTTAAAAATCGTGTTTAATGTGGATTTTATATATTCAAATGCACCATTTTCATATAAAAATATAAAAAATGTCAGTAATATCACCCTATGGTCGAAACCAGTACAGTGCATAACCATTTAAGTCCATTTTATTGAAAGTTGTTCCCGAAATAACCACTTAAGTCCACTTTATTGAAAGTTCTTCCCGGAATAACCACTTAAGGGGAGGTCGGAGCTATCCTAATTGGTGTAGATTTTACGTACCTCAAAAATTAATATCATAAAAATAAAAATTTGTGGTCATTTATGGTACAAAAATGCGGTTGTCCGGTGTTCTTGCCATAATAATATATGTTTATAAAGCTTCAAGCGTACATAATTGCGCACAATTTCGTAAAATAATGAAAAATACGGCGCGAGGTGAAGCTATCAGTAAGGCTAAGAAACGGTAAGATGACCATCACTTTTACCGATTTCCATTCGTCAATTGTAACAATATTTCATAATAAAAAACTTTTGAGGCTACTAATAAACAAAATTGCTGTTGTCCGGTGTTCTTTACATAATAACAAACTATTATCAACCTCGATTTTGATGTTACTATGTGAATTTTAGACGTATAATGAAAAATATGGCGCGAGGTGGAGGTCACAATGGTAAAGTTCGCTCCGACCTCCCCTTAAGTCCATGTTTGATTACTTTAAACGTTTATTAAGGTGGTTATAAAACTTATTCGAGTGTAAATTGTACATAATACAACATTTAGGTCGTGGTTTGTAAAAAGCATATATTTAAGAGACAATAATTACATTTTAATTACTAGTTTTATTACGTGGTAAGTTTTATTAATTAATTATAACAAAATAATGAATTATTACAAAATATAACGCTTTTATACAAGTGTTTTGTATTACATCAGGTACAAGTTTTTATTTAATATAAAACGTATAAGATATTTGGAAATTAATTTATAATAATCCTGAACAAAAATATTTTAAAAATATAATACTGAAAGTAATTAAATAGCTTTAATAGTAAAATAATTAATAAAATTTAGTAATAAACAAAAGAATTGGAGGAAATTATTTTCTTAGTAGCTCTTGGTGGTTGTCTTCTAATTTCTTGCGACTTTTTATTTATTCTTGGATCTTCTAGAGTATTTTGGCTATTTTCAGATAATTGCAATTCAAGCGCAACGTTCCTTTTCAAAACTTAAGAGCAGTAGGGTACGGCTAAAAGGCACAGTTCCCGGCATAACAACTTAAGTCCATGTTCCCGGAATAACAACTTAACTTACGGTATTTACTCGTTCCTACAAACGTAACCATGTAATTCTATTACTTATTAATATGATTAGAAAGGTATATGATAACCCATTAAACGAGCATATTATGTATCTCTTTAACTACGATCTTACAGATCAATGCAAACATTAAAACCTGTTTTTCTCAAAAAGATAAAAAGTGGACTTAAGTGGCTATTCCGGCAAGCCACAGAAATATAAAAATGTATATAATAATTTGTTTACATATTACAACATGATAAATGTTATACTATGAATGAAGAGTACTTCAAGTCACAACAAATTTTCTTTTATGAATATTTTGATATTGCAAAATTAGATATCACGTCAACTAGAGTTCGATTTGACAAAAGATCCGAATCTCTTTTTTTATCACCTGATTTTAATTAAAAAGACTTCATTTTCCCCTTGGAAGACTTCATGGGAACTTACTCATATAACAATTAAAAAAAAGTTTTGATTATTTTTCAATTTATATATTGGTGAATTCCCCTAGAATCTTTCAAGAAACAACTGGTATTATCAAAATATTTTTGGTCACTCTTAAAGTACATTTATTTCATATTATAAACGTTTCTCATATTCTAAGATGTAAATAAATTATTATAATTTTTTACTTTTCAGGTCGAATTTAATGAAAAAACGACCTTAAATATAAAACTTTCGATTTAAATATAAAATCTCATACTTCTTCGGAAGTTTATTTATTTAAGGATGCCAGCTACTCAAGGTTCTATTTTCCTTAGATTTGAGAAAAAATAATTACTTAGGCTATATTCTTCATTATTGCTTAAAAATACACTAGTTTGAAAACTGTCCTGGCGATGAAAACTTCAAAATTAACAAATTTCCTTAAACATTTTCACGATAAAGTTTAAAATGAAGAAAATTGTGGAGTTTATTTAACTCATATTTAAAAGTTAAAATATCGCCGTAGTTAAAAAAATTATTATAAAAAACTGCGATTTTTAGGGTTGTTTTATTAATTATTGTATGTGTTACGTACAAAGTCTGAAATCCTACACTTCGGAAAATGCACAGAGATTTTTGTGCAAAGCCGTCTTGTCCAAAGTAAATTCACGCAAAGGACAAAATAAATAATTAGTTTTCACTATGCTAGTAAATATATCAATGAGATTTAAATAAAATATGATAGAGTATAATAGGTAATATAATGGAGAAATATTTGTGTATAATGTACTTAAATCAAAAGTACAGATAGTATCATCTCTGCCTTGAGCCTGTATGTACCCAATTCGTATATAATAATGAATACTGCCAGTATTGACAATTAAAAGGAAGTATTAAAAGCTGAAACTAGGATGAAAATATTTCTCTTAGATTATAGAATGCAAAGAAATTGCAACGTATTCACGGTTGGTGACTACTTTTAGAGACTTAGTAGCGTATAAAGCTTCAATTATAAGTTTTTTATTACTATCGTCAGGTGAGACGTAAATTCAGATACCCTCTATGCTTGTATATAGAATATGTCTCGTATTTACCTCCCACTCGACGATATACAAGAGACTAATTGAACGAAATATTTATTTGTAACATCAAAATCGAATATTGTTTCGATGAACTTATATATTGTTTAAAATATAAATAAATGTTTCTTTATAATATTTTAATCTATTTTACGTATTAGCAATATAATTAAAACCCACTGTTTACTTTTCCCTATGTATGAATCAACCTTGTACAAGGCAAACGTGTAATTCGCAGTCTGCACAAAAATTTCTTGTGCAAAGTACGACGATTCCAAACGGGTTGTACAAAACGGGTCGTGCACATCGAGTCTTGTATAAAAATCTCTGTGCACTTCGCGAAGTGTAGGATTTCGGACCTAATACGTAACATATATATTATTAACTATCTTTTAGGACTTCATTTTAATGTACAATTAACTTATAAAAAAAGTTACAAGTTACTCTAAGATAATTAACTAGTTAAGTAAAAAGTTACGTGGTTGCAACAACTAACTAAGTTAAGTTAAAAGTTACTAACTTTTTAGCTTTTTAACTTAACTTGTAACTTTTCAACTAGTTACCCCCCAACCCTGATTTTAAACGTATCTTTGTAGTAATAACGTGTGTAATTATAAATAAGCAAATAGAAAATTAAAAACTGCTTTTTAAATTACTTCTATTATATCTTTTAACTTTTACAAAGAATATTTTTTACGGACATGAATTATCTTGAATGTAAAATATTCTATTAAATCTAATTATGTAATATATAAACGCATTGCATGAAAATTTATACAATACATCTAAGTAAAACAAAAGACACATTTCTTTCATTCAGATTACTTTCCTACATCACAATGCTTTTAGAAAACAGTCGGTAAATCGAGGCGGCGCATCTTTGAGATATCAATTTTAACGACCAAGATCATTTTTACGAGTGGCGCACGCGCACCACGACTCATTCCTATAACAACAATAATTGATATCTTCAACCGTGAGATATGGCTAATTGGCATAACATCCGTGCGACTTAATTAAAATGTGCCCCCAACGTTGTGTGTGTGTAATTTCAATAAATCTCGACGCCTCCTTGGTGCACATTTTCCATAGTCGCGCGCATTCAGAAAAATTCTCGACGCCTCTTCATAAATTCGCGTAGGCAGTATAACCTAGCAAGTAAATCGTCGAGTGCCCGAGACGGCGGAAGGCGAAACAAAAGAGCGATAATTAAGTTAACTTATAAGAACAAAGAAATTCATATTGGATCAATTAGTTTAGTTTCAGGAAACTAAGTGTCAATGAATTGGTAACTGTTTTTACTCTTATTTAGGGTATCCTTTGATTTTTCATCTGCCATTTTATTACCTTCTTGAAGATCTCCCTTTTGTTCGACATCATCAGAAACAGTTTTCGGGTTATCATCAATTTTATTTGATTTTATCTCAAATTCTACCTCCGGCTGCAAGCATATCTCATTAAGGGGACATTCCAATGTGACGGGTTGGAAAAATCGATTTTTTTTTGCATTTTTCGATAGTTTTTACTGATAGAGTTGATATCCCACAGTCGGTTTGCGTGATTCCTACCTTGTTGATTAGTTATAATGCTCCAAAAGAGAGTCTCTAACTGCGCGTGCACGGGTGTCGGAGCAGGTATACGAATTAAGCATTCGAGCAGCTGTTCCGTGTTTATACCTGCGTCTATACATACAGATATACAGTAGAGGCGTCTCTTTTCACGATTATAAGTAATGGTTTCTTCAAACGACCAGTATTATTTGAGATTTCGCTGAGGAAAGAGTGTTGTTTCCAGAACTCTAATAAGTGAAAATGGATAGAAAGCAAAGCAAATCTTCTTCAAGACGGCCAAGTTATTCTGGTAAAAAGAGGAATTACTATGGAAATCAACATTCGGATGAAGTTGGTACTAATTTTGCTAGTACATCAGCAAATAAATTGAGAGGGAGTCAGGATGACAGTTTCTCTGTGAGTGAAAGTGATTCTGCAACCTACTGTTTTATCCAGTTCGCTCTTGTATTTTCATCACTGCAAACCATCGTGAAATGTCAAAAATGTGATTGAGGTATTATTTTTTCAAAATATGGTCAACGAGGACTTGGTTTCAAAATTAAATTAGTCTGTCAGTGTGGAGATAGATTCATAGACTCGTGCAATATAATAAGTAATGCCTACGAAGTTAACAGCCGTTTCGTGTATGTTATGCGATTGATTGGCGTTGGTTTGCAAAGCATAAACTATTTTTGTTGATACATGGCCATGGATATTGGCAAGAATTTCAACATCAATTTATATTATAATATCATAAAATCCATCTCTGAAAGCGTTAACGCTGTGTACGATATTGTGATTTGTAAAGCTGTTCGAGAAGAAAAAGAGTTGAATGTACAAGCTGGCTTTCCAGAAAACGAGCTCTCAGTTTCTGGCGATGGTTCGTAGTCCAAGAGACGATTTTCTTCTCTTCTAGGCATTATATCATTGATTGGAAAATATTCAGATAAACTTTTAGATACCATCGTAAAATCGAGTTTCTGTAAAGCATGCAATGCGTGGAATGGCAAAGAAGATACAGATGCATATGATGCTTGGTACGGAATTAACGAGCCAGAATGTCAAGAAAATCACCATGGTAGTGCTGGTAAGAGGATGTAGATGGTATTATTAAAATGTTTCAGCGATCGGTGAAAAATCACGACGTAAAATGTGCCTATTACATCGGCGATGGAGATAAAAATTTCCACTCACTTGTAAAAGGGACACGCCCTTATACTTAACTTTGTACTTCTTATACGATAAACTAGCTCTTAAACTTATTTGCTCGTGCTTATTTATTCGCTGTACCTGCGCTCCTATTCATATCTCCCTGCCACCATCTCGAGTACGAGACCTCAGCGCAGCGCAGCTCAGCCAAGCCGACTACAAGGAACTAAGGCCTACACACACAGACACACACAGACACACACAGACACACACACACACACACGCACGCACGCACGCACGCACACACACGCACACACACACACAGCGTAAATCCCTAAATACTTCGCCAGTCTTTCTGATCCTATCGTAAACTCGCACTTCCTACTTTTACCACTATCATATTAAATGTCATTTTCGCTATCTTGCTTTTGCTAATGTCTCGTCGCCCAGGTATATTACGTAAGTATTGACCAAAATTATAGGCGAACGCGATTTAATTTCATATTAACTTCGTGCCATTTATTTCTTACGCGCGACGTAACAATTGGGAGTCCACTCTCCGGGATATTTTAATAACAATTAGCGCTAATAGCAAATTTTTTTGTCGAAATATTCAAATATTATACTAAAAAAAATTTCTGCCCGCAACCGT
Source organism: Gastracanthus pulcherrimus (assembly GCA_949152435.1). Taxonomy (NCBI): domain Eukaryota; kingdom Metazoa; phylum Arthropoda; class Insecta; order Hymenoptera; family Pteromalidae; genus Gastracanthus; species Gastracanthus pulcherrimus. The sequence goes on from OX424574.1 coordinate 110,566,186, forward strand.
TGTCACTAATGCTAGACACCGGCGCTGGGCCAGCACTTTTGAAAATTTCAAAAAAGCCGCGTAATGTTCAAGTCGATGCTAACGAAATTTTAGAACTAGCCGGTATAACAAAAAGTAGCATAAACGCTTATGGCAAAATTTCAATGCAATTTCATGATTTAACATTTTATTTTCACTTAGTACCAGATGATTTTCCTATTCAGGAAGACGGTCTGCTCGGCAGTGAAATATTTATTAATTATGATACAGACATCAATTATAGAGAACAATATATTATAATTGATAATTATAAATTGCATCTAAAATTGCCGTCAATTAAAAATAAAAAAGTACATAAGTTTTTAACTGCTACTTTTACCGAAAACACAGAACAGCGCATGCAATCAAAATCCGAACATTTGCCAAATTCAAGCTTAGAACATGGAAATTTGAAAAGTCGAAAATCATATACGCAAATCACTTCCAATGCGAAATCCGAAATTCGATATTCGAAAAACGAAAATTTTAACTATAAAACCGAGATTCGAAACCCCGAAAATCGAAATCCGAAATTCGAAAATAGTAAATTAAGAGCACAAAATCGAAATCAGAATAATTCAAAATTAGAAAATCAATCGAACTCCGAAATTCGAAAACCGAAATCGTGACAGAAGCAGGAACCGGTTATTCCTAGCAAACTACCGAAAAAAACTACCAAAATTCGAAATCCGAAATTAGGAAATAAAAAAGCAAAAAAACATTTTTTAGCTTTTGTTTTAGAAAAACAAAAACAACGCTGTTAGAAGCAAATGAAAATGGCTTCAAAAAGCTGATACAAAATCGCTGTCAGAAGCAAATAAAAAATCGTATTCAGAAATTAATAACAACGTATTTTTGGAAGGACTTAAAACTTGCATATGATGAATTTAAAAATTGCGATAAGAGAGAACTTGAAAATGAAATTTTAGAAAAATTGAATTATTTATTGAAAGTTATTAACGAAAGTCAACAAATAAATAAATTCTTACCTGAAAAATTTGAGAATATCCAAATCAATTGTAAGCATATACTAGTTATACTAAATATGCTAAAATATGAGAAAGTTAATGAAATCCAGAAATTAATTATGCAGCTGAAGAAATTAGTTAAGTACGCAGTACACGCAAAGTCTAAAAATAGCAGCTGCCATTACTCATTTCTCCTTATAAGCAATACAATTAACGCAGCTAAACGTCACATAAAAGGAAAGAAAATCATAAAAAATGTAAATGAAATTAAGAAAAGTAAGATAATGACCATTTCTGATAAGAATGCGAAGGGTAACGACAGCAGAGCACACAAAGTAAAAGCGCTCTTGCGCCTCGACCATCTGACCGGCGAACAGAGAATTTCGGTACAGCGGCTCATAGACCAATATGCGTCACCCTCCTGTACTAAATGAGTACATCAATAGGCAAGTACAAGAATTGTTAGACAACGATATAATCGAGCCCTCGATCAGCTCTTACTCAGCACCGGTATTTTGCGTCGATAAAAAGCCCGATTCAAAGGGCAATAAACGTTATTCAATGGTGGTAGATTTTAGAAAGTTTAACGTAATCATACCTGATCATAATCACCCTGTACTCAATATAACTGATATTTTAGACAAATTGGGGCACGCAAAATTTTTTTCAGTATTCGATTGAACTTCCGGTTACCATAATATTTTTATAAAAAAGAAGATAGACACAAAACAGCCTTTCATTGTAATTTGGGTGCTTTTCATTTCCACAGGAGCCCGTTTGGACTTAAAACAAGTGCATCAGTTTTTCTCGCTCTTATTACAGCACGAATTGCAGGTATGAAAGGTGTAGTAGCATTTTTTGATGATATTTGTATTTTTTCTGAAACTATCGAAGAATATTGGGAACTAATAGCTGAGCTGTTAAAAAGATTAATAAAAGCTAACCTGATATTGCAACCAGATAAATACGAATTTTTAAATGAAGAAATTAATTACCTAGGGCACGTTATAAGCAGTAATGGATTGAAGCCCGATCCAAAAAAATAGAAGCAGTAAAAAAATGTCCAGTTCCCAAAACAGCAAAAAATATTAAACAATTTCTGGGACTGGCCAATTATTATAGATGTTTTATACTTGGTTTTGCAAAAATAGCCAGACCTTTAAACCTTTTACTAAAGAAAGATCAACCATTTATCTGGGAAAAAAATTCTCAGGAAACTTTCGAAAATTTGAGAAATCGATTATGTGAGCCGCCAATCTTAATGCATCCTAATTTTGAGAAACAATTTACTGTTTCAACCGATGCTAGTGGATACGCGATGGTAAAGTGATTAACAAGAACTCCCCATAGCTTTTGTATCACGAGGCCTCACCCCAGCTGAAGTAAATTATTGTACTTTTTCGAAAGAAGCTTTAGCTATAGTATTTTGTATAACTCAATACAGACCATACTTATATGGCAGAAAATTCACTTTTATTACAGACCATAGACCATTAGTTTGGCTAAATTCGCACAAAGATCCAAGATCTAGAGTAACGAGATGGAGATTAAAATTGGCAGATTACAATTTTGAAATTAAATATAAGCCGGGCGTAATAACTACTAATGCCGATGCACTTTCGCGAAGTCCAGTAGAGTCATAAATATTAATCATTAACGATACCACAAATAGCAATTTGTTAGCAAGTGAGCATGAGCAAGCTAACAATCAGAGTGAGCTAAACAGAGAAATGAATAATCAAGCGTTAGAAAGGCAGGTAGAGCCCGCCGACGCTGAGCCACCCGGCATGATGACGATAATGCGCCTACGCGCAGGCAGACAGCACACGGTACGCGACAGCCATGCAAGCCCTCGCACCACGCAAGAGAACAGCCTGAGGTCGTAAAATGTTTGAAGAAGAACGGCCGGTGACACATGACACGGCCACTGCAGCTACAGAAACAGTAGAAATGCCGTCAATCGCAGCCACGCCGCGCAGAAATTTTCAAGGGGATGGGGGGGGGGGGCGGTGAAAGCACGAATCCTGAGGAAAGGCAGGAAAGTCGTGCACGCAGCCCCATCACTACAGCTGCCGATAACACTGCGGAATTTGATATAGATCTTAATGTAACTACTATATTAAATGAAAATTCAAACGAGTCTAATGAACTACTAAATTCTGAGCTCACACATTGTGACTCACACGCAAACGAACTCCCTAGTAAAAATATTAATTATTGTAGAGAAAAATTATTTATGCGAATAGATAATTATTTATATTTCGTCAATTCCATAGGCCAACCATTGCATGAAGGAGCAATGCAATTATATGAAATCAATAAACTACCACGTCTTGATAATTTAACTGTTGGGGAACCTAAATTAATTAAAGTTAATACTAGATTCCATATAGTAATGTTACTTAGAAGCGAGCAACGCGAAAGTTTAAAAAAAATCATAAATATTTTGCAAATTTTACTTAATAAATTGAGTTTTATTTTAATTGAAAAGGAGATTAATACATTTAGCGTAGCAAAAAGTAAAAATATCGAAAACGTTGAATTCAATTTAATATTAAACAGCATTAAAAAAGAATTATATTTAACAAACATCAAAATCATTATATGTCTCGGTCATACACAACATTCTCCTTTTTCTGCATGCGCAAAAATTATCGAGTAAATGCATTGTTCTACGATTGGTGGACACAAAGGCGTCTATGAAACTTATAATAGAACTAGACATAAATATAATTTGGAAAATCTTAAGCAGGAAATACAAAAGTTCATTAAAAAATGCAAGCAATGTTAATTAAAAAAATTAGTTAGAGTCAAAACCAAGCAAAATTTAATTATTACTGATGATCCAGCAATACCGTTTGCTAAAGTAGCTCTTGATATAGTCGGACCATTGCCTAAAACTAAAATGGGTAATGAATATATACTTATCATGCAGGATCAATTTTCGAAATTCATAATTTTTGTTCCCCTTTCCGATCAGACAGCGATCTCCGTAGCTGACAGATTTATTAAAAGATTAGTTTGTATTTTTGGAGCTCCTCAAGCTATATTAACAGATCAAGGGACAAATTTTCTAAGTAAATTAATGACGCGCGTAGCCAAGAGATTCAAAATCAAGCAAATTAAAACTACCGCATTTCACCTGCAGTCGAACGGTTCTCTCGAGCGAGCGCACGCGCCGTTAAGTGAATTTCTCATGATGTTTATTTCTAAAGAAGCCGAATGGGATGAATGGGTCGAATTAGCAATGTTTAACCATAATTCCGGGCGAAATGAATCGTCCATTTTCAAACCTTACGAGCTTGTGTTTTGGCGTCTAGCATGACTACCGTCAAGCGATCCTCCCGCCGCCGACGACCTCTTACCTGCGTATGCCGACTACATGTAAGATCTAATCTCAAACCTGAGCGCCTTAAGTGAAATAGCTGCCGTAAGAATCTCCTTCGCTAAGGAGAGAGCGAAGCGATATTACGATTTAAAGGCTAATCACGGAGAAATAAAAGTAGGTGATTACGTTTGGTTGCAAAAGGGGCCCAAGCCGCATAAATTCGATAATCCGTATACTGGTCCTTATTGAGTGTTATATATTTGGGAAAATGAAAACGTAAAGATACAATTAAGAGAAAATCAAACGAAGTTAGTGAACATGAACCGCTTGCGCTTTTCGCATTGTTAAACCACAACAACAAAACATATATACATATACAAAAAACTTAATTATTAGCAACAAATATGAATAAATAAAGGATAATTCGAATTATTTGTGTCTGTTCCCTCCACTTACGGATACTGAAGCTCGATTTTATTCTATCAACATTATTAATAACAAAGTAAATAAATAAACAATAATTCGAGTTATTTATAATCTCTTTCTTTGTTTATTGATGTACAAGCTCGATGTTATTTGAAATAATCGTTACGCTACCTTAATGTCAGCTTTTATTAATAAATTCCAAAGCTTTGTTGTCTAAATGTTGTGCAAAATAATATAACCTTGATGATTGCAGATGAAGCCCATGCTACCACTCATATTAGCAGCAATCGACTTCGCGCTCGTCAAGGCTCCGATTGGATACGATTGCACGCAAAAATTCGCTAATTTTACTACCTTCTCACTTGTAGACATCGGGGAATGTGACATCCCTGATGCTATAATTAATAATACTCGAGCTCATGTGTCGCTGATACAAATTAACGAATTTGCGAGCACTCAAGTTCGATACTGTAGAATCAAAGTTAAAGGAATCGTGCAATATTGTGGGGTGTGGTCCTACACAGCTGCCGTAAGAAACGGTGAGGTCCGTTGCTTAAGAGAAATTTCACGAGAGGAATGCTATAAAATACACTTGCATCGTTCTATATCAATTTCAACTGATATTATTCAGAATTTGAGAATTAATGATACTACAACACACCCTATAACCTTCGGGTACACTCAAAAGTAACGGAACCTGCCAAAACGCCGGTTATTACGCGGATCCTTACGGTGAATTATGTGACGTGATAGTATCCGGATATATAACAATTCATTTGGAAGAAAAGTATAATTCGATAAATTTGAATAATAATAAAATAAAATTGGAGAGTGGCACCAGGTGCACTTTTTCGGAAGATAACTGCATTGACGCGGATTTCGGATATGCGTTTTGTGACGTAATGCCTTTGTATACATATCAGTCCAACAAGTATACGAACCTATATACCGGACCGGTGACTAAGATCACAGAGAGAGAGATAACGAGTGGCGGCCGCTTTATGTGTTAGAAGCCGAGGGAGTCTCGTTCGCTTTTAATGATATGGGAACCGTGCCTGTGTGCTATTTTCAATTAATTAGGATCGAGCATCCGAAATTATTCATATTAGAAAATCCCGACCAGGAAAGATTCGAAGCATCTCAAAGTAAAGATGTAAATAAGATTAACATTTTTGCGTATGTGAATTCTAAATTCGTTTATACCGAAAAACACATAAACGGTCAAATGACTAAACTTTATCAAGATGTTCTTATACAACAATGTCAATTAGAACGAAAAATTATTGCTAATACGTTAAGTCTAGCAACTATAGCTCCCGATTTACTAGCGTATCAATTAATGTCCGGACCGGGTATTAGCTTGTTAGCCGGGGAGGTCATGCATATATTAAAATGTGTAGAAGTCGACGTGCGGACGCGCGAAACTAAAGAATGCTTCCAAGAATTACCCGTTTTTCGAGATAATCAAGCTCTATTTTTATCCCCTCGCACGCATATTTTGCGCGAGTACGGAATGCGTACAATCTGCGATACAGTTATTCCGATTATATATGTTTTTGGAAGTCCATGGTATAAAGCTCTGCCAAAAATCACCACTCAACATGCGCCGCAAATCTTGAGGCCGCAAACAAAACAATCTTGGAAATATAAAAGCCCTTTAGATTTGACTAATAGTGTCATTTACACGTACGGAGACATGGAAAAATTAAAAACGTTCACAACATTTCCTAACGAGTGAACTGCAGTTTTGAATCAATTAGCACTAGGTTTCGTCGGAAAAGGGAAAACCTCGGGGGACGTATCGATTGCGCGTTTGCTCGACGAAAACGCATTATCACAAATTGTCGATTCAGCTTGGAATAAAATTTGGGGAAAGTTCATAACCTCCGGATCAGCAAGCGCAGCAATTATTACGATATTAATGACTTTTAGATTAATTAAATTCGTTCTTGATACCATCATACACGGGTATGCATTGCATTCGCTGTAACGGTTTTCTATTATGCTGTTGGGAGCATTGTGGAGTTCAATTACACATTTACTTTTACTTTTAGCTAGATCGCCAAAAAGTGAAAAAGATAAGGACGTCGAGCGCAATCAAACGCGAGGTACTCCGCCCGCACCCCCCCCCCCCCCTGCCGACGTCACCGTCGCAATCACCTGCAGAACAGGTATCGACAGCGCCGAGATCGGACAGTCCCAGCAAGAGCCAGGGGTGAAAGACGTTCGACGTGGAATGCCATTATGTAAACGAAGGAAACGGGACGGTCAATCTACAGTTAGTCGAGAACCGTCTTTATCGCGTTTTCGAGGAACCCCGAATACCGTCGCTTCCGCCTAGAAAGAAAAGATTTAGGGACGATAATTAGATTGAGATTAGTACACGCCTCCTTTTATAAAAATTCGCATACATTCCGGCGCCAGCCAACAATATGAATAATCAACAAAAACGCATTTTACTAAATAAATTGCTCAAGATCAGACAGAGATTATCGTGGGTTACTCCCAGATTATTACACGAATTTAATAATGTCGGGAAATTAGCTCAAATAAAAATCACTGAGATAAGTACGGACGTCGGGCAAAGAGAAAAGCTCGCAATTTACACCTATATACGCGGATTGCACCCCGAAATCATGAGCACTCATGCCGAGCAAATTCATGTACATCTATCGGATTTACAAAATCGTATGCGCCGCTCCGTAATTCAAGAAATCACACGCGTCCATAAAAACTCTTCCTGTAGAATGAATCCTGCTCCTCAGCAAAATTCCTCAATTAAAAATTGAAAATTCCAGTTGCGTTTTCAATTTTTTTAACACGCATTAAATAGTTTTTTTAGCGTCCATGACGGACTAAGATAGCTTGCTATTTTGCAGCTAGGCGACCGTTTATGTTATAGCCGTTTTCCAAAATACAGTCTCGTTTATATCGACGAAAGGAACACTTCGATATTTTGCAAAATATGCTTCGACACTTATGTTCACGATCAATTTAGTTTATTAGAATTTTATTACAACTTTCATATACTAATCCAGCCCCAATACGTATTTCCGACTAATTGTGAAACCTGTAAAAAGCGACTCAATCAAAGAGTTAAGCAAAACCTTCAGCATTACCAATAATCGATTTATTTATTTAAAATTTCAATATTCTTGCGAAAAAAAATTAAAATCAAGCAAAATGGAGATTATTTGTAACGTTGAAATACTGCATTACGAATGCGCTCTATACGATATTTGCGAAGAATGTTACAATCAATATATTAGTCCATGTATGCGCAATTTTACTAAAATAATGTTGGAAAACTCAGCAATGATGGCCCGCGTCGCACTGCCCACCTTTATTAACTTACAAGAAGGTTCAATTGTAGAAAGAATAAATAATCAACTTCTTGCGATGAGTCGAAACTCACCATTAAGAAATTTAAGTAACCAAGCAGTCCCGAAAAAAGATACGGGTGATTTGGAAAATAATTCTGAAAACAGCGTGGACTTTTCTCTTAGCTCGTCACAAGAAGTTAATGAATTAATACAGGCCACCACGAAAGAAATGCACGATAAACAACTGAATTTTATGGACGACGTAATCCATAAGTATTTGAAAATATTAGAAAAAGGAGAGGAATAATTACAGAAAACGATGCTGCTAGGATTAACATATAACAAAAAGCACGTAGACTAGTTATAAACAATTCCGTATATACCGAAATTCGTCAAAACATAGTAACAGCCCTTTTAGTGTAACTGAATTATATAACTTAACATAATATCTCATTGTAACGTTTAATTTTAAGGTATCATGGGCGCACTACTTGTGTTAGTAGTACTTGCATTGCTGCAATTAGCATCGACAGCAGGCAAAAAAGTAAAATTTCAAAGCATCCGCGGAAATCCAGGAATTGCGTACGCCATAGTCAAAGACATTAGTATAATGAGAGAAAATTGACATATCATAACATCCATGACATGAGGAACTTCGATATACACGCAGTGAGTACATCTTACCCTATTATCGAAAACATGCATAAAGCTGGCGTTTTAGCAGAACTGACAGATTCTCTTTCTGCCACATACGAATAGCATAACTCTCAAAATTCGCAATATAAATTTAACGGTAAACAAAGCCACATACACTCAGATTATAGTAAAGTTTTTCAAGCCTTGGACGGTTTACGACAACAAAATTTTGACGAAATTAAATACCAAGAATCAAACGCTTGTTTTATTCGTAACGATATTTCCACATCTCTTACCAAATTATCAGTAGAACAATTTAATTTAGAATAAACTTTATTATTAATTTCAAATAAAAATCATTCTTAAAGGGAAGATAAAATATCATCTACAAAAATAGCCTTAAGCCTTATTAAGAGAATTTCTATGCAATTAATCAGTATTTACAAAAAAATAAATGAAATCTTGAATCACAAAAAATACATATTGCGAACTAGCGTGATAGAGCGAGTGCTTAACGATATCGTCGAAAAATCTGGTTTAAGATTACCTTTAGATATACAAAAATTAAATTCAGCTACTTTAGCCGAAGTATCCGACTTTTACATTATATCAATGAACGGCGTAATTGTAATCGAAATTGTTTTTCAATTTAAACTTCAAAATTGCAAAGAATTAAATGATAAATATTTATGCACGAATGGTATCAAGTTCATCACACAAGCGACGTGCGAATATACTTTATTGAAAACACCTACATACAAAACATTGCAAGGCTGCGATATCGGGTTAACACTAGAAAACAAAATATATCATAAAAACAAATAACCCGTCCACTTGGCTTTTTTTAACGAAGAACAATAACACGATTTTCAGCAAATGTGAAAACTCAATTGTTTATTCACCATTTAATGAATCAGGAATAATTGAGTTACCATCAACATGTACAATTAACGTTCAAAATGAATATTATCAAGGCGTAAAGGGGTTTCCTTAGAAACTAAGCCCAATAATCCCACCATTACAATTATCTATACATAAAGTCGATACGATATTGCAAGCCGAGAAAAACCATCAGAATAACAACTCTAAGCAAACACATAGTGTGCCACATAATCCAATTTACATCCGCGAGCATTTAGAGAACTATGTACAAATCACATTATACGTAGCTTCCATGATTACAGTAAAAATCATAATATTAATACTTTCCACTACGATATTATTGTACTATACCAAGCAACAGGTACAAAAAGTTGATACTAACAATACATATATACCGATGACGCCTTTAGATAAAAACATACGATTAAGCTTCACCGGTTTTTCTTTATACGCGTCTCCGAGGCACTTTCCGCCGAAAAGAGTGCACGATTATGTAGACATACCGAAGAATAATACACAAACCTTGTGAAACAAATGTACAATGCATACGAGTAATTGTTATAAATAAACTATCTACCTTACTAATAGTCTGTACTATTAGCAATTGCTACAAATTACGTTAATTACATGCTCGTTACTACTCTTTCGCCTTTTAATAAATATAAAAAAAAGTTACAAGCTAAAATGCCAAACATGGTTATAATTAATAAACACTTGCTCATATATCAAACAAAAGAACACTAAAATAATAACGACTTTTGACCAGCGGAACTGCTGAGGCGCCACGAGAGGGGCGGAGAGAAAAGACTTAATCTACTTCCTTCCCTTACCTTCCACTTCCCCTTACCTCAAAGAAAACCGAAAAATTTTCCCGCGACACAGCAGAAGAGCACTGCAGAGCATTCGACCACCAACTCTCACAGCCTCAACATCGGCAGCGACCACTTCTCGTCACCATTCATTTGTCAGTTAACCTGAAATATCGCTAATTAAGTTTGTCAGGGAAGCGATGGCCATACTTGCCGCACAGCGAGAAGGCCGCGAATTGTTCCGACGCGGACAAATCAGTTTTGTAGCATATATCGCCTATTATTGCAGCATTTTCATCAGGGAAGCGACGTCATCCGCGCTCGAAGCAATTCATCTTAGTCGCAGGATACTTAGAAGCTCGAACGACCTTAACCAGCATCCGGACTTCAGTGAGACGATCTACGACCTGGACGAAGAAGATAACCACATCTACGGGGAACTTTTTCAAGACCACGACTCGGATGAAATGTTGCGCCAGCACCGCCTAGCTCAGCTACGAGAGCAAGATAGGAGAGTATGCGCAGCCATATACGCCGCACAACTCAGAGAGACCGAGAACGAGAACAGGGGAGTCACCTACGGTTATCTCTTGGAATCACAGCAATACGGAGGCGAGGGCTTCGCCAACAAAAGCACATACGACGTATGTCAAATATGTAGAGATGAACTCCCAGTCTGGAGAGGATGTTCAGAGTGCGCGATGAAATTTTTTAGGCACAGAGGTCACGAAATCTTTATTATAGCTATGGAATGCCCTAATACTGAACATCAACAAGAATTACAAATACCTTTATGTTCGTTATGCAATAGCCCGGCGGAAGCTAGGGTGATGTTTTTTTGAATTCCAGCAAGCAATGCTACTATGCAGCATTTCATTATATTTATATTGAAGATGTATCGATGCACCATATGTATCTATGAATAAATAAATAAATAAATAATCTCGCCCCACACGAACATTTAATCTTCAATAAAAAAAAAAGAGTCAAAACACTAACAACAATCACCAAAACACAAAAAAAAACAAAACAAACAAAATAAACAAACAAAAAATCAACAACAAACAACAACAATCAAATTTCATTATTCAAGCATCACGTATGCAAACAAGGAGGCTCTTGCCAGCTGCTGATCGGTACGAAAGTATCAGGAGAACATCAGAAGCAAAGAACGTATCTGCCCTTCTGATTTTACAAGGGGCTGTCTCGTCCACGTTCGTGAGACCCAAAATGGCATCAGGGGTGCAGGAAGACGAAGAAAGCCATCAATGGATCTATTTACCCGAAACCAACCAACAACACCTTGCTCGCCCTAAAGGCGACAATAAACCACGAGCTCAACGAATGCTGTTCCTAGAAGTAGAAAAAGAAGGAACACAAGCCACGCGAGGAACACCCTCAAAGTCTTTTTTCTAAGCAGATCTACAGACGAAGAGAACGGACAAAACTATCATCAAGAAACTAGCCCTAATGAAGAGGTGACACAAATTTTTCTTAAAATATGTATTAAGACCTATCTATAGCACCGAAAATTTAGAAATTACTTGTAGCTTAACTAACACTTCTTACATATTTCAAACAACGATCTCTAAGTACTTATGTCTTTTAAAATTTTCGCACCTCTAGCATAAATAATTACAAACAATGACACGTAATGTACACATATATAAAAAAGTAACGATTACTACCCGAAATTTAATAAGAGCATGTTTAACCTATATTTCCACATGTCCTTCACATCACTCCCGACTCTTTCCTCGAAATAGAAATCCCTCTCAGTAAAGCAATGACTACATATCCACTACATACGACCAGTGCTGAATCTTACGTGAATTCATAAAAAAACGTATGAAAAATCTGCATTCATGCAAACTCACTTGTAATGGTAAATAAACAGATAAGGCCATATTACCACATATATTTTACAATTTGTAAATACATTTTTGACCAAATGTTATGAAACTTTGCCTTGCGCCAAGAAAATGGGGTTTTCAACAGATATTTGCAGCGCAGAAACAGAAGTACCAAAAAGAAATACAAAATAAACCTCACAATCCGAGTACGCTTCTCACGTCGACCAATCACCAGCAAGACACTCCTAGTACAAAACAGAAATTCCAAATCATGACCGCTTGCAGGGGTAAGTAGGCTAGCTATAGCTCAAATTGAATTGCACCGGCGACGCGAGTTTGCAGGGGCGGGCCTGTTACGTCCAGCATATCGCCTCACGTTCATAGTATCGTCGTCAAGCTATACGTATCTTACCAGGCTAAATCCTACTTATTGACCTACGCTATACAACTAGTATAATACCTTGCCAACCTCGTACCCCTGCATATCATACTCATCCACCCCAATTTTTACCTAGCTCCCCTCCGCGACCACACACCTCAGTCGTTCCCCTTCTATGACGCATAATTAATTCCTAATTTAGGCTAAGCATGCAACCCCCGCGTGTGTATATAAGCCAGGGCCCTCCAGGGCGCGACAGCCTTCTGCATTCGAACTTTGAGTCGTAAATACGTACGCACCAGTTTGTTATTTGACTTCTCACTTGTAAAAGAGACACGCCCTTATACTTAACTTTGTACTTCTTATACTATGAACTTGCTCTTAAACTTATTTGCTGGCGCTTATTTATTCGCTGTACCTGCGCTCCTATTCATATCTCCCGCCACCATCTCGAGTACGAGACCGCAGCGCAGCACAGCTCAGCCTAGCCGACTAAAAGGAACCAAGGCCTACACACACGCACATACAACGTAAGTTCCTAAATATTTCGCCAGTCTTTCTGATCCTATCGTAAACTCGCACTTCCTATTTTTCGCACTATCATATTAAATGTCACTTTCGCTATCCTGCTTTTGCTAATGCCTCGACTCGTAAGTAAATTACGCAAGTATTGACCAAAACTAGAGGCGAACACGATTTAATTTCATATTAACTTCGCGGCATTTATTACTTACGCGCGACGTAACAGGCTCGAGGTGCAGACAGATCATACACTATCTCTCTAGATAGTAAGTAGATAATTTTCCTCATCTGAATTACAAAACTCTCTGCCTCCATCTGTCCTTATTCTTCTAATTTGATGTCCATAAGCTTGTATGTCGGTCTATAATTGTTTTAAGTTTGTTAAGACCTCAGTTTTATCGTTCAGAAAATATACAAAGCAATATCTTGTGCAGTCATCTTTACATAGAATTAAATATATTTTGCATTTAATTGAAGTACTAATTTTACCACATAGGTAAATATGGAAAATCTTGCCTGGCTTTTGTGAACGCTTTGCATCCTTTTTAGGAAATTCTTGTCGATGCTGCTGGCCGTGGATATATCCTTAGCAGAAGGGATCATCATTGTTGAATTGTTAATTTTTAAGTCATCAACTGTTTGTTGTTTTTCCATCATTCTAATACTCCTGAAGTTGTGGTGTCCCAAGCGTTCATATCAAGTCAAGAGTGAGGCATCGCAGACTGCCTACGCATGTGCAATCTCCCCATGTCCTTTGTAACTCGTTTTTATACTCAACCTATATAATTAATTTTCTTTAATTATTATTTCATCTAAGATTATCTTACATCGCTTTTTAAAGGTAACCTTATCATCCATTTTTACAAAAGTTATTTTAAACCCCTTTTTCGCTAATCTGTGGACAGATACCAAGTTTTTATCAAAGTTTGGTACATATGATACGTCTTGTATTACTATAGTAGGAGTAAATGCCCTCATCGTCAACATATCAACTTGTGTACCTCTTCCTTCAGCATAGATTATCGATCCATCTCCAAGACGAACTAAGTATGTTTTTCCATTGAAGGACACATAGTTCTCCAGCCATTCTTTTCCAAAATACATGTGCTGTGTGACTCGTGAGTCTGCAAACCACAATTCTTTATTTGTATCAATCTCATTATCCATTCTCAGATCTTCCGCTTTATCAGAATGCGACACAAATTAGTACGCCGCGCAGGGCGGTAAATTTATAATTTAAAATCATAAAAAGGTTAAGTATTGAAAATGCAGATTAGAGCTCGTAGTATTATTCTATAGTAAATCATAATTATCATATTATAAACGATTCGTAAGTAAAAAGATCCAAATAAATAAGGTTATTATTATTTAAAAATTTTAAATTCAAGTTGGCCCCTGAAATCTGTGCGTTTAAATAGAATTGAGGGACCAACTAAATAATACATAAATAATCGGTTGGCATATAAAACCCAAGATAGTCTATTATTCCTTCATTTTTCTATATATAGTACTCGGATTACTCTTCAAAATGCGATGTCGAACGTATGAATATACTTCCATGAAAATTCATCGAAAATAGCAGGTTTTCTAGTAAAAAATGAGCAAACTATAATTTTATTTAGAAGAAAATTCTTTTTTTGCTTGCCTAATGCAATGAAGTTGTTAATAAACTTATAATAAACTTAAAAGAAAATTGGTAACTGGATAAATTAACATACCATTATTTTTAGTTTAGCTAATGTAATAAAAGTGCTCAAAATCAAATGTTAAAAGCTAATGTTTGCGGGGGTAGAGACCTCTTAATGTTAACTTAAGGCAACTGGCGGAGAAATATCTCATTTTTAAGACAATGACAACATTTTGAAAGGGTTACAGGAACATAATTTGAGATTTGAAAAATTTTTGACCACCCTAGTAAATATGGCCCGATCTGTGATAACGCCAAAGCTGCTTATATTTTCTTGCAGCGTTTTCTTTCTTAATTCTCTTACGCATTTGCTCATTTCCGATTGCAAGGACATATTGCATCAACATGGTTTTTGATAAAATGCTTGTGAATTCGATTGTGTTGATTTCCTCGTTGATCACGAGTAATTTTGCGCACGGCAATTTCTTACGCGGCAGCCTTGCATTCATTACAAGGAAACACTCGAGCGCTTCGGTGTGCGCGCGTGCCGCTACCGGTGCGCTTCCCCATCCGATAGTGATTGTTCAGCTGCGACCGAGCCGTTGGCTGCGATGCTGCCGTGAGAGGAGTTATCTGCGCTGAGATCGCGTTGGCTGTTACAGAGGACGGCATCGCTTCCCAAGTTCATGACGTTGTTCGCGTCGGGTACGTCTTTATCGAGAGGATCTCCTCTCGTGTCAAGATCGGACTGGCTGTCGCTGGACGTGTCGCTCCTTTCCAGGTCCATGGCGATTTCTGTGCGTGCTGCGTTCGGAGCTGCAGGAGTTGGAATGTAGGGCGTAAACTTTATCCCTATGAGATTCAGGTGAATGTAATGCTTCGAGTTGTTCACAGCTATGTGGTAGTAACCTACGTCTTCGGAGTGAGAGTAGTAACGGATGCATATATTTCGGCTAAATGCGTGTGCAAAGATATATGGGGGCACGAAAGGCAACCCGTTGCGTCTCTAATGGCCAACAAACGGCACAAAAGGTGAAAAACTTAGCTCGACTTTTGCTGATGGCGGCTGAAGCGAGTAGAACAGACGCACGAATAAGTTCGGCAAGAATTTATATAAATCAAAACTACATTACACAAAAATTATTTATCGAAAAAAATAATTAGAAAATTTTAAATCCGACTGATCTAAAAAAATTAAGTAAATAAAAGTTCAGAAGGAACTTTGCGACGCGCAAAGCGACGGTGCTCCTGCAGTCCCGGAGATCGTGGTTCGTCGGAAGCTAGGACAAAAGTCTTCGGCCCTGTGTCCGAGCTGCCGCTAGAAGATCACGGCCTTCGACACTCCTTCCACGTCGCTGCCTCTGGTTGGTTCGTTTTATAAGTGACACGTTTATTCAGTAGTTGGGACTTGCATTTGCGATAACAATCTTCAAAGATTCTAAATTTTTTATATGTTTTTATTCACTTTATATCTTTGACTTATTGCAACTGATATTAGTTTCTTTTCAATGCTTTTCTTATCAGTTCTATATATATATATATATGGGTCGTTCCATGTCAAGTGAACATGTCCAAAAATGAAATAGTCTGAAACTCTACAAAAACGTTGGTATGTGTACCCAGAGTATGTAAAAAGAATTTCAAACCCTAAGGTTTTTTCTTTTTTACTTTCCAACCTGTATACCCTTTCGGGTTTTTACAGGATACCTCCACCACCTATGTGTGGAGGTATTTGATCCTAACACCTCACCTTCCCCACACCGATCCCAGAATCGCCCAAGTTATCGATATGGCAGATTTCTACCTATGCCGATAACCTGTGACGGAGGAAAAACCCGTAGGAAAAAACCTCCGCCAGGACTAGTGCGCAGTCTGCGTTCCTTTCCCATAGGAAACAGAGAGAAAAAATCCTCGATCTGCTCCCACCGGGAATCGAACCCAGGCCGCTCAGGCGAGCGTATCTCCGCTAGCTAAGGCGTGCGCCTTAACCAATTAATCTGCGCAGTCCCCTCTCTAAGGTGTTATATTTTAAGGGCAACTAAAGGTTGAAAAATGCGTTTTTTTAATATTTTGAGATTTTGCCAACATTGTTTAATTTTTAACTCAAAAACTAGGGACTTTTGAGAAAAAAGTGTAGGAACATTTTTTGGTCAAAGTAAGGTAAGAAATATAAAAAAAAATTGTATTAGATCCTATTGTAATATTTTGTTATCTCATGCATTGTGATATATTGTGACATTAAAATTTTAGAAAATCGCCACAATGTTTTTCAAAATAAAAAAATTTAAAATTTAGTTTTTCATATTTCCTTTAATACTCGTACTAGACTAATTAGTACATGGCCTCAAGCTTAATATAATTTGTTCAGAATTTTTAAATGGTGCACATTTTTCGGTATTTGTTCTTTATAAACCGTTTAATTGGGATGTAATATTCAAATTCTAGCTGATCGCAATCACCTTTCTCAAAGAAAAAATCTTAAAATTTAATATTTCATGTTAGCTTTCTTTCTAGACATTGTGCAAAATGAGCTATGTGCTTGTGCAATCTCAAGCTAAATATAATTCCTGCAGAGCTATTAAATGGTGACTTTTTATTACAGTCACACATGGAAATATCGAAAAAAGTGCGCTATTTAAAAATTCTGCAAAAATTATATTCTGGTTCAGACCATATTCTAACTAGTCTAGAGTTAAAGAAAATATAAAAAACTAAATTTTAAGATTTTTTATTTTGAAAAAAATTTTGGAGCTTTTCTAGACTCTTAATATCACAATATATCACAATGTATGAGATCACAAAATATCACAATAGGGTCTGATAAATTTTTCTTTATATTTCATATTGTATATTTAACAGTTTTTTCTCAGAAGTCTCTAGTTTTTGAGTTAAAAATCAAACAATGTTGGGAAAATCTCAAAATATTAAAAAAAAACGGATTTTTCAACCTTTAATTGCCATTGACATATAACACATTAGGGTCTGAAAATTTTTTTTACATACTCTTGGTATATATACCAACATTTTTGTAGAGTTTCAGACATTTTTATTTTTTGACTAGCTCACTTGACATGAAACCACCCATATATATACAGGGTGGGACATTTTAATCTCCGCACCTAAATTTCTCCGTTCCTAAGCGTGGTATCGAAAAAAAGTTGAGACAAAAGTTGACATGTCAAAGGGGGTCAAACATTGGTGACCTTGAACTTAACCTTGAACTTGATCTTCAAGGTTATTGGTCAACTTGATTTTTTAAAATGGAAACCCCTAAATTAGAAAGCCGGTAATAATTCAGAGAAAAAGCATATTATCGTTTTTCAGACGTTTGACCTTGATTTTAGACCTCTCTAAGGTCACAAAGCAAAATTTTCTCAAAGACACTTTCGATGTAAAAATTTCCGCTCTTTTCAATTCCGGGATAATGATTAGGGGTTTCCATTTAAAAAAATCAAGTTTACCTTGAAATAACCTTGAAGATCAAGTTCAATGTTAAGTTCAAGGTCACAAATATTTGACCCCCTTTGCCCTTGTCAACTTTTGTCTCAACTTTTTTTCGATACCACGCTTAGGAACGGAGAAATTTAGGTGCGGAGATTAAAATGGCCCACCCTGTAAATATATATATATATATGGACATTTTTCTAAAAAAATTTTGTTATCCATTAAGTATTTACTTCAGTGCTTACGTACTTTAGTATCCTTCTTTTATAGTATATCATTTATCATATTATAATATGAAAACAAATTATAATATAAATTATACTTAAGGTACATATTTATAACGGAGCCATCTACTTAATGTACGTAATGCTCACACATTGTATACAATCGATTCGTTTTCGTTTTTGCAATATTTCTTAGTGAATGTAACAAATGGAATAATGTAACTTGCGAATAAAATAACTTTCACCGTAAATAATTCAAACTTTTGTGTAAAAACAAGCGCGCATTCGTATTACATACACACACGCTTGTATATAATTCAATGTATTCTACATCTCCCGCGTATCCCGAGACGCACACAGTTTTTAAATTAATGGAATATATTATTTTAAACATTTACCCAGGCCCGGATTAAGGGGGGGGGGGGGGGGGGGGCTAGGGTGGGCTATAGCCCCGGGCCTCGAGTCTTCAGGGGCCTCGCTCTCCCAGAATTCTGGTATCCCAAATTGCTACAATAAATTAATATAACTTTTTATTAATGATTAATGTTTATTTAGTATTATGTGTTTATCAGATCAATGTGTATTCTTTATCATTTTACATTTTATACAAAATGTTAAATAACAAAATCATAAAGGCTAGTGTCTAGACCCAACAATCCCAAGCTTAATAATTTCAATTTGTAATTAACAAAATTTGAATAATAAAACAACCTTTAACCCTAAATTAAATTAATCTAAGCTATTTGCAATAAAATAAATTTGATGAATGAAGTAGTAAATACTAAACTTTAATGGGATGCGTCCGAACTACTTTATTCACCGATAAATGTATTCGATTTTTTCGTTTATTTTTTCAAAAAATACACATCTTGATAATAATTTAAACGCTTCGCTCTTCATTTTCCATAAATAATACGATCCTGCATGTACTCGTACATTTGATTGTAATGTGTATTTTCTTGAGAAAAACTAAAATTTCTATTATATTATCGGTAGATAAAGTAGGTCTGAAGCACCCCCTTAAAACCCAACTTCCCAAGTTTAGCAATGTGAAGATGCGAGATAAGAGGATGCCGTATACCGACATTGCGGTTTTACGTTTTATTCGATGGATATATGTGAAATTTTTATTTTTCAAAAAATAGTTTAAATGACAAAATAGTTATCCCTAAGCTCAACCTTCACGCTTCTATTATTTTAACTTTTTACTTTAAAGTGTTTAATAATCAACTTGGGCCAGCTATACTTACAGGCAGCTGTTTTATTATTTAAAACTTTTTTTATTGTAAAAAGTCTACCTTTTTACTTAAAAGGGTTATCAAAATTTGTTAAAATTAAATTTGGGTTGGGATATGAAAAAAATATATTTTTTACGGATTTATTCACTTTAGAAACGTTGTTTTAAAATACTTACTGTTGTACATTCATTAGTACAACTAATAGAAAAACATTTTTTTCTAATTGTCCATATAATCTCAACAATTTATGTGTTTATGTTCCTTAGCGAGGTTGGCCATTGAAACGGAGTTATTAAGGTCACTAAATTTTGATAATTTAATAAAAGAGTTTGCTGAAGAGAAGTGCAGAAGAAAATCTATTAAATGAATTTAAGTAAACTGTTTGTACTGATTTGTACAGTTTGTACAAATTTATAATATTTATTGTTTCAAAAATGTTTATAAAAATGGTTTATTTTAGAAATTTAACGACTAGTTATTAAATAAAAATGAAAAACTGCGTATTAAAAATAAATTATAAGAATTGATTATATAAAACTTTACATGTAGGACTTATTTAAAGTTTTAGTTATTTTAGTATCGTCCCCCCCCCCCCCCCCCCAATCCTGCTAATAGGGCCTCCACCTGCACTATAGCCCCGGGCCTCAAAATCTTTAATCCGGCCCTGCATTTACCTATATCATTTCATTATTCTTAACACTTTACAATACAAATATTTGCTTTTTAAATTTATTTTAAAAAATATCAAAGTTTAAAAAAAATATAAAAAATGTCAAAATTTAAAAAAGAATTATATTTAATATATATTTTTAATTGTATTTTTATCTGAATGGCACATTACTCAAAATGCGCCATTTCTCATGCGCCTTACACGTGTAAAAAACTGCTGTTAACTACTTTAGCACAATGCTTTCTCAAAGAGATTACACTCCTGACGACACGATTTCTTTGGAAGAATTTTTTTTTCATGTAGTGTTGGGGCATGTCACCTTTGAACCCAAAAACAAAACTTATTTGTATAAGTCCATAAAAACTATTTCTTTCAAAAGCAATCATTCTGAAACTTTTTTACTATAAATACTTTGTATTACCTTTAATTTCACTGTAAACGGAAAACTCAAAATCTTGATCCATCACGTAATATAAAATCATCATATTTATTAAGCTCCTAATTTACGACCCACGGGATTCCAAGCGATCCCGTCGATAAAATTTCTCCAGGTTTGGTAATGTAAATTTTGAATACGTTAGTTATGGTAAGCATACAGGAAATTAATTTTTACTAAGTAGAACATTTTTTACATGCATATTATTGACTTTTTAATTAAATATTCAATATTTTTAATTCATTTTACCTCAGTTAGTTAGTTTAAGTTTTGTTTTTGGGTTCAAAGGTGGTGTGCTCCCTTAAGTTACGCTATCTGAACTTATGCGTACGAACATCTTGTACTTGTTATCGTATGCGGAAACTAATGCGAGATGTTTAAATGTCTTTCTCAATGCACTACGATTTCTTTCAGTTTTATTTTCAATGGTTTCAGACATAATTAATATTTATTTTTTTGTAACATATTATTGTTTGATTGTATAAAAAGTACCTTTCATCCACTGATTTCATAAATATTCAATATTTTTAATTAATTTTACCTCAGTTAGTTAGTTTAAGTTTTGTTTTTGGGTTCAGAGGTGGTGTGCTCCCTTAAGTTACGCTATCTGAACTTATGCGTACGAACATCTTGTACTTGTTATCGTATGCGGAAACTTTTTTATAACATATTATTGTTTGATTGTATAAAAAGTATCTTTCATCCACTGATTTCATAAAGCTTATTGCTCATTTAACATTGAAAGAAAAATGTTTATTAATGTTTATTGTAAAATTTAATGTTTATTGTTTAAATCCATTATTACTTTTTCCAGAACATTGTTATTCAATAACTTTATGCTGGATGAAGATTTTGAGTTTTTTTTACGGTTATTACGGGGTGCTCAATTGTTAATAATAATGTATTATTAACTAAGCCAATAACCTGCTGGCGTGGGCCACACGCAAAACGTGTGCGTGACTTGCTCGTGATGACTCGCCGCTGTAGCCTTACCCCGGTGTAGCTGTGCAGGTTTTTCCCACGTATACGCCGAATCCACGAGGATTCGGCTTTGTGTGGAGTTTCCTCGGCGCACTAGTTTTCGCGACCTGAATAGAGCGCGAAAACGCGAAGGCTAATTCTCTCGCAACGCGAATAGCAATTTAGCTTCACTTGTTGGCCTAACTCGATGTGAGGAGCAGGCGAGTCCGGGTTTATTGACGACACACTGATTTAACAAAAACAATTTATAATATATTTTGAAAAATAAATATAACAATCTACAACGAAGTAAACAACAATAAAAAACTATAATGAATCTATTAAATATTATGCGTAGATTGAGCTTCGCTTGCGTGTTCAGCACTACCGTTGCTGAGTACGCCGCCGGAATCAGAGAGGGCTTTGATCACGCGCGGGCCTCTCCTGTCGCGGGTTATTCGGAGCCCTTATATTCTAGGGGTACGGCACACTATTCGTATTAAATAGAGTGTGTGGATTGGAGGCGGAACGCCGCTGACGAAGCTTCTCTTTCTCTCTCTGTCTCTTTCGTTTTCTCGTTGTTGGCCGCTAGCTCTGTCGCTTTCTCTCCCGTTGCCGCCTCAGCGCTTGCTGCTGGAGGTTTCTCGCCTCACGTGCGGACTCTCCTTCTGTTGATGATGGTGGAGGTCGAGGGTTTGCCTTCACCTGTTTTTCTTGCACCCACGCACGCGAGAATCACCATGCATAGCCCAAGCACGAATACGTGCATCTTCGGAGCTGGAGAATCGCCAAGATGGCGGCGAGCAAGCTGAAAGCCTGGTGCGCGACACAGTACCGTTAGCGATAATGGCTTTTTTGCATGGCCTCGGCGGCATCTCGACGCCTGCTCTCTCTTGCCTACCTGTTGAAGCGCGCGTTGAAACGCGCTGTGTTACTTGTGAGTTATTCGTGACTCGTTGCACGGTGCAATGAAAGGTATTACCAAGTATTTATAGTAATAAAAATTTCAGAATGATTGCTCTGAAAGGAAGAATTCTTATGGACTTATACAAATAAGTTTTGTTCTCGGGTTCAAAGGTGGTGTACCCATAAACTACGGGAAAAAAATTGTTCCAAAGAAATCGTGACATCACAAGTGTAAATATTGTTAATTTAAAAAATATTTATTGAAAACCCAATTATTTTTATTTCTTAACAAATTTTAATGCTTGCAATAAGAGAAAGCTAATTATTTATAAGAATACGCGTAAAATTTTGGTTAAGGAAAAAAGGTTTAACTAAATATTTTTTAAATTGACAATATTTACGCTTGTGACGTCGCAATTTTTCTGCAACAATTTTTTTTTCATATGCATATAATTAGTTTTATCATAGGACCTTTATAAAATCTAACACGATTTTTTATTTTATGCCCTATATCTGGAGAAAGACTCTTCTTAATCCACAAACATTTATTGAATTATTGCATTGACAAAAGTTATTTGAGGAATAATCCACAATGTTATAGAGAATGTTATGGACAATACTACGCTCTTAAGGTAACTAAAAGAACCGCTCCCAATGAATTGGCACTTAGTTTCTTCCAACCTTATTAAATGTTCCAATAAAAAATAATCTTTTCTATTTAATTCGGTGTTAAAAAGTCAAAACAAGTCAATTTTTCTTAAGTTTCACAAACATTAAAAAATTAAATAACAAAAATAATCATTTGCTTAATAAAAAAAATCGCGACATTC
This sequence comes from Gastracanthus pulcherrimus, assembly GCA_949152435.1. Taxonomy (NCBI): domain Eukaryota; kingdom Metazoa; phylum Arthropoda; class Insecta; order Hymenoptera; family Pteromalidae; genus Gastracanthus; species Gastracanthus pulcherrimus. Next base: position 110,589,665 of record OX424574.1, read on the forward strand.
TCGAGATATAAGCAATAAAAATTAAAAGAAATAAAACCTCAAATATCGTAAAAGATACTAGACCTTACAGTTTGGACAAAGAGTTCAGCCAAGAGATAGTGGAAAGCTACCCTTTTCAGTTTAATTTATTTAAAAAAATTTCCATCATATGTTTCCGAGATATCGTTTAAACAAAAATGACGTTTTTGTGTATAACAAAAGATGGGAGATAGTTTATAGAAAATTTCGTATCGGAGAAGTTTGGTATTATTTTCCTCTTACAAATGCATTTACATTAAAACGATCATATTATTTATAAAATACCAAAATAATTTACCTTATCGATTTCAGAATGTCGTAAAACAGAGAAATCGTTGAAAAACAAAACCGGATCGATAAATTAAAAAAATATTTCTAATTCAGAATCTTCATTAATAAACGAAAAAAAAACCCCAGTTGGGAAAAAATTACCGCACCGATCACGAGATATAAGCGATCAAAAAAAAAATTCCGATGATATACGTTCTATTGACACCACATGCAGAATGCTCTGATATTTACCGGCTACATAGCATTATAGGTATGATAGCTATGGTGGGCCTTATTAGGTACATGGGCAATATTAAGTATAGTTACCTTATATACACTTACCAAATGCATAATATACACTCTTGAATGGACACATAGAGTAACATAATATTCGCCCATATGTCAGGAGTCGATTGACCATCGATAAAACAAATTCGCTCATTATGTAACCTACAAACGAGCACGTCCAAATATTCTCTAATAAATAATAGTCCAGTCGAGCCCGCGAACAGGGAAGAATCATATCGTATCTTGCAATTATTTTTAAGTAATCACTATGTACAATTTCCCGTAAAATCCGAATTTGGTGTTTCAAAGTCGTCAAAAGTTGTGTAAAAAAGTTATAAGCAAATTAAGATTTAAAAACGACGTAATTTAAAATTTTCTTACTATTAGTTTTGCAAAACAAATTTCTGAGGGAAAGGGAAATTTCTGAGTAATTGCTTCTAATTAAACAAATTTTTATAAAAACATAAACAAAAATTTTATATTCGTGGTTATATAATGGCCGTGAATTATGTTTAATAGAACTCAAACATACATCGAATCTACATGGTAAGGTATCGTTGTTATATCCCGGGACTCCGTCGCCAGGAAAATTTAAATTTTGGCTTGTCATCCTCTGAAGATTTCGGAGATAGAATTGAAGAATGTTAAGCGTAATGTTTACATTTTTATTCTTTAATAATTTTAATAATGCACGTATACATAACGAGAGTAATATTACTCTACAGGAGTAATCGTTTTTATGTATAATAATGATAATAAATCAATAATTAATGATAACGAAAATCTGGGAAATTAACATTTAGTTTATTTTTGTGAAAGCTGTACATTGAGTACAGCCAATAGGTGGAAGTTTTTTATTTTCATATTTATTTATTTATTTATTTATTAAATGATTGTTATATATAATCTCCTAAATTACTATAAATTATGGTCTTATTTTTACAAATTTGAATGTTGACGCACTTTGATATAGCTTTTCGAAAATATTGCCACAAGTTTATTAAATCAAATTATGCCATTTTTTAATTAATTCAATATGAAAGTAATATTTCTTGTAACCCGAAATTTTGGCTAATAACTATCGATCAAAAAAATATATGGATTTCACCTTTTGGTCACCTTACTTCTTATTAAAACCCAAAACAGTGTTAATGGTTAGGAAAAATATAATTAAACTTTTCGTGTACTTCCTATAAGTGGCCCGTATTAATTAGAGATAAGAATTATGCCGTTGGAGAGGTGCAGTTGTCCCTTTTGATGAGCTTGCAAAAGGCGGCGGAGGGACTTCTGCACGACGCCGAACGACGCACATCTTGGGGCGGCAGTTAGTCGCGCAGTTCACCGTCTTATCGGGACAACTTCCAATACACGTTAGCAATTAGCGCGCGTCTTGACGCCTGTCTCCGTCCGCTGTTCAGCCTAGTAAGACGTGTCATCGCGAGAGTGATTACATTTATTGAACACGTGTTTAATTTGTAGTACGAAAGTAGTGTACGCCGGCATTCCTTCGATATTGAAACATGCCGTCGTATTGTAATTGTCATAAGTTATAAATTTGTAAGAAGGGTTATTAATTTTTATCTTTGAATAAATAAATTAAAGGCGCTGAGGATTTCGCTCCTTCTTCATAAATAAACATCAGTGTATTTTTTCCTGATCAAAGTGAATCATTGTCCGCTCCTTATCCAAAAATAGTGCACCAAGCAGAGCATAGTGTTCTGTGATAGTACTGCTATTATTATTATTATTATTGTGCCGTGTGGCCGAAGCTCGGCCCGCATGAATCACTAAGCCAGTGAGAACATCTAGGGTTTAGGCAAAAAATCCGCCTTCCATTCTTTATCGCTCTAAGTTGCTTCAGCAGTAGAAGGAAGTATCTCCAGGACTCGAGGGAGTACGTCGACGAAGCGGACTGTAGTCCTTTCGATACTCACACCACATTTGCTGTCCTTTTGTGTCAGTCGACGACTTCCAGAAATTTTCCATCAGGGGAAGAACAACCCAAGTAAGTAGGTTCGGTACTAATCTAGCTCGCGGTAGTTTATTTGATAATTTATAAGATAGGGGAACAAGCGACGAAAAATCTATATATCCGCACAAGTAAGTATCTTCGAGAAATTGGATTAGGATCAAAATTTTCTTATCCTAGTCCCAGCAGAATATAACAAATGGTGACAGCTTAGTCGGATCTTTAGATTTTTGTCTTGTTCACCCATAAAACTCGGACGTACTTGACCAGAAAAGCGGATATAAAATTTTCCGGAAAACTCGGAACAATTTTGAAGAACTTAAGACCGGAAAAGCATGTATGAAATTATCCGGAAAATTCGGAAAATTCTAGAACGATTTTTGGTTGGAAAAGGGGTATGATCTTTTCCGGATAATTCGGAAAACTTTTGATTCATTTTTGACTGGAAATGCGCGTGTGAAATTTTCCGGAATATTCGGGAAATTCTCCAACGTTTTTTTGGCTGAAAAAGCCGGTGCAAAATTCCGAACTTTTAGGCATAAAATTTTACGTAAAAACACAGCCGAATTGGTAATGAGCAGCAACGGCCAAGCGGGCCGGCGAGCGGGTAGGCCAACATCATGGTTAAGAAAGCCCTCGAAAATGTCCCTGTATTCGACTGAACAAATCTTTTAAAATTTGTACGCTGGTATAAGAGATCAATGTCACTCGTATCCGCGAGCTTAGAACGGGACTTTACAAATTGACTTTCAAAATAAATTAAACGACGCGGCTTATATGATGATAGAAGAGTATGTGTTTGTGTATGTGTTTGTCGATTTCTACGACTTTATGGATAAATTAAAAGCGGTATTTTTGCCGTCGGAAACGCTGAATAATCGGAAGAGTAGATTAGACGTCATCATGCATGGGCGAAAAGAGCTGTTAAGTTTATACATCTCGAGAGTCTTGGAAATCCGCGATGCTAGCGTGAACCGAAAGAGGTTGGACGTCGAAGATAACCTCTAGATCGCGGAAGAGCGTGCAATCGAACTCGAGGTAGTTGAAGGATTTCACGATCACGCGTCAGAATTTCGAAATTTATTGCGAAACCCGCGAGGTCTAACCTTGAATCAAGTTATTGATGATGCCATATGCGCGTATATTTCATATTATAATTGCAGCGTGTCGGGTGATAGCTCGCGTAAGCAAAACGCAGGTGAAGGGGCGAATAATGATAGATCACATGCGTAGCGTGAATCTAACGATTATGGGTGAAAGCTATATATCAATAATAATAACTATGGCGAGGGAAGCGGATATAATAATAATAACGGGTACCAGCGACAAGAAAATTCAGGCTAATACGATGTCCGCGGAAACAACAATAATAATAATAATAATACGAATCAGGGAAATCGCGACGGTTGGAGGAGGTACGATTACAGTACGTATAGATGTAATTTTTACAACAAATTAAGCCATATATGCCGCGATTGCTGCGCGTATAAGCAGCAGCAAGTTTAGGCGGAACGACCTTCGGGAAACGGCCTGGACGCGCGGGATCAGGGGGCTTCTCGCTTGGAGAAACCCACAGTCCGCCCCGTGAACTTGATCAAGGAGCGACCGCTTACGTCATCAGACTCGATCACAATAGCACAAATCCATTCGGGAATGTAGAGGCTGATTATCTGCACCGCTTGTCATGCGATGCTATGGTGGACTCTGGGGTGCAGCCAAATCTCGTCCGTATATCGGAGTTGGACGGTGACGTTTTGGTGTATAAGGGAAATAAGCCCATTTTTAGGGGAATATCGTGTCATGATATCGAATCTCTTGGGATATATAAAATAAATTTCTACGGCATGTTAACGGAATTTGTAGTGATTAGTAGAACTTACTCGATAAACGCGGATATGCTTTTATGATCGAGATTTTTTGCAACGGCCGGGCAGCAGTCGTCGATTTTAAGAATAGGTTGCTGGATTTCGAAGGATCATCTTTCCTATATTAACTTCAATCGCTGCCACTCAATTCCTGCCAAAACTCACGGAAGGATAAGATTCAGCTTGCAAATGACGCGGGAAGGGATATATTGAACCGTTAGCTTTCTTCAATCGGGAAAAAAGGGGGGTGATGTTATTACCGAAAATCACTCTGAATACCTGGACCGAGTCGTAGAAAACGTGGTGGATAAAGACCAACAAGACGAAATTTATGATTTGATAATGTATCCGGAACCTGAATGCGATAAAATTAGAGAATTATATAAACCTATAGTTTTACTATAGGAATTAACCTATTAAACGTAGGGTACCTGCAAGGGCGTCGGGAATTATGGTCAGATAGTGACAGCACGATTAACAAACTTTTGCAGGAGTTAATAAATGTAAACGATTTAATAAAATTGGAAGTAAATCGCATCATTAGGAGAAATAATAATATATCGCGAGGCTATGACAGCAGTTTAAACTCGGTGCATAGTGGGGTGAAAATTTAACTGAAGGCAATATGCCAGAGTATCCGGAGGAACTCGTGATGCCTGCGCTGGCGCCTGAATTGGTGGGAGGGTCCACTAGAATGAATGCCGTGCCAGCCGATCTCGGGGATCCTACTGGGTGCCGCGCAGAGGAGCCGGTCATTGTTGATGTAACGAATTATTTAGCCGGAGGGTCCGTCGAACGCTTGCTAGCGGGAAGGTTTACTGCAAATATTGCGGAATCATGTAGTGGGGTGAAAAATTTAAATAAAGGCAATATTCCGGAGTTTCCGGAGAAATTCATCATACTTGAGCCGGTGCTTGAACTGGTGAAAGAATTCACCAGGGTGTAGGGATAATGAGTTGTTTAGCGGGAGGGTCCGCTGATATTGTTGAGAGATCGTATCTTTGTGTAGGAAATTGTGAGGTAAGTGATCTGTTGCGCAACTTGGAAAGGGATCGCGATAACGCAAATTATTTCTCTGAATTTAAAGTGGGTAGCGATAGGGGTGCTGTTCAGACAATGAACATAGTGAGCGAAAATGAGCTCGGGCTTTCAAATGATTTCGAGTTGGGGGAAATCACGGAATTAAACGACAATGAGTATACGTATACAGAACTTTTTAACTGGGTTATTAACACCAGATCATTACGACAGCTGATGAGCCTATAAACGTAAAGCAGTATCCGATACCGCACGCTCTTCAGGAGGTCGTCAGAGAACTGATTGACAAACTCCAGGACAGCGATATTATTGAACGTATTGAGTCCGGTTAAATGAAAATACTGTTGGGTTTACCCACCCAATACCCAACATTCAGAACAAAACCGGAAAACCGGTAGATAACAGCATTTTTAAACGGGTTCCTTTTGGTTTGAAAAACGCGCCCGATAGTTTCCAGGAAACTGTCAATAAAGTCGGGAAAAAAAGCGCGGGTTGAAGGCCTTCTTCGACGATATCATTCTAGCAAAAACATTCGACGAATACGGTAAAGAATTCCTCGAGTTGGCGGACAATTTGGGTAGAGCAAATTTGAAGCTAAACCCAAGAAAATGTAAGTTTTACAAATTGTAAATCCCCTTCTTGGGACATGTAATATCAAAGGAGGGGGTGCAACCAAATCCAAATAAGATCAGAAGCATAAGGGAGTTCCTGCGTCCACGAATGCAAACAAATATTAAACAATTTCTGGGTTTATGCAAATACTACCACCGTTTCATCGAAGGGTTCGATCGCAAGGCGAAGCCCTTGCCAAATCTGCGTAAGAAAAATGTGCCTTTCGAATGGACTCGGCTCACAAAGAGTCTTTTAATATTTTACGCGAATGCCTTCTAAACGATCCTATTTTACAGCACCCTGACTTCACTCAACCGTTCTATGTTACTTCAGATGTCTCAGGTTATGCTATCGGTGGGGTGCTCAGCCAGCGGAATAAAGAGGGGGCGGACCTACCCTTGACTTTCGCCAGCGATGCATGAACGCGGCTGAAGTAAACTATAGCACGATGTAGCATGAACTCCTAGCTACGATTTATTGCATCGAGAAGTTAAGCACTGTCTGCTAGGCCGACACTTTTTCATTGTGACTGACCACCAGCCTTCGACCTGGTTTCACAACGTTAAGGATTCGACCTCGTGGTTAAAAAGATGGGATTTAAAATTAATAGAGGTGTATGATTTTGAAGTACATTACATTCCGGGCAAGACTAACAAGGTTGCATACGCGTTAACCCAGAACCCGCCGGATATGCCGATTGAAATAATTAACGTAAATTGGAGAATGGAAGAAGAAAACCTGCAAACCCCTACCCGCGGAAGTAAACCTGACGAATGATGCCTCTCGAGGGCTTAATGTCGGGGACGTTCCAATGGAATCAGCCGTGACACCTGCGGCTGAGGTCGTCCGAAATGGATAGAACGCTCTACTGCTAGCTCAGAGAGCCAGCTGACTCCTTCCGGAAACGAGATCCGGAACAATAAGTATCAATTATCGGAGCGCGATCGAGAGCAAGTAAATATTCTCATTTCCCTCTCAATCGGGGCGGAAACGGGGGGAGTTGCTAGTTCGTCTTTCGAACCAGCTGTAGATCAATTTTCTTCCTCAGTTGATATCGAACCATCTGTAAATTCACAATCAAATGAAACTATATCACCGTGCGATGGAAATATTAATAGCAGTTTAATTGCAAGACCGAACACCAGTCTAGAGAGCAGCAACGCGAACGTTAGGGAACCGTCTAATAACGATAGATCCGAAGACCCCCAAGTGTAAGCGAATGTAGCGAGAGCATAATCAACGCGCCCGCTGTAGATTTCGAAATCGAACCAGAAGAGAGAGAGAGAGTGTGTGAGAGAGAGAGAGAGAGAGAGAGAAAGAGAGAGAGAGGGAGAGAGGGGGGGGGAGTAGCGAATCTCACATAATGTTGTGAACACACGCGATCTTTTCGCTATGTACAACGAGGATAATTTGGCGTATTTTGTTACGATAATAAACCAACCTTTGTGCTCGGGGTCAATGTTTTTATTAGCACATGATACGCTGCCGGAATTGACAGACGTCACTCTTGACAGGTGTAAGGTAACCGATCAGGGAAATCGTTTCTTCATAACGTTACCAATGAAAGAAAGCATGAGGTACATGACCGATCGAAACCTTTTTAAGGAATGCATAGAGTCGCTATTGGAAGTCTTTACCGACATGAATCTAAGATCAATAAGAATCACTAAGACTTCCAATATCGGCGACCTATCGTGGGCGAACATCGCCGATATTCTTAAGTCGTACTTTGTAGATAGTCCAACGAAGATAGTTATTTATAAAAATAAGGTAGTTGTGCCGGAGTCAGATGATAGGGCCAGTATAATTAAGAATGTACACGAATCACCTGTCAACAAACATACGGGAATCGCGAAAACCTATACGCGTTTGAGACATAATTACTTTTGGCTTAACATGAAAGCTCAAGTCGCGGAAATCATTGGTCGTTATGCCCGTTCCCAGCTGAACAAAACTGCGAAGAAAAAGACCAGACAACCAATGGTGTTAACGGATACATCTTGTTGTAGTTTTGACAAGGTCGCGTAGATGTAGTTTGCCTGTTTAATAAAACTGCCAATGGAAACGAGTACAGTCTTAACAACTAACAGAACCTACTTACTAAATTTAGCGTCGTAGTTCCCCTGTCTGTAGTCACGTCAGCGACTATCGCAGATGTTTTTCTCAAAAGACTGATGTTCGTGTACGGCTCTCCCAAGGCTGTCCTAACCGACCAAGAGACGCCTTTTGTCAGCGCGCTAATGCGAACTATAGCAAAGCTCGATGAAGGTTTCACAGATACTTATGTGGAGTATCTGGCTAGATTAAAGATAAAATTATCGGAAATCAGATCTCTTGCGCGGGAGAATCTGATAAAAGCTAAGGAGAGGTCTAAGGCTTATTACGATTAACGGTTGAATCCTATCGCTTTTAAGGTAGGAGATAATATTTTGCCGGTTTTGGAGTCCAAAAAAGGGAAGGTTCCTCCAAATTTCATGGGCCAATTCTTCAACGATACTCGAAATGTAAAAATTACTTATAAGAGAAAGGACCAGGCTAGTTCATGCCAATATACTAAGGAAAATACGTTTGTCAGCTGATGGAGACGAAAGTGTTGCCTCAGCTGATAACGCTAGTAATAGTGCGAATAATGTTACTAACAAAGGCGAAAACGGTCCTAGCGCATCGATGGAATTATAATATATATATATATATATATATATATATATATATATTTCTAGGTTAGGATTACCTCTTAATTATATATGTATTTAATTCAAATTAAATTCTGGCACCGACTCCTTACTTATGCAGGTCTGGATAACAATGGCGATCTCACGGATTTTGTTCCTAGCAAGTCTGAGCCTGCTGACTTCTGCTGGCGCCGTCATTCAAAGATATGAATGCGAAAGGTCAACGCCAAATATCACTAACATATCCCTCACCGAAGTGAGGAAATGCGTGCCGCCACGGGGGACATCGATCTCCAGCTCATGGAAATCCAGCTGTTGCAGAAGATAGACTATCGGAACGTTCCAGAAGTCCAGTACCGCCTTAAGTTGAACCGCATCATCTTCTACTGTGGGATGTCCTCCATGGACGAGAATGGAGCTTGTGCGGGAGAAACCGTTTCAATCGAGAATCACGAGTGTAAAGGTGTAGTGATCACAGAAAAACTGGACATTTATTTCTCGGAATTAATCGCTAAAAACCACGTCGAAAGCAATGAACTTTTAATTTCAAACGGTGCGCGGTGTGTATATTCCAAAAGAAAGCTGCACTGGTAATGATATGAACAATTATTTCTGGAGCAAGCTCCAGATTAACTCTTGTAATTTCAACTTATTTACAGTTCTCTTTGAAGGAATTTGCGTCAAGGTATCGAGTAACTCGAGCCATAATCCGCCTGCGTACTTTGGGAAAGCCACTAAAGCCATACGCTTTGGTCCGCCGACACGAGGAGAGGACGTGCTGTGCGGTTACCGCCTCAGGACGGATCACGCCAAGCTCTTCATCCTTGAGAGCACGGCCGAAAATTCCATTGCAACTCAGCGCGTATTTCAACATAAAAATCGCTTACGTCGAACACCATGTAAGTAGTCAACTGAAATTAATGTACACCGACCTCCTGCTGTAAAACTGCCAACTCGAGCGTCAGTTACTACTCACGTCGTTGCCACTCGTCCACGCGAGGCCGAACGTATTCGTCCTTAGAATCATGAAGAAGCACGAATACACAGCCATCTCATCAGGCGGGGTCGCCCACTTGGTTCAATGCCAAGCAATTGCATGCAAAATACGTCCTACCGAGGCTTGTTACATGGAAATTCCAGTCTCGTGTGAAAGCGAGGATATTTTCTTAAAAGCCGAGACCCGGATAATTACGAGAACGGGGACGTGATCCCAATGTAGTGGGCTGTTACTCAATATCTTTTACATCAATGACCGCTGAAGACAGTTTTCTGGAAGGCCGACTGAAGTCGTAATCCAGAGAGTCCTCCAGCCAGCCACCACACCATCGTGGTCTTATCAAAACACCAATGACGTGATGAAGAGCAGAATTTACTGTCCCGAGGATCTAGAGCGACTGCATCAACACGCGGCTTTTCTTATATATAGGAAAACCTGCGCTTCTTGATGTTCTCGCACGCAAGCTCACAGGCGAAGTTATCTCGACATCAAATTTCCAAAATTTCATCGACGAGGATAAACTCAAGGAATTTGCGACGCTCCATTTCACAAAATTGTGGAATGGCTTCATCAAATTCAATTCAATATCTGCCGGTATTTAAATGATAATCATGATTTTTCATGCTTAAATATCATCGTCGGCCTGCTAATCCAAAGAGACTACCACCAACCGTCTGGAGTCGATGACAACAACGATAACGACTGCGAACACCACCCAAGGCCAATTCCACCGAATGCACTTGAGGAGGGTCGCCCGAGTCCAGTTACTCAGTCTCCTCCATCACATAATGAGCTCATCTTTGGTAGTTTTCAACTAAAGAGGACCAACTTTGGAGTCAAGAATGGGGATGTTATATCCTAGGACTGCACGCCTGGAAAATTTAAATTTTTCGCTCGCCATCCTCTGAAGATTTCGGAGATAAACTTTCGAGTATTTGATTTAAAAAAATGTACTGCTTGATAAATAACGTAACTAGGAACGATTTTCTTTAATTAGAATATTTTGTACGTAAATTTCAATAACGAATTAAAAAGAAATACGTATTTATTTTTAATATACACTGAATTTTAATTTAATGTATAAATCTAATAATTATTTGAAATAATTTTGGAGGTAGGAATAAAATTTCGAATAATTGCTTGAAGCTATTTGAAAAATCAATTTGCTAATGTAGTTAGCAGCGGTTTTTATTTATATTGTGAATTATTATACATTATTTTTTATTGAATAATATCTAAAATTCAAAAATATAAAAATAAAGTATTTAATTATATTCAGGAATAGATATCATTTAATCATTTAGACGATTTCGTTGTGTGCAGGTTTTTGCTACATTTTGTAAAGATTTGTATTTTATTGCTTTTGACATCTATTATTTCGAAGTATAGGACATAAAAAATAAGACAAAAAAATCTCCGTTGTGGAAAAACCTCGTGCAATATGCGGTGATAAATGCTCGTTCCCGCGCTCGAAATTTCTTTGTACTTTCTTGTGCAATCCTTATTTTCGATAATCTGCGCGGGCTGCGAGCAGTGACGAAGGCCGATCGGCCAGATCGTAATACATTTAAGGGGAGGCCCGGGTGAAATTTTAGCTCACTAATACTTAATTGACTGGGGGGAGAAAACATTTTTTTCGCATATTCTTTCACGATAAATCCAATAGCGTACTTATAAAGAATTAAAAAATATTCTTTCCGATATTTTGAAAATTTGTTTTACATTTCGATTTTCAATTTCCGAGACAAATCCATAAGATTAGTAGTCCGGAATGTTGTCAAGAAGCTGCAAACAAACATTGAGCCAAAAATATTCTAATCTGGACAGATGCTTTGAGGTTTAGTGCGCGGTCGTCAGTAGCTATAACGTGCTGGTCTGGCTGCGGCCGCACGCTCGCTCCAGCTTTGTCTTGCAAACTGCAAGCTGCTTCTTTCAATTATTTTCGTATTCTGACAATCAGCTCAGATTTGTCGTATACGTTTTTAATATCACTGCTTATATCTGCAGTCGATTTAGCTAAAGAATGGCTTCAAAACAGAGTCTGGAGTTGTTTTTAAACAAATTTATTTACAGAACTGATTCTATTCAAAACGAAGGAAATTATATTTACAATGAAAATAGTGACACTCAAACCATAATAAATACTGTTTACAATGTTATTTATAATTAGAAATATTCTTTGCAATATATTTTATCATAAAAATAACAGACTCTTATGCGTGTATAGATACACGAAATAAAAAAGAATGAAAGACAGTTGACTTATATGAAATGTAAAAATATGAATTACAAATAATTTCTTATTTTTTAATTATATACACAGGCAATACTGCCCTTACCTAGATAGCGGGTTATAAGCCTTATCTCCGCCATCTAACAATCTGGAAAAACATTTGCTTTAAATGTCCTTGACAAATTCAGACTGATAGGGATTCGAACCCACGCCCCTTGAGTGGCCATTGTCTTAAGAGGTACACGTTTACCACTTCAGTCATCCGCCGCCCCATGTTAATAGAATACTACCTACATTTACTCGCTCGTTAACGCCCGCTCGTATAAGTTAAAAAATGTAGCAGAATAATGATAAAATCTGTGTATGCTAAATTATTATTGGCATATTATTAGTATATTAGAATATATATATTGTCTATTAAGGGGTAACACCACTCTAGCGGCCCGAAAAAATGTCTAATTTGTACGAATTTTTACAAAAGTAGGAAAGAAGGGATCAAATTTTTTTTTTGAGGGTTTACTATATATATATTGAGGTACAAAAATATATTCTTTTTTTACATTTAAATACAAAATGGCGGCTATACAGCAAATCTCGTGAGAAGCCTTTTTCTCAAACCTCCAAACAGGAGAACACTTTTCTCGGAAAGTATGAGACCTGGAACAAAAAACCAAAGAAATTCTTAATCTATATTACGTTAACTTTGGAAGTACGTAGGGTTTTTCTTTATTTCAATTTTTGTAGAAAATGCACACTTCTGAAAAAAGTCGATTTTTCTCGAAAAAGAACGATGTAAATTGTTTATAAAAAAAAATTTACATTCAATCGAAAAACGGCTACGTACTTCTTTAGAGAATCTATTTCTGAAGCTACAGTAAAAATTTCAATCCAATCCATGCAATAGTTTACGAGTAATATGTTTTCCCAGTTTTAAAAAGGCTTTTCACGTGATTCGCTATATAGCCGCCATTTTGTATTTAAATGTAAAAAAATATATTTTTGTACCTCAATATATGTATAGTAAACCATCAAAAAAGAAATTTGATCCCTTCTTTCCTACTCTTGTAAAAAATCGTACAAATTAGGAATTTTTTCAGTCCGCTAGAGTGGTGTTACCCCTTAAGGGGTCTACCCTAATTAGACGCGCAAAAAAATGACTATTTTCACGATTTTTTTTCATTGTTTTAAATTAGAAATATTAATATGTGAAGTATGAGGCTTGATAAATACAATCTTGAAATACATTAAAAAAAATTTTTTTTATTAATTTTTTGTTTTTTATCGTATAAAAATGGAGGCCAAAAAAATATCCAAAAAAAAGATGAGTGCGCCCTGTTGATGAAATCTCCGGAGTGGATTATCTGAAACAAAAACAAAAAAGGTTTTAGATACAGTAAGGTAATAACTATGTCGCATATCATACGATTTTTTATTTATTCAAAATTGGCAAAATGGCGGCCATATTTCGAAAAGTAACGAAAAATCACCATTTTTTCATCAGTTTTTTTTTTAAACCAAGTTAAACTCAAAATTTAAAAAATCGTATGATATGCGACATAGATATCATCATAAAGAATATGTGGTAAAAATTTGGTAAGGATTAATGCAGTAGTTTCCGAGATTTTTTCAACAAGCCGTACCAAAATGTCATTTAGAGAAAATCCTACGCTTAATCAGCGATGCCTGCACCGTACATTATGCCTTCAGTTTCTTCATAATGTACCGTCTCATCCAAAATAGCCTTCCTTCGATTAATTCTGGCCTCCTTAGAGGCATCTCCACTGCGGCGGTTTGCAACTCGTACGCGCGTTAGTTCTCGCTCAGCTACGAACTGCTCGGCGATATTGCCGATTTTGACGCCCATCACATCCAATATTTTCAATATTGGCTTCAATCCTTCATTGAAAATACACGCAGCTGTTTGACACGCGATTTCAACAGTTTTTTTCCCACTAAAGATGTGTTTAGGAACCATCGACCAGACGCAGTTGTTGAAAGACTCGTTGTTATTTTACGTGTTTCCGAGGCACCTTTCAAGAAGTTCTTGTTTTGTCAAATCCTCGTAGATTGGTTTGAGCACTTCTTGAACATCTTCAGCGAGAGCAAGAGGATGTTTAAATTGTCGAACGTTGTTGTTTTCCACAGCTTTCTTATATTTAAACCAGGATTCAGAACAGTATGAATGCTGTGGCTTGCTGTCGGTTGAAATCTTATAATAAAATCCTGCCCAGATCTCCCTGTGCATTTCTTCCACGGAATCAGGATGCCGTTGAATTGCTAAACCGTAATTTTTCGACAGTTCTTTTTTCTCGTCCTTCTTTGCAGCTTTTTTTGCTGGAGTTTTTTCCTCGTCCTTCTTTGCAGCTTTTCTTGCCTGTATAAGATTTTTTTTAGCTTCACTAGCACGTTTGAAAATTCTTTTTGCGACGTGTAACACACACTCTAACTTTTTAACGATCACTCCTTCACCATACGGGTGTGTATCGAGCAGTATTTTGAAAGTCTTCGTGTCACCGTCGCCGATGTAAAAACCATAACGCACAGAAAATTTTTCTAGAGATTCCAAAAACATTTGACATATACCGTCGACTTCCATTTTTCCGGCACTACCTGAGTGATTAGCACTGCAATTTTTTTGGTGCACTTCGTACCATGCTGCATATTCAATCGTGTCCTCTGTTCCTTTTCTCCTTTCACATCCTTTGCAGTAGCTTGATTTGATAACGACGTTCGCAACTTTTTTACTGTGTTTATATATCAAAGAAACTATGCCAACAAGAGAAGAAAATCCTCTTTTTTGCCAGGAACCGTCTCCTGAAACGGTTAAAATATCTTCGGGTTCTCCGTGCTGAGCATTTAAGAGTTATTCTTCTCTAACAGCCTTTAGCATCACTATATCGAAAACACTTTTCACAGCGATAGAGACCGAATAGATAATATGATAATAAACGGAGGAACTCATTCCAGATCCAAGTTCTATTAGGCCAATAAACATGTTTATACCACTCCATCCAATACCAATCAATCGCATAACAAACACAAGGCGACGGTTGACTTCGTATCCAGTCGCAATCATCGGACACGAATTAATATATTTTTCTCCACACTCACAAGTAACACAAATTTTAAAACCGAGTCCTCGCTGTCCATACTTAGTAAATGTAACATCGTTATTACACACTTTACATGTCAAAAACTGTTGTAACGAAGAAAAAACCAGGTAAAAATGTATGATGCTGTACCCTAACGTTTGATCTACAGGCACGTCGAAACTCGTATCTTTCGACTTGTTCAGCTTCTCTGCAGATGCACTAGCATGACTTGTGTTTGCCTCATGGGCATTTGGAAGAACTCCATGAAATTTACGTTTTTTCGCTTTCGAACCTGGACGTCTCCAGTTTTGTTTTTGATGGATAGTTTTCTTGTCCATCTCGGCAATCACGAGCACAGATGTTTACGCTTACAGATTTCAAACACGACTAATATAGGTTGCTACTTGCTTGAAATTCAAATATACAGGTATCTTTCGAAAAATAAGGGGTCACGAATGAATAGATTTGAGTAGGGATAGTATATACACGAAAGGTTTCAGCTGCTCACGTAAATAAAGGCAGGTAGACGATACCGCTCCGAACGGTCACTATTAGCGCGCTCAGGTAACTAAGTGAAAGTCCCTCAAAAGTACACTTAGACTGCTCGGATCTTTATGAAAATTTAATATGATACTTTCAAATATCTATACTTTCGAAAAATGGAATAAAAAAAAATCGATTTTTTGAAAATTGCAATTAGGGTAGACCCCTTAACAACTGTAACGGAGCTGTTTATTTAATAAATAACTTTTATTTATCAATAAATAAGAATTTTTATTAAATGCCGGCGCCGGTCTCTAAAGTGCCCCGGGGGTGATTTTTCTCCCAACACTTACCGTTAATGCGAGAGCAGCTACTCGCTTTCTTCGCTGAGGCTCTGCCTGAACTACGGCGTGTGTCCAAATAGTCAGTAGCGAGTATTCCCACGTAACTGGGAGGTAAGAGGGAATAAGGATTCGTGAGGGTGTGCAGCATGCAAAAATGATAATAAGCGTTTAAACCAGAACAACACGTATAAGGTAAATGTCCCAATTTCTGCTCACGTCCCTATTTCTAATCACTCGAAGTTTTTCTTTTATTATAGACATGAAGGTTGTTTTAATATATATTATATCCAAGCTATCTGTACCTTTTTAGTATTACAACTAAAAACTGTAGTGCTGAATTAAAAATATTGTAAATTCTGATTAAAAAACTTGATAATTGTGATAGTTTGAGGTTAGACGCAGATGCATTTTGCATGTCCCTATTTCTAATCACGAAAAAATAACGTTTTAGTTTTATTTATACAATATGTACACTATTTTCTACTTATACATCGTGAAGTATTTACGCGTATTAACATACTAATACAATAAAAAGATACAAATCATACGAATGAAGTCTATAAAATCATCGGTGATCAAAAATAGGTACACATCGAAATCACCGCTTTTTGCTGTGAGCAGAAATAGGTGCATTTTGCGTCCGCTTTTTAATTGACTATTAGTAATATTTAATTCTTTAAAACGGTTTTTACGCATTTACATTGTATTGTTCAATTCATAATTAAGATAACAATCAGATCTGCTTTATAAATTAATGTTAGAATAACTTCTTAAACCCTTTTGTTTGATGCAAAATGCTTATACGAGCAGAAATCGGGACATTCACCTTATTATGAGAAAACCAAATAGCGATATACATATGAATACAATGGGCGCGCGGCCCTTAGAATCGCGAGCGAGAGAACGCCATATTCGAAGGGTGCCGCTGCTCCCTTTGCGCGCGTGTACAATTATCAGTACCGTTGTACTGAATCGTGAATCACACTTACTTCTGCGAATCAGCTCCGCCAAAAGTAATTCGTCATCGTCGCTCGTTCGCGGTTACTCTCTCTCTCTCTCTCTCTCTCTCTTTCTCTCTCTCTCTCTCTCTCTCTCTCTCTCTCTCTCTCTCTCTCTCTCTCTCTCTCTCTCTCTCTCTCTCTCTCTCTGATAATCTCTAATGACGTTGTACTGAGCAGGGACAATCGGCCGGCGCCTTTTCCGAGTCATCATAACATCATAGAGGTCGAGATTGGGGTCGAAACTGCTGCATCCCCTGTGGCTAAATCTTTCAGCTACAGGGATTTTAAATCGATCCAGCAAGACGACCTCCTGTCTCACCTAGCTGACTGTGATTGGTCGCAGATCGATGGTCCCGCGGCGGGTGTTGACAGTCAATTAGAGTGCCTCAGTGTCAACCTCATGGCTGTGATAGATAAAATTGCACCGTTAAAGAATTCACGCCGAAAAAGAAAACGAATCCACCATGGGTTGATGCTGAACTAATACATCTTTACAAAAAATGTGACTCCGTACGACGACGCTATGCGCGGACCAAAGACGACAGACTGTGGCGGGAGTATCAGGGCCTTGCAGCTGAAGCTGAATTACGAACGAAGGAAACAAGGGAAAGGTTTTTACAAAATAGAATTTCTAAAGCGATTGATAATAAGAAAGATATCTGGAAAGAGCTCAAGGCTCTGGGCCTTCTGCCAAAGACAAGAGAGGAGCTTTATAATTTCTCATCGGAAGAGCTCAATGCCCACTTTGCAGGGGTGTCGATCTCCCAAAATGAGGGTGATGAATAACTTGACAACGTCCTGACCACTGCCAGTGATGACGGCTTTGTTTTCCGAGAGGTCAGCTTCTCGGACGTGGTCCTGGCTGTTGGCGACTTCTCATCACAGGCCAGAGGGGAAGACGGCATTCCCCAAAGTATAGTGGCTAAGGCTCTTCCCTTTGTGGGAGATCATATTGTTAAGATCTTTAACTCCTCCCTGTCCAGTGGCATTTTTCCGGGAACTTGGAAGGGAGCTCAGTTGGTGCCTTTGAAGAAGAAGCCTATCCCATCTACGGTGTCAGATTTCCGACCAATTGCCCTACTGAGTTTCCTTTCTAAGGTCCTTGAAAAAATAATACACGACCAAATAACTGACTTTTTACGAGAAAATAATACTTTAGACCTAATGCAGACTGGTTTTCGACAGAATCACAGTACACAGACAGCACTACTAAAACTGACGGAAGACATAAGATCAGGCATTAACAACAACAAAAAACTATTGACTATTTTGTTAATGTTTGATTTTAGCAAAGCATTCGACACCATCTCACACACTAAACTGCTACGTAAGCTGATGCGCATGAGATTCTCCAGGAGTGTTCTCCTGTGGCTTAAGTCATATATTATGGGGAGACGACAGAAAGTCGTCACAAACACAAACGGGGATTCAGGTTGGCTAACCACCAATCTTGGCGTTCCACAGGGCTCAGTCCTGGGACCCCTGCTTTTCAGCCTGTACATAAACGACTTACAAGACGCACTAGACTTAGATGGTGTTGAACACATACTTTACGCTGACGACCTGCAAACCTACACACAAGTGACCCTGAAGGGTCTTCGTGATGGTATCAGTCGCATGTCGGCTATAGCACGAGCAGTGTCGAACTGGGCAACGTCAGCTGGCCTGCGCCTCAATGTCGGCAAGACAAAGGCGATCAGTTTTGGATCTGATCACAACATCAAACAGGTTCAGAACCTTGACTTGCAAGGCATTGAGATACAGACCGGCGTACACGTTCCCTTTGTCGATACAGTCACCAACCTCGGCGTAGTGATGGACGGAAGGTTGACATGGAAGCCGCAACTGAATGCGGTCAGTGGAAAAGTAAATAGAGCTCTGTATAGCTTAAAACTTTTCCGTTCAAGCACCACAGAGATACTGAGGAAGCAGCTGGCATGTGCACTGGTACTACCTCACTATTGCTCAGTGGTTCTTCGTGACGTGTCAGGGGAGCTCCAGACACGACTACAACGTCTACAGAATGCATGTGTGAGATACATATGTGGTGTTAGACGAGATGAGCATATCACCGCCTACAGGAAAAAACTGGACTGGTTAGATCTGAAGGTGAGGAGGGAGTATTTTATGGGGCTGCTGCTTTACAAAGCGGTTGTCATGCGGCAGCCATCATATCTTACTGCCCTCTTTGAAAAAAACCAGGCCAGGACTTCAAGTAGGGGTGGTATGAAAGAGCTCTCGGTTCCGGGGTCGCGCACCGATAAGGGCCTTTTTTCATTTAGAGTTCAAGGTGCGCACCTCTGGAATTCGCTCCCGAGCAGTGTGAGGTGCCTGCCATCTTTTTGTAAATTTAAAACGGCGTTTAGCAGGCACCTTAAACAATTACATGGTGAAGAGAATGCATAGAGGTGACTCGGATATTTATGTAGACTATTTATTTATTTGAATTATTTATTTATTTAATTTATTTATTTATTTATTTAAATTTATTTATTTATTTATTTATTTTATTTAATTATTTATCTGGTTTATTTATTTATTCGACTTAGTTATTTATTAATTTATTTATTTATTAAATATGTTTAGTGTTAGGTGTGAATGTATTTATTAGCGTGATTGTTAAAGTGTCATGAATGAGTGTGTTTTAAATTTTGACGTGATAGTATACGTAAAAATTTAGCAAAGTATGTGTATGTATTCTTTTATTTTTAATATGTTATCTCTATTGTATTTATTTTATTCTATGAATTATATTTTGACGAAGCGTGTTTCTGTGATATCTGACTATGACTAGTTCATTATATTTAAATTTTATAAACTGACGAACTGATAAAGCGAATAATATTATTTAATAAGAAATGCAATAAGTGAACGTTAATGTAAGATAACAAATACGTAAAATTGACTGATATGTTAATTATAACTACATGTACATGCAATTGTAAGATTTTCGTCTCTTGATGAATAAAAAGTATATCTATCTATCTATCTATCTCTCTCTCTCTCTCTCTCTCTCTCTCTCGCACTCTTGGCGCTGGCGGCAGAGGCTGGTGTTGGCTGTAGAGGTTGAAGTTGGTGGTGTGATCAGGCCTACCCTGGCCAGTGATGAAGGTACCGCTTCTCTCTTACTCTCTCTCTTTCTCTCTCGCTACACTCACACCCATATACCGGTCGCACGCAAAAACCCGCGATGCTCCCGCGGCAGCAACCCGGAGACTGCTCTTTTCTGCTTATTCAGAAAGACCCGTGCTCGCTGACCCGCTCGTGTCGCGCGATTCCCCTCGGCCCTCTCCGCCGGTATTCGGGACGAATGTCGCGCTCACGCAATTAATACACGACCCGGCGCGAACATGTTGCGTATTCAAACGAATCTACGTATTCGTTACACAATAAATTATGTAATAATATCCGATACAGTGCGCTGAGTGAGTCTATTGATAAAGATGTTAAACTTAGAAGCGTGTTTAATTATAAATAAATGATGATAAGCTACTATCAATCAGTACTTGAAATCATTTACTCGGGTGCTTGGTTGAACGCCTGTAGGATTTGTGCGTGAATCTTAAGTTATTTAGTTAATTTTATTAATTTGTTTGAAAATAAAATGACTATATATTAAGATGTTTCATGAATCTTGATGTATGAATTTATATATATTTTTTTTTTATTGTTTAACATTTATTTGACCATCAAATATACTATCTATGATTATACATATGTCACAATTTTAAGTTCCAACATTATTAAACATTTTAGTTTAAGGGACCTGTTAGATATACATAGAAGATAAAACCTAAAGATGAGAATACGTAAGGATAAGTAGAGAGAGCGAGAAGAAAGAGAGGGATATATGTAGTGACGTGCGTGATTTATGAGACTGTAGAATAGAACATTTGTATCCATTATTATCTGTAAATAAATATAAGCATCTAAAACTACAAGTGATTCCATAATTCAAGGAAATCCTACACCTACATACGTAACATAAATTGGCGATGAGGACGGAAGGAAATCACAAAAAAAAGAAAATATATAAAAAAAAACAAAAGTTTGAGGTTGAACATACATGTGCTCCAAAATACATAGACAAAAACAATCATGGCCAAAACTACATTACAATTGGAAAATTTTGAACCAAATACGTAAAAATGGAATAGATAGATACAACATTTGGAAGGAGCACTAAAAATTATGGAAATAAAAGATGACGCAAAGGTAAATTACTCACTACACTTCATTGCCATGTCAGTATATGATAGACTAAGTGACTATTTAAATGACACGGATCCTTACACAAAAGACTATGCTATACTACACTGACAGAAATAATATGGTAGAAATTTCCTTTCACATCTAGTAGTAGTCAGATATCGTGGATATTTAAGTAAAATTTTGGAGCGTACGCATTAATTCTCCCATGTGAATTATCGGAATATTTCTTTTATTAACTCGCAAATGATCTGTTTCAGAATGTATTTTTTCCTACTTTATATGTAACTTTTGCTACTTCTATGGGACTCTTTTCTAATTTACATGGAACTTTTCCTATATTACATAGTAATTTCTCCCATGTGTAATTTTTAAAAAATCGAAAATAAATTTTCCAGACTGCGGGCGCGATTTCACGACCTCTTGCACCGAAGTCAAACGTCTTAACCACTCTGCCACATGACCTCTTGGAGTTTCTTTTACAGATCTCGCTTATAAGTGGATAAAAATGTAAATTTTTTTTTAGGATTTGATTATTTTTTAAGCTTTATTCAGATAAAGTGACGCACGATGCAAAATTACAAAATCAGAATACAAATTTTTAATAAATGTGTGGTATCTCATAAGTCAAATTCGTACATGAATTTCTAAGTGACCGGTGGTCATGTGGTAAAGCGTTTGACTACCAACCAGAAGCTCGAGGTTCGCGTCATAGACTTTTTTTTAAACCGTTCAAAATTACACTAGTTAAGATTACAAGATAATATATAGCAAAAATTCCGAACCACATGGGAAAAATTAATTTGTAGTTTCCTAGATGTTGCGAGAATGGCTACCGTATCTTACTACTACTCCATGAAAGAGGGAATTCTAACTAGATTTTTTCTGCCAGTATAGAAGATAATTGAAGAACATTATATGATCCTGTTGCATTGGAGATAGCTAAAGCAGTTAAATTTAACCTAAGAAAAAAATGACAGGAGAAACTATATAAGATTATGCTAATGCTCTAAATAAATTAAACCAATCATGCAATTTTGGAACATATCATCAAACTGCTTTACGTGATCAGTTTGTATCTTGATTAGCGAACTAAAGATTACAAACAAGACTTTTGGAGACGAAAGACTTAATCTATGAAAAAGCACTACAGTCATAATATGCCATGGAAGCGTCTGAAAAAGAAACAAGCAAGGAAAACGGTACAATTACAATAAATCCTCGAACAACAATCAAAATGTAAAGTGCTATATATGTACAGGCCCACATCTTGCAAATAAATGCAATATGATAAATAAAACAAATTGTGATCACTGTGGAAAGGAAGGTCACATAATCAGCGTGTATTTAAAGAGAAATATAAACGCATACCAAATTCAAGAATACGATTCATCTGATATCATTGAAATATTACAAATAAAACATACGCATAACGGAGATAAATTATTAAACGTTTTCAAAGGAGATGGAAATGAAGATGAATTTGAATTGGACAGCGGAGTATGTATTAATGTAATAGGATGTATTTCTGTAAATGTAGAGTATAAAAATAATAATTTTAAATTAAATCTGTACATAACCAATATAAATAGTTCACCACTTTAAGGTAGAGAATGGATGCATAGTTTAATAAACGTAGAAGGGGCTGATGATCTTTTTCTTCCATTACTACAACTAGAAGTAGAATAATATAAATGGCATATAAACCAAATTAATATTAAAGCCTGATGCCAAACCAGTATTTATGAAAACAAGATCTGTACCGTTCAAATTAATACCATTAGTAGAAAAAGAATTAGAATTTTTAGAAAAAGAAGGTGTATTAGAGAGAGTAAATACATCTGAATGGGCTACGCCCGTAGTACCTGTATTAAAAAAGGATAATAAAATTAGAGTATGTTGTGACTACAGTGTAACCATTAATTTTCAATTAATCGTAGATCATCAGCCCTTTCCTCAAGTGATCAATTATTCTCTTCAATGGCAGGAGGAAAAGTGTTTACAAAAATAGATTTAAAACAATAATTTTCACAGTTAGAAGTAGAGGCAAGTAGCACCGAAATTTTAACAATAAATACAAATAAAGGTTTATACCGTTGCTCTCGTTTAATGCAAGGAGTAGCCCCTGCAACAGCTATATAGCAAAGAATAATAGAATCCATTTCAGGAGATATTGATGGCGTTAAATGTTTTGTAGATGATATAAAAATTTCAGGAACAACCAAAATTGAACTTTTACAAAGAGTAGATAAAGTATTTCAAAGATTAAGCAAGTATAATATAAAACTACATTTAGAAAAATGTGACTTTTTTAAAAACCAAATAAACTATTGTATATATGATTAATTAATTAAAAATGTTATACATAAGGAAACAAGGAAAATGGATGCCACGTCCATATTGAAACCTTTAAATTAGCTTATACATAAAAACAAAAGTTTTATCTGGACAGATGAATGTGAATGGGCTTTTCAAAATGCCAAAGAGGCTTTTCAAAGCGATAAGTGTTTAGCACATTATGATCCTCATTGATTATTGTTGATGCATACACCAGATGGCCTGAAGTGCATATTGTAAAAAACATTACCAGTGAAACAACCATACAAAAATGTCGAGAAATATTTGCTCAATTTGGACTATCGAGAATATTTGTATCCAATAATGGAAAGACTTCATCTCTATGATATTCAAAAATATTCTAAAAGAAAATGAAATTATTCTAAAATTTATAGCACCATACCATCGCTACGAATAGACAAGCTAAAAGGTATGTCCAAACAATCAAAGCTTCCACTTCATTTGAATCAGCGACAAGTCAATCTGAAGTGTACAAGTAAAACCCTTAGAAAGAGGCAGAAGAAGAGGTTTAAGGGGTATGTCATGGTAAAATTTAAAAAAAATCGATTTTGTTTTCTTAATTAAACGCTGCTACATCATCATAAAAATAAGTTACTATTCGATTTATAGCGAAAAAAATTGTTTTACCGACTTTGACCGTATAACGTAAGCCTACCTGTGACGCGGCCGTAGAGTACTCGAGCGCGTATGAACGTTAAAGGCGTTTCTCTAAACATCTATTTCCTAATTGGCGTGATATATAACTTCGACAATTTTTATCCGATTGACTTAAAATTTTAAATTCATCTTTCTAATTCCATTTTCCAGAGAAGTACGTACGGAATTTTTAATTAATTAAAAACTTTCCATTATATGAGCAGATTTATACGAAATTTTTCACTGAAAATTCAACAGTTAACTTCAAATGCCTACCATTTTCGAAAAAATCTATATTTTTACAATTCTATACGTACTTCTCTAGGTATTCTTATATAGATTAACCAGTTTGAATTTTTTTATTTTGACCTAGGTCAATAATTGTGAATGCCAAATGTCACGCCGCGGCGCGCCCCAAAAAGAACATACCAAAAGCAAATAGCAGTAGTCGGCTATTTTGTATAAAAGAAAAAAAAAATTATTAGCTTGATATTTAAAGTAAATAGATTTGTAATTAGTTTTAGCGTGGCCCGGTACTGTGGCCATACCCATTAATTAGACATAAACCAGAAGAGAGGATACCTGGTACGAGTAGTTCACAAACCGTTGGAGAAAATCCTACAATAACAAATAAAGAAAATACAATACCAAGCAGACCTTAAAGAGAATCAAGACTACCAATTAAATATAAGTTTTAAAAAAAGAATGTAAGTTTAATATTTAATGTACGTTTAAAAAAAACTTACATTTTTAATGTAAGTTTCATATTTACAAAGGAAAGTGTTAGATATACATTGTAGATAAAGCCTACATATGAGAAAACGTAAGGATAGGTAGATAGAGCGAGAAAAAAGAGAGAGAGAGAGATATATGTACACAGACGTGTGTGATTTATGAGACTGTAGAACAGAAAATTTGTGTCCATTATTATCTTTAAATAAATATAAGTATCTAAACCTACAAGTGATTCGATCATTCAAGGAAACCCAGCATCTACATACGTAACAGGGGCTATATTTGTTAAAATTATAAATCAATATACTGCAAGACGAATTTTAACTTAATTATTAAATTTGTAAATTTTAATTTAAAAGTATTTGTTGATGCTATGAGTATACATATGAAATAAAATTTTATTTATCAGTATGTAACAGTTTTTCGTTTGTATACTATTTATTATTTAAATAAATGGACATTTATATTTTATTCAATTTATTATTTTTTTACCGAGGTACCTAAATGAAAGAAAGAAATAGGGAAATTGGAAAGATTCACGTGTATATAAAAGAAATACTATTAGAATTTTATGTTAAGCAAGTCGAATGTCTTGCATTCATTTAATATCACAGTTTCACATCATAAAACAACTGGAGCTCACTCAAATATTTTCTAGTAGTAATAAGTAAACTAGCGAATAGATAGATAGATAGATATAAGATTTATTTAGCACATGTCAAAAATATATAATACGAGTATATAATATATACATAAGATTATCATATTCATATCACATTCATATTATGATTAATCGCGATATTTCATCACATCAGTTAAAACTGCACAATTTTGGTTGTACCTATCACGTAACATTGTAAGACTCAAAACTAATTTAATACTAATTATAACACAGTTAGTTTACATCACAGACATGTTGTATATCGCGGCTATGCAAAATGTGCTTGCGTATTGCCAATTTAAATCTCTTAAAAGATGGAAGATGCCTAATGCTGCAGGGAAGTGATTTCCAAAGGCGAGCACCTTGGGCTCTGAAAAAGTTCAGGCCAACATCGATACGCGACTCTTAAATTCTAATATCCTTGGGATACCTACATGACAACTGCTTTATATAGCAGTACCTCCGCAAAGTAGTTCCTTTTTACCACCAACGTTAACCAGCCCAGTTTCCTCCTGTAAGGAGAAATATGCTCATCCTTTCTAACACCACAAATGTATCTTACACAAGAGTTTTGCAGTCTTTGAAGCCGGATCTGAAGTAAACCTGATACGTCTAGGTACACAAGAAAGCAATAATCTGAGCGGGAGACAACAAGAGTGTTTGCAAGCTGCACACGCAAAACCTCAGTTACGCAGGATCTAAATGATCTGAGTCCATATAAGGCTCTATTAACCTTTCGGCTAATCGCATCCACCTGCGGTTTCCATATTAATTTAGAATCCATTACAGCACCGAGGTTGGTAAGTGTCAGGTTCACCATAATCCATCCCGTTAATCGGAGAACGATACTTTTGTCGACCTGAAAGACCGTCATGCTTGCGTCTTAGTGCCCAAGTTCTCCGCCTGCGACTATGTGTTCGAAACCCTCCAGTGTCGGTTTCTGCTAATGGAGAGTAACCTGGCAGAACTGAGTGTTCGATAACATAAATTGTTTGCATGCTGGTCGTTGTTATTGCCATCTACGTCATCGGCAATATTAATGTTACTATTATAGTTATCACTATGATTCCTAAAATTATAATAATTATTTACAGCATTAGCTGTATTTCTAATATTATTATTACTTAAATCTAATTTTGCTCGAGGGCACGCATCCTCTCAGCCATGACTGCGTTTTCATTATCTAATAAGGTGTGGCTACTTGCATATTCCTACAGTATGGAATTTTGCAGAGCAAACTTCTTTCCATGATGGAAAATATATCACTCAGATCTCGAATATCTGCTAATAGTGCTGGAACAATTTTCAGAATGTCGAGATCCTGATCCATCCTAGCCGTCAGGGAAGTTACCTTATTAGCAATGGTAGAAATATTGCCGACGTATTTCTCAGGTTTCGCTAACGTAACGCTACTATCTTCTCCGGTGGTATGGACGTATGTAGATTTATTATAGTTGGCTTCCTCGAATATATAAGTCAGCTGTCCAAATCGTTTTATAAGAAAACTTTTTCAGAATACGATTCAATTTCTTTACATAAGTTTAGCAATTTTGTAGCATATTCTACTTTAGATAAATTTGAATTCTCTTCGTATAATCCGTAATCAAATTCTCTAATTATATTTTCAGTACTCTTTTTGTTGGAATCCATTTTGTTAGAAGTCTCCATCATTTTTATTTTGCTATCTTAATCTCTCAAGAAATTTTTTTTTAGTTCTTTTACATATTATTGTTATTGTCAAGAAGAAAATCAATATAAGGCACGTGAACATCTAAATATAACGTTTGATTCATAAAAATGTGGTTATTATTTATTTGAAAACATACATAGTGTATCATTTTTCATAAAGTTTAATTGAATATCTTTAATTGTATGCATTTTATTAAACTTTCAAAACGATATTTGTATGCAAAGGATTTTGAGTTTAGAAATCATTTTAAATTTTCTTTAATTTCTTATTTATTTATGAGTGCAGTTTCATAGTTTATCCTCAACATTCCTGCCTCATGATTAATTATTTTCTAATGAATAATTACCTCCCTGGGATATATAGTTATCCATAGAAAGATTTTGGTATCAATATCAATAATTGGTTCAATATAAAACTGCTAAAATTCATTTCAACTCAAAATTGACTCTGCATGTAAAATCATTTGCCAATTCAAATTTAGTAAACCATTAAAGAATATGTTTTCTTAACAAAAATCATAAATTATGTTAACCACATAATCATTAGCAATATTTCAACAGAAACCCATTTGAATTTTATTCTTGAAATAAAATGTATTATACTATACCTTTTGCTTATTATGAACTTTCAATTTATTATAAATATTATTAAACTTTTGTAGTTTTAGTTTTCAACTTACTGTCGATTCATTGTTAAATTAATCAGCTCCTTTTTGTATTCTCCAATTTATTGTTGATTTATTATTTAATAAATATCTTTATTTATTCATTCATTTTTCGAATTTGTTTATTTATATAACTGAACTGTTTTATTCCACTTATTTGTGTTTATTTAAATTTTATTTTTAGTGCCAATATTTCATTTATTTTAATTGATTTTACTTATAAATTTCTTAAATTCAAATTTTCTTCGATTCCAATAATAATTAATTTATCTCTTATATTAACATTATGTTTTTTATTAACTCACCCTCTCAAATTTTAAACATTTTTGTCCAATACGATTAACGTCGATATTCCCTTTTTGCTTTGATACTTTTAAAGATTAAAGGGAAACCACTGTAGAATTTTCAAAAATAATGTCCATATTTTCAAGTCTGCCGCAACGCCTCTCAGGTATGCCCTGAGCGCCTTTTGTGATCACTGCGAGCGCTGTAATTTTGGAGTACGGAAGCAGGTATAACGGCAATCGATAGTGAAGGGGCTGTCCTCCGAATAGTCTAGAATATTAAGAATTTACCTGAATGGCTATAGGGGTCAGTATTAATAATATACATGTGAAGATATACGAGTAATATGATTTTACAGTACTTAAAACTTTAAACGCGTTTTTCTCGAAGCCACTTTTTTGAACTAGCCGAAAACATAACTCGAATAAATCTTCCCGAACGATCTGAAATTTTAAAAGTATATTCAAAATTTCTTTCTCCAGCAATGTACGTAGGATTTTTTTTATATTGAATAGTTTATTTTATAAACAATTTTGTGACGTAGACTCCTTCTAAAAAAGGCACTGACGGAGAAATACTGCGCAGCCGCCATTTTGTCATGAACGAACTTGAAAAATTTTTTTCTGTTCTTCATAGCTAGTATTATAAATCCCATTGTACAGAATTGCGATTGATCTCTTTATTACGCCAAAAAAGAAACCGAAATATGCCTACTTTTTCGTGCTTTACAGTAGTTAACCCCTTAATAATAAGAAAAAGAAATATCAAGACAAAAAGTCGAAATCAACACATGTTTTTCTCTCTCGTATTTAAATGTTAATTTATGTTATTTATTTTTATAATTATTACTCATCTGTTGTACTAGCCCTATATAATAAATTAGGGAAATAGCGAAAACAAATAATAAAATCTTCATCTGTAGAAGGAATAATTAAATTTTTGCACATTTTACATACATCATTTATTTTATTAACCTTTCAATATCAGGTTATCAATAAATTATTTTGATTTATCTTTATTTATAAAAATAAATTATTATATATAAACCACTAGAATTCCTAGAAAAACTACCCACAGAACAACGCGCACGTCGCGTCACTTCTCACGAGCTGAGCGTCTCTTTCCCCTTAATTAATGTTTATCTAGATAAATGATTATAAATACGCGATTATTTTGGTAGCTTATTTTATATTTTAAATGATTTAGTTGTCAAATAAATTTGTCATTTCTTTTAACAAGCATCGAAGAAAATTTTGTATAGACATAGATTGTAAGTTTTCTTATTTGCGAATGGGTAGGTTTTTTTAACTACTAGGATTTTTGGAATAGCTAAAATTTTAGATATGATTTAGGAACGAGTTTTCAAAAATCAAAATAGCAAATAAGAATAATTGTTAGTTAGATTTTATTAAAATCTTTGTAGACACTTAAATCGTTGAATATTTCCTTGTTGTATAGGTTTCAAAGGCCTTTATTTATAATTGTCTTTTAATCATGACAGAATTTATAAAATAAAATATACCTTAGTTTCCCTGTTATATATAATAAATATAGCAGGTTTTTGCTGTTGCGTTGCATTTGTAAATCCATTATGTTTCAAAGGAATGTGTCTTGTCTCGTAATGTCGTGTCGGGTTCATGCTTACATTTCAAGTCTTCGTTGGTGCGTATTGCAACGGTCCATATTGGTATGGTATGAATATGGGTTTATTTTAATTATTTATTTATTAAAATACTTTTATATACTAATGTTTTATTGATATATATGCAAAGAATGCATGATAAGAATAAATAAAGTGAAGATGAGTAAATAAATTGAAAATCGCTTTTGCGCGTTAGGCTGATCGTCGCGAAGCGAATATCTGCACAAAGAGGAATCGGGAAGAATAAATATGTGTGTCTACATCCATGTGAGATAACTGATGGATAGGGTAAGAGGAGTGATAATATGACTGATGAATAAGGTAAGAGGAGTGGGAGCCTGGTTGCTTGCCGAGCCGCCGACGAAAATCGCTTGTCCGAGCCGCCGAAAGGATTGAGCTGGCTGTCATTAAGAGGGTCGACAGTGCACAGCCGCCTAGCAAGCAGGACATTCTTCCTCTCGCTCTTGGAAAATGATTTGGACAGTTTAATTTTGATATTTCCAGTTTACTTATTACTATTGGAAATATCTGAGTTAGCGCAAGTTATTTTTATGGTATGAAACTGTGTTGCTGAATAAATGCAAGTCTTGGAACTTGACATTCTATATAAATAATAATAGTATTTTATTTATATACCTATATAAATATACCTATATACTCATCCTATATTTTCCTTATTCACTTTCTATCATCTTGGTACCTCGGGGAAAGATTTATTATTTCCGAGACTTCCATGTTATATATTGGGGAATACAACGGAATATCACCTAAGCATTATTTCACTTAGTCAATAATTTGGAAAAGAATCATAATTTTTATTTGTCTAGTTGTGGGTTTATTAATTTGATAATGCGTTTAATGAAAGGGTTAAGTTGTTATGCGTTATATTTTATTCGTTGTTAAATATAGTTATTTTACTATTAACAGTTATTTTTATCATGATAGCATATTCAGTATTGTTAATTAATTGGTTAGTTTTTAGTTTAGGAGTGATTAGTGTATTATTAATAGTATTATTTTCAATATTTATTTTCTTTGCAAGTCAATTAAAATATAACTTAGATTTATCGTGAGATTATATAACCATGGAAGAAGAAATAAAAATTTTTGGACCTCAAGTTATACGTTCGAAAATAAAATGTTGGGTTAAAAGGAAATATATAGGTTGGTTAAGGCGATATTCGAATTTTAGAAGAAGCAGTGATAGTATAGACATATTTTTCAAATAGTGGAGATTTTAGGATGCTGATTAATATCAGGTGGGAAGGTGATTGTGTGGTTAATTTGAGTTCTGGGAGCGATTTTAAGGAAACTATGGCGGATGTATTATTTGAAGGTTTTAATGTGGAGTTAGGGTAATTATCTCTATTGGTAGTTGTTGCCTGTAGCTGAAGTATGTCGACATCGGTCGATACATTTGGGTGCATGTCAGCAGATATGAGCGATGGGAAGCGCTCAGTGTTTCGTGGTGGAGAGCGCTTGTGAGCGAGCATCTGGTAGGTCGTAGAAGTCCCTGGATCGGTAGATAGTGAATAGAGATTATTAGATAGATCTTCTTTTTCATCCGTCCCGTTTTTTGTTGTCCACTTGGTGAACAATGGAGAGATGCTGCCAATTCCAATCGTTAATATCTGGACGGGGGATTGGTTCTTTTTCGGGGGTGACTAGGCACGAGTTAAAAGGTATTTTTATGGATATTATAGGGACTTCGCCGCCTGTCGCATCGAAATCTCCTTGTTTGCACTCTCTTCAATGAGTAGCGTTTTGATCGGAATTTGAAGACTTATATTCAGCTTTCTTCGGCACATAATTTACGATTATTGAAAAGTTGTTTACTTCTGTGTAAACTGCATAATTCCAGATGATATATATGTATTTAATAAATTTATAATATTTGCTCATTATATAGTTATCGTTTTGCATAATTTTGATTGACTCAATTTCCTTATGTTTCTCGCTATTCCACTTTAAATAAGTAAGATTAAGCAAGTTTTGATTACCAAAATATATGATAAATAATATTTTTATTATTAACGGAAATTTTTTAAAAACAGTTAAACGAAGGTGCGTTTGTTTTAGATAGTTTATACGGAGTTTATAGTTAGAGAAATTTCCTATCTTTAAATTGGGGGCCCCATTCGTTTTGTAAGATAAAATCATACGATTTTCAAACTGTGATTGATTAAAAGTATATATATTTCGGTTTGTGTGGTCAGAAGGTAGTTCACTGATTGGTAAATTCAAAGTAGAGGTGGAATTTTGTAACTGTATACATTAAGTATTTTTATTGGGTTTTTGAAATTGTAGTTCGCATAAAAAGAGAGGCTCAAATATTTTTGGTGTTGAAAGCGGTTCTGCAAATTTTGTCAAACTTATCACATCCAGTTGACAGTTAAAAAAATAAGTTTTTCTAACACGTGTGTGGTCACTTTCTGGATTATATTATGCAAGTGGTTTATCTTTTTGAAAATTGGTTAAGTGATGGTTAGTTAAAGAATTTGTATAGTCAGCTATTCGCAAGTCCGAAGCTTTACTTCGCTCAAATGAAGTAAATGTGAGATTTTCGGATAATTTTTGGATGAATCTAGAAATCATATTGTTGAAAGATTGTAATTTATGATTATCAATCTCTGAAGGTTTTATAGAAAAATTTTTGAAATATAACTCTATTCTCGTCAAACATTTATTCTTCTTAAAAGCGGCATTGCTTTCTTTGCTGATGATAAAAGAGGTTTTATTGAGAATATTTAGCCGGTTATGTTTCAAAAGTGTATTTCTTATTGGGCATCAAGATTGAAGGGTTTTAGAAGATTGGTTGTTTTTCTTCTCGGATTTTAGAGATCGATTAGAATTTTTAACTCCTTGAAATTTGGATGAAATTCTGTCAGTGCGAAATTTTGTATGAGTTTTGTATCATTTATGTACGCAAGGACTGTAGAGGGGGTTGGGGTAAAAATGCTCTTGGAGATATTTTTGAAATTTAAGATATTTCTCTAATGATTCGGAAGACTGAGGTATAATGATAGAATTTTTTGGTTTTTGAATAATATCGTGCACAGGTTGATCTGTTTCAGGGAGATATTGAGATTCTGTGTTTAAAAATAATGAGGTCGAATTAGAATGGACTATAGTCGATTGCTTGATTTTAAGAGAATCGTTGTATATCATTGGGTGAGATTGGATATGGTAACTGCATAGATTAGGCTAGATAGTGTATAGATGCTCTATTTCTATAGCGGTGTGATCGATGGAAGAGTGCAATTTGTAATCCGATTTTTGTATTGACTCCAGTTCTATAACTTCTAGATTTTGCACTCCGTAATTTATTTTGGTTTCGTTGACGGATTCTTTTTCATACAGAGATTTATTATCTTGAGTGTACGTATCGTATTCGGAAGAGGGTGCACTTTTATCATTTTGGCGATCATGATTTAGACTTGTACAGCTAACCATTTTAAAAAGTTTGACTAAGTCATAAACATTTTGCAGGATTTCTGGGGCAGACCGGAATACATCACAATAAAGATCATCGGGGAGTTCTTTTACGGAGATGAAGCGAGCAAAAATATTTAGTTGGTGTGATAAAATTTGCGCATGAATACTGGGAGGATTTTCCAAACTAAATGTGGCGTCTTTAACAATTCTGTTCAGCCTGCAGTAGTATTCACATAGACATTCGCCTGAGTTTCTGTGATTTTGTTCTATAACTGTAGAAAAAATGTCAAAAATATTAGGATTTATAAAACACTCCTCTAGATAGTCAAATAAACCTTCTGAGGTGTTTACTCGCAACTTTCTTATTGCATAATAGGTGCGTCCTTGTGTGCAGCCTAAAGTTTTCTTTAGTAGAATTGGTTTAAGGGGGGAGTCTGCTTTACCGGCTTCAAAATATCGATATTTTTTGTCTTAAATCTATTCCAAAACTATCCAAGAATATGTCTTCAAAATTTCAGAGGCCAATTCGACATATTTCCGAAGCTAGAGCAGTTTTAGTGGCCGAGCATCGAGCACTACAAAACTTTTACTGGAATCTTAAATAGCAATCCTTACGGGGACGAGTGCACAGTAACGAAAAATGAGTGTGTTGGACACGTGCAAAAGCGTATGGGTACTCGTTTACGTAATAAAAAAAAAACCGAGAAACTCGGAGGAAAGACGCGGCTAACGGAGAGTGTAATCAAGAAATTGACGATATACTACGGTCTGGCAATTCGTCGAAATATTGATTCAGTGAAAGGTATGAAGAAAGCTATTATAGAAACATTAGACCACTACTGTTCCACGAATAATCTTGCGAATAATCTTGCATCTTACAAACATCCGGCGAGATTAATCTATGAAACCGTGGAGAAGCACATTCGTCCAATTTATGAAGAGCTCTCTAATGACGATTTAATGAGGCGGTGCTTAGGCGGCCACACTCAAAATTCCAACGAATCGTTCAATTCGATTTTGTGGCGCCTAAGTCCGAAACATTTGAATTCCGGCTATAAAATCGTCGAAATTGCAGCATATATGGCTGCAGGCATTTTTAACGAGAGCTACTCTGCTGTACCGTCGATGCTGAGCGTATAACGCGGGAGAACCGGTGCGCATCATTTTCTAACAAGAAGGCTCGTACAGCCTTCGGGCTGTAGAAGAAGATTGGAAACCCTCAGCCAAAACGAGTTTTTTGAAAAAGAGGAAGGACTAATGTATGACCCAGGGATAGCTGATTAACCTCTAATTACTGTAAGTACCCAAAAACTTATATTTTTTTGGACCGAAAACTTTAAAGCGCGTTTTCTCGAGTTTTAATTTTTACGATTTTTAGAAAACGGTGCCGATGATAGCAAAAAGAATATACGTCCGATCGAAAAAAATCATTGTGATCTAGCTTCAGTATTAAATTATCTTCTATTTGAACTAAAAAAGTTGGACAAAAGTATTATTTAAACTACTTTTTTTTCAACTTAAAGTGAATTTTTTTTCAAACTTCGAAAAAATTTGGAATTTGACAACTTCTTCGGTATTTTTTGAGTTCATATAGAAAAAAAACTGATAAAAATTAAAAAAAAAATTGTCTCGACTGTTTCAGACGCACCGCACGACCTCCATCGCCGGCACCGATTAGAAAGTGCAGACTCCAGGCGCTCCGGCAAAATGGTCATAACTTGAAGAAATTTTAATATTTTTTAATAACAAAAATTGTTTTTTAAAGCTAAAATATAGTACATTATGTTCTAAAAATTTCGTTTACCGCAATCATTTCCTTCCCTTTCAAAAAAATCGCTGAAAAAACGCTTTTTTTCGGCTCCTAAAGCAGACTTCACCCTTAAGATTGCAAGAGAAGAGAAAGATTTTAGACTTAAGTGCTCCGATAAATTGTTCGGGAGTAATAATTTTGTTATTTAGGTCTTCTAGATGCTATATCTTGCATTGTTATTCATTCTATACGAACAAAATGTTAATTATGAAAGATTTTTGTGATTACTTTACCGTTTAAATAAAATTTATATAAAAATAAATAACACTAATTTTTTAAATTACACTTTGTAATGAAAATTAATTATAGTTAATTTCAAATTTTTGTAATCTCGATAAGTATATTTTTATATTTGAATATTATATATCATGTACATAATTCTATAAAGTATTTTATTTTAATGAATTTATATTTTTCATACCACCAATAGTTACGTAAATTACATGAACTTCTTTTAGCAAGTTTTATTATTTATTAATCCATTATATATTTACATTTACAAATTAATTTTATCAACTTACTTTAGTGTTTCTATAGTTATTAGAATAAAATGAGTAGAATTACAATATGTTACTATAATGATAATAAATCAAACAGTAACGACTTATCTCATTAATTTAATTGCTGCTGCGGAATTATTAACACTAGTAAAAACGAGAAGCTTTAATATTTAGAGAAATTGTCAAAGAACAAATTACAATTATTATTACCGAATTATCAAGAAAGTTTGACACTGTCAACTGACTGATTTAAAATCGTCTGAATGTATTGAACATTGAATTCAATACCGCGAATCTGCGTCGCCAAAGGTGGCACCCTACTCCCGGGATATACTACATCTATATTATGTCAATAAATATATAATAATATATATAAAATCATTAAAATAAACTATTTATTATTAATTTATATAATTAGCAAACATAATAACAAAACTGCGCGAGCGTTAGCGAGAATTTACAAAATACATACATACATACATAATGACTGTGAATGTGTATTTGAGTGTAATTGTTTACGTATGCGTGTTTGTTAGTGGATTTGTATCAGTTATTCTATTATAATCAGTCTTGTTAGAAATATCTTTTAAGATTTAACTTTATTTGAAATTTCACTACTGAATTGGCGAGAATTGTGCTGATAATTCTATTTACTGCAATCATGTCTAAATTTAATTTTCCAAGTTTTTTAAGTGAAATTTATAAGAGAAAAGTGGTAAAGTTGAGAAGTTAAAGAAAACGTGTCAGAGGAATTTTTCAAGTTAGTGAAATTTAGTTTTATTTCTGTTAGAATCATTCTTTATTCTGATTATTTATTGTAGTTGAGTTTAGTATGTAAAATGTTTTAACCAAGTTTACTTTCTTTAATTCTAGTAATTATAGTTATGTCTGCACTTAATGAGAATTTGGCTAATCTACATATCGGTACTAAATCCCATATTTGGTATTTTAAACATGGTATGTTTTTTACAAAATGAATTTAAAATTGTATATTATTTTGTTTCTGTTATAATAATATCATCTTGTTATTTTAGTTCCAAATAATTCTGACGATCTATTAAGACTTCTCTAAATAGTGTATTTGCTCCTTTTAAAATGAACTAAATTATTATATAATAAATATTTCCATAATGAAGTTATTGTTAATTATTAATCTACTTGTAATTATTTATTATTAGAATTCGTCTTTTACCAATTATAATTTTAATTATCTTAATTATTCTAATAATTAAAACTTTGTAAATCAATAGTTGCTAAATTAAGTTATATAAATCGAGTAATGTTATTTAATGTTTCTTTCGGCTATTGTTTTCATATACTATAAATAATATAGTAAATAATATTTAATTTATTTTAGTTGAGTTGTTTGAATTAAATTTAAAAATTATTTGAATATTAGATGTTTAATTTGGAAAATAATTTTATATTTATTTTTTTAATAATTTTCTTACTCTATTTTGTATTTGCCAATTTGCTTGAATTTATTGTATCGTTATACTTGGAACTCAGTAAATGTAAATCGGTAAACTATTCGAATTAGTTTAATTTCTGCTTTGAGTATTGAAGTAGTAACATAATCGACATGCCTGATAAGAGAAAATTCGAATCTTATAAATTAATTGAATGTCATCATAACTCAGAATCGATTACATTCAAGATAATGAAGGAACGAATGCTGCAGTAAGTGAAATTATGTATTATTTTAAGAAAATAACGTATCTTAGTATTAACCGTTAGCAGTTTACTCTCGTGAAGTTCTGATGGTCTGGTGTTCTTGTAGTACTAATATTTATTAATTCCACAAGCTTCTACGTTTGTTAATTTGTTTTCGCATATGAGAGTGTACAAGTCTTTGTTTACCTTAATTGTGCATGTTTCTTTTATATGACATTTGTAGGGTGTTTTATAAGTCACTCTAATTTATTATCATAGATCGCTTTGCTTTGTATGTTATATGGATAGGAATTAAGAGGTGCGAGCGAATTATGTACCGTTACCGTTAAATGTATCTAATTTTGTTTCATTAAATGATATCCATTCTCAAGTTCCAAGTAGCATTATAGGTTGGTTTTTTAAAATGAATAGAAGTTTTTTGAATATAATATAATTGTGTACAATATATACTTAAATTCTTTAAATGTTATTGGAATTGTTAAAGTAATAAAAGAGATATTTGAAATTCAGTCTAAATCAGATGCGAAGTTCATAAAACACCACGTGACAATTAAAGATGATAGTGAAAATACAGTTAAGTTTCATCTAAAAATTCTTTTATTCGATGTTTATGTTAATTTTATATTATTTAATTTTACATTATGTCATTTTGTTCATAGATCGATTTAGTTTTTTGGAGTGATAAAGTAACTTAACTAATTTTAAAGCTGATCTTAATTCTATTGTAATCGCTAAAGGATGCAAAGTCTTAGAATATCAAGGAATTCGAATTTTATCAATTCTTCAAAGTACCTTTATTGAGTTTAACAATTTCGAAATTCCTAAAGCTAAAAGGTTCGTTACCGTGATTCATTTATTTCAATTTAAATTATTTTTTTTAATTAATCCATCATAATTTTACTAATATTATATATTACTTAAGATAATGGAATTAAATAATTCTGTAATTGCCAATTATAAATTTTATTGGTCACACTATTAGATTATTTAAAAATATACTCAAATTCAAATCATTTTCAAGTATAACAACATAATAATCCAGGAACTAGACATAATTATAAAGGTAATTTTTTATTTCGATTGTAATACTTTTAGTGATTGTAAAATTACTTTAAAATATATTGTCTGTTATAGTGATCATAAATTGAGTTATCATGAATAATATTTAAATTACTATTTAATATTAATATATAGCTTTTTTATATTTAATATATTTTAATATTTGTATTTATATTTATTATAGTTAGTTATTAAATTGTTTAAATAGTTTAGTTTTCTATTTAATGATTATTCTTATTTTATATCTATAATTTTTTAGTTTTATGGTTTAAATTTAAATTAAAATTTTCAGCTCAATTAAGACGTGTCAAAGGTGGTCGGAAACATCGGCGTTATCACTTCAACTCTAAAGCTCATGCAGTTCAACAAAATTTAAAATTATTATTTGCATAAATGCTTCAAGCTGCAACATCAACGTGATCGATACAATCTAAACACAATAAATAATGTATTTACTTTTTGGGAATTTTAATTAATTATATCAATTATTAAATAATTAATTCACCATGTTTCTTTGGTCTTTAATTTTATTTAAACCAATTTACTTTAATTCGTTAACTATTGAAAAACATTTTCTAATACTTATTCTTTCTGATACTTTCACTTCGTTTAAATCATCAATTAAAAAATTGTCACCTAGAAACTTTTTACTATCAAAATCAAAATGTATAATATTTATCTATTTCATGTACCTTTGCCAGTATCTTTAAAGAAATCACTCTAATTAACTAAATATTAGTCTCTTAATAATAAGAAAAATAAACGTGAGTTGTAGAGTTGCTTTTGACGTTTATTTTCACTTAATATTCTAGGTATTTAAATCCGCGATATTTATCTACGTGTACTTTTATCTTTAGCATTAAAAAGCATCAGCAGACATTAGATTTTTGTAGTTTATCTTGTTTAAATTATTATTGTAAAATCTTTCACTAATTTCTATTTTGAATTAAAATTTTGATTGTAGAAAAACTTATCTTTTTACAAACATAACTATCGTGAGTGTAATGTTGTGTTTCTGGTTTATTTACAATTAATATTCTACAAAATTCAATTTACGATATTATAACCTCCGTCTCGTATACGTGTACTTTTATATTTAGCATAAATATGCATCAGCAGCATTTAGATTTTCGTATTTTATCTAATTCAAATTGTTATTGTAAAAATTTTATTTAATTTTCAATTTTCAATTAAAATTTTGATTGTTTTTGTTGTAAAATTATCTTTTTCAAACATTACAATCATCGCGAGTTGTACTGTTGCATTTAAGGTCTATTTACAATTAATATTCTACAAAATTCAATCTACTATATTTGAATCTCCGTCTTACGAGGGTAGTTCAATAAGTCTTTAGAATGACCAACAGATGGCGCGCGAATCGCTCCAAATCATCTGTTTTCAGTCAGCACCACTCCCGACTAGATATATGGTGCAGTCACAGTCCACATCTTCTGAGTTTACGTGTTTTTATAACCAATTGAAAAAAAAATTGCTTGTTAAGAAAAATGGAAAAAAACGAGTTCAGAGCGGTAATTAAACATTTTCATTTAAAGGGTTTAACTCCATACGAGATAAAAAATGAATTTGACTCAGTTCATGGCACATCTGCCCCTGCCTTAGCAACGGTTTATAACTGGGTAAATGAA
Organism: Gastracanthus pulcherrimus; assembly: GCA_949152435.1. Lineage (NCBI taxonomy): Eukaryota > Metazoa > Arthropoda > Insecta > Hymenoptera > Pteromalidae > Gastracanthus > Gastracanthus pulcherrimus. Next base: position 110,629,551 of record OX424574.1, read on the forward strand.
TTTAAGCGTGGTCGTACATCAATAAGTGACGAACCACGTTCAGGAAGGCCCGTAGAAGCAACTACTCCCGAAATCATCAATAAAATCCACGATATGGTGTTGAAGGATAGAAGATTAAAAGTGCGTGAGTTAGCTGAGGCCACAAGGATATCTATAGGTGCAGTTGTTTCAATTCTACATGAAAAATTAGGCATGAAAAAGCTATCGGCAAGATGGGTGCCGCGTTTGCTCTCAGCTGAGAATAAACGCAATAGAGTGGTCGCCTCTGAGGCTCTTTTGGCGCGCATAAGTCGGAATCCTGAGGAATTTTTTCGTCGATTTGTGACTGTGGATTAAACATGGATACACCACTAGACTCCTGAGACAAAGGAACAATCCAAACAGTGGATTTCCACAAGCGAACCAGCTCCAAAGAAGGCAAAGACCGTAAAATCAGCTGGTAAGGTTATGGCTACAGTTTTTTGGGATGCACGTGGAATTATACTTATTGACTACTTGGAAAAGGGTAAAACAATTACTGGTGAGTATTATGCATCATTATTAGAGCAGCTGAAAGAAGAAATTAAAAAAAAACGACCACATTTGGCGAGAAAAAAATTCTCTTTCATCACGACAACGCCCGAGTTCACACATGCTTCGTTTCAATGGCTAAAATTGAAGATCTAAAATTCGAATTGGTCGAACACCCACCGTATTCACCAGATTTAGCCCCCAGTGACTTTTTCTTATTTCCAAACTTGAAAAAATGGCTCGGTGGACAGAGATTTACGGACAACGAAGACGTCATTGCCTCTGTAAGTGCTTATTTTGAGGAACTTCCGAAAACGCACTTTTCTGAAGGATTAAAAAAACTTAAAAAGCGATTGACCAAGTGTATAGAGCTCCAAGGAGATTATGTTGAAAAATAAAAAAAAATTTACCCAAAAAAAATTGTTTTTATACTTTATTCTAAAGACTTATTGAACTACCCTCGTATATACGTGTACTTTTATCTTTAAATGTGGCACTGAATTATTATGATAAAGTAATTTGTATGGAATACTGGAATGCATTTTTTATAAGTTCCATTCAGTAATATTCGTTGTATTTGTTCAACTATATTCTTAAATTTGATATCCTTATCTTTAGCAGTATTCAATAAAAGTAGTTATATTATTATTCGGACCTCCGTCTTATATTAGACAGAGCTCCAAATATACCAAATTGTATTCAATTACATATAGTATATGATATAAAAAACTGTTTACCACATATCATGAATACTACACTCTAATGTTCACTGTATTAGTACAACTGTATTCTTAAGTTAGATGACCTAGTAAATATAACGTAGGTCCGAACTTCATGCAATTAATTAATATATTCAAGAAAATATAAATGTTATTACCAATAAATCTTTTATTAACATATATTCAAATCAAGTTGCTATATTTAGTTTTTTATATTTAAAATAGGCAACTAAATTTCATTAAATTTTTTTAGTAATTTTAATAATAAAGTTAGTGTTATTGTATGTATAAACTTTTAAAGTAAAAGCATAATATAGAAAACTTTCATATATTTCAGTTAGCAGTATTAGATTTGTACATGCATGCGTGTGGTCGTGTGTGTGAATGTGTGTGTATGTGTATTTTTATGAGTGTGAGAGTGAGTGTGTGGTGGTGTATGTGTGAATGTGATTGCGTGAGTGTATGTGTGAGTGGATATGTATGTGAGTGTGTATTTGAGTTTGTGTATTGTTGTGTTTGTGTGTTTGTGTGTTTTTGCACTCAAGTGTTAACTATTAACATGTTAAAGCAAGATATCGATATATCTAAAAATACACTCAAATGTGAAATTGTTAATTTACGATTTTTAATATACGATATTTGAACCTCCGTCTCGGATACGTGTACTTTCATATTTAGCTTAAATGTGAATCAGCAGACTTTAGATTTTTGTACTTTATTCTTTAATTACATTTTTTAATTAAAATTTTGATTGCTGTAAACTTATTTTTTACAGACATTATACTCATCGTGACTCGTACTGATGTTAAACGTCGTTATCCACAAGATAGTATATGATATAGGAAACTGTTTACCACATATCATGAATACTACACTCTAATGTTCATGTTATTAGTGCAACTGTATTCTTAAGTTAGATTACCTAATAAATATGCACCCTATAAATCATATAACTATAAATCAGCATCCTTGAGGATTTCCAGAAATAAAATTTTAAGGTTTTTTTAGCTTCTATTACTCGATGTTGTTATATTGGATAATGATATGTGATCTTTTCGAGTATATTGTTTAAAAAATCTTTTATTCGCCAACGTTTCGGGAGTATATTTTTCCTCCTCTTATGAAGGCTTCTGAAAGATACGTTGACGATAGTTTTTTGATAGCTAAAGAAAACCATACCGACGAGATTCTTACCACTTTTAACAACTATAATAGGAACCTACAATTCACAATAGAAAAATAAAGTAATAACAAAATTAACTTCCTCGATATCCAAATCACGTGACATTATAATATAATAGCATTGCCAAAACAAACTGGTACTGCAAAGAGACAGCATCAGGCAGATACAAAAATTTTAATTTTAACTCACATCACCCAGACACACTAAAAATTGCAATTATCTACAATCTGGTAGACAAATGCATTTTGTAGCGGATCGAGAACATCACACATACAACATATAACGAATAAAAAACACACTGTTGGCTAATAACTACCCTCTTTTCTTTATAAACAAATACATAAACAAAATACTTCTTACACTAAAACAACGAAACAACAATAACAATGACTTACACAAAGACACAGAAAACAATAGCAATTATTTAGTATTACCTTTTCACAAATACATAACACCTGCACTTAAACCCATATTTAAGAAAAACAACATAACACAGATAAACAAATCAACAAACAAAATTAATCAGCTCATAAAACTAGGGAAAGACGAAATAGACACAATTGACATTAGCCACGTAGTATATAAAATTGACTGTAACGAATGCCAAGCTACTGACGTAGGACAAACATCAAGAAAGCTAAAAATCAGCACAAAGGAACATAACAAATGCATTGAAAATCAGGACACTAGATCACCATTAGCATTACACAATATGAACACAGGACACACTTTCAATTTTGAGAACGTAAAAATTTTAGACAAAGAAAAAACAGATTATACTCGCTAATTCTCTGAATTGCTACACATACACCTACACACAGATACAATAAACAGGATATATGACACCACCTTCCTAAGGGACACATACAAGAAGTCAATTGATTTAATTAAACATAATAATAATAAACAACAATAAAATAATAATAGAAAACTGTATCCCTAAACTCCACCTAATAATTTCTAGAATAATACCACGAAAGCATATGTGGTAAGGAGGTGGCAACCAGTTGAGTTTGGCAAACGTTCTCTAGTTAGTTTTCGTTAGGGGATTCCCCGAGCTCAACACAGTACTACTACTAACCTAAAACATTAGTATCAGTACATATATGTTTGCCACCTCCAGAACATAGTATACTCCCTGGTGGAGGATACAGACTCCACGCCACACTCAGGCGAACAGGGCTACTTTCGTGGTATCTCTAAAACGATACTTTTACACACACTCACACATACACGCATACTCACACTCTCACACAATAAACACACACAAGCACGCACGCACGCACGCACACACGCACACACGCACACACACACACACGCACACGCACACACGCACACACACACGCACACACGCACGCACACACACACACGCACACACGCACACACGCACGCACACACACACACACGCACACACGCACACACACACAGGGTGCGTTCACAGTATCAAGATTTTGCTGTAGTAGCCAGTTTTCGATTGAAGTAAAAAATCAGAACATCGGTATGATTCGGATAAGATCGAGTCGGAATTCGAAATGCTAGTCGTATACCTTGCAAATGTAGACGTTCAATATATTTCAATGTCTGCTGATACGTGGATCTGCAGCCATAGCGCTCTGATTGTGGGACAAGTTGCAAGATGACTCTCGACTGAATATAGTTACTCTTGAGCTTACACTCTGGATCGAAGTTAGATTTCGTTCAAAACTTTAGCGACGTGATTGAATGGTAATAATTAGCTTCTTTGGATAGCGCATCAGAACTACGTGGAGGTGCATTCCGTAGCAGTATCACGAAAGATCAGTTTCTGCATAGAGGTCAGTTTCTCTGTTTTAAAGATGTAGAAAATCTGATGATTGTTCTGCTGTTATAGCAGCTCTATCTTTATCACCTAATTTACTCTACTTGGCAGTTGAAACAATTGAAATCGAAAAATCAAACAATCATCTCCACGATAACGTATAAATTTATTTCGGTTTAAAAAAAATTACAGTAAATAGGAAATGCGTTCGCAAATTACTGGTTGATTGTTGAAAGACCTTTAATGCTCTTCTTGCCTCTCCAGGACTATAGAAAATATAATATCGATTAGTTACTATAATAACAGAAGATAGTGATTATTTCTCCAGTCCATTCGTCTCATACGGTATCGTTTCAATTACCTTTTATTTTTTGGATGCAGCATTGTAGCAGATCTTTCGGCTCTGATGCACCCGCAAGTCTTCGGCCCTCACGCTCTTGCCGCATACCTCACAATTGACCCGCTTTCGCAAGATCCCCAGATGGATGCTTCGTTCGTGACGTTTTAAGACCTGCTTTTGAGTGAAAATTTTCTCACAAAGCGGGCACACATGCTCGCTTTGTGATTTTCTCACAGGCTTAGCAGCCACGTCAACTACCGAAGCTCCGAACGCACGAATAGGCTCCGTAACCTCGACAGGGATTTGTACATCCGATGCAGAGATCACGGAACCCGCGATCATCTGAGGATCTGCAACGTCCGGAACTTGTTGGACGGAGCTTTCTGTATCCAACGGGGAATCAATATCTTCACCCGTACCAGAAGACATCAAAGATTTCTCAATCTCCACTGGACCCGGCAGGGGTTTTTCCAGTGTCTCCTCACGACACGAGTTCGTCTCCATCAATGTCACTTTGTGCTTTGCTGAATCGTTCGGCACGATATATACTACTTGTGTCCCAGGGCACGAGCAAGGTGAAAATAATCGAGCCGAACTATTCCACAAATGTCCACCGATCTTGACTCCTCGGCGTAAGTAACACCGAAATTAACCACCTGGTGAGGGATACCCGGGCCAACAAAAACTACATCGCCGGGATGCTGAATAACCACTTCGTAAGGGATCTTATGCTTTTTGAGGTACTTCAGCATCACGAACGTGTTTTTGTGGCCCAGAACGAAGTGGCACCCTTGCAGGAATCCAGGAAAAGATTCAGGGTCATCTTCGATGGCTTTCTGCACTTGGAATGACAACAACTTGAAAAGTTTGTACCTATACGCACCTGGAATAAAGGTCCAAACTTTACAAGCCTCGTCAAGGCCCCAGTGGCAGGCGTTGACTGAGTCAAGGAAGCAATCTTCCACATGCATACCGGTGCAGGAACGATCGCATCCAAAATACCCAGTCGAGAAATTGATTCCCTTTAAACGACAGAGAAGCTTGTTTTTTGCTGGATCGATGTGCAGAGGAAAATCAGCCAGGAATCGCTGCGTACCTTTTCCACAGTTTGAAATATTTCGACTGTACAGAGGCTTGCAGCGACCTGCCATCATATCCTCTGCAACAAGATCCAGCAACTTGTCGAACTGCGGGCCGAGCTGGATGTCATTGTTGGGTGTGTAATCCTGAAATTGGTAACAATTACAGTCTGTTTAGAAAAATGACATTAGGAAGTTCCAATCAAGAGAGATGTTAGACAGTTACCAAGAGGGAGGCCGGACTTGGTTTTGTTACTCGTTTGGAGTAGACAAAAGGTACGTCGGTGATGGGGCTTTACGTCATTAAGAAACTGTTGTAAGAATATAAAATTTGTTAGGATATGTATATGATAACTATAAGATTTTATTCTAGAGGCTAAAATCACTGTGTTGATATCCGACAACGAAACTTTCATCTCGTATAGTAACGAGAGATTCACAAGAAATAAAAAGTGCCCGTAAGCGAAGTGCATGCTACTTAGCCCTATTTAAAATTTCCAGATGATAATAATACATAATATTATATAATATTATTAAATGATATTATTATGCTATCTCATCATATGATATTTTGTTAAAAAATGTATGAAATAATATCTATAACATGATGATTTTATTAGTATGTAATGCATCATTTTTAAACATTTTGGAAATATTACTACGTGATATATTCATTATTACCAGCTAATTTTAGAAAATTATCCAGTTTAATTTTTATTTGGTATCATTGAGAGGGTATCAGACGATTCAAATTTGCCGCCGAAATTCCTAACCTCAAATCTTTGACCGAGTTATGAATAATCGATTACAATTAACAAATAAACTGAATTATGAAAAACCAATACATCATTGCCCTTCCTTTTGTAGCATTCTACCACTTTGCTAAGTTTCAGGTAATAATATCATTGTATATATAAATGGCATTTGAACGAAATTTCGAATCACCTTTCGCAGATCCCTGTTTTATCACGAAATTTCGTTCAAATGCCATTGACACGAGCCGTAAAATATTTACTTGAAACTTCGCACAGTGGTAGATAATTATAAAACGAAGGGCAATTATCTCTTAGATTTTCATAATTCTGTTGATTTTTTTAATTATAGCCAAAAGTTTAGGATTCTTAGGTCGGTAAGGTAGGGAAAACTGACTTTGACACCCTCTTAAATTGCACATCTCTGTATTATTTTATTATTATACATTTCCGTACATTTCTGTACATTTCTGTACATTTCTGTACATTTCTGTACATTTCTGTACATTTCTGTACATTTCTGTACACTTCTATACAAAAGTCTAATAAGTGTCAAGAATGTACAAAAATATACATAAATGTATAGAATTGTACAAAGATGTTCGAAAATGTACAATTTCAACTTCCACCAGGGAATTTTTTATAATTTCCATTCTTGGCTGTATTTCAGTAATTTTTTTCTAGCAATTCATTACCTGTCATAATCTTGTTTCATTCTTAACAATTAATTCTTTTCATCATTATTTTATAAATTGAGTTCGTTTCATCTTTTACTTGTTTATATTTTTATTTTAAATTTTTTTTTTACTCGAATTTTTTACTAAAACTTTATAAGTTTTTCAAAATTTTATTAATTTAAAAGACAAAAATAGACATGATAGATAGTTATTCCACTACTGATAGTGAAGGTGAAAATGAAATTGTCCCTGAATTCATAAGATCAGGAGCAAAAACAGTCGCAACAGGCTCAGAAGGGTCATTTTAATGAAATTATAAAACTATAATTAATCAAATATTTGCAAGCTCAGGTTTATAATTACATTAAAAAGACTCTTTTCACCCAGCGTTGACTTGATATCTGAATAAAACATGAGAATATTATAAGGTTCTTTCGAAGGAATTTTTTTAAAATTTATTTTAAGTGAATTTTTATAATCAAATAGGGCTACGTAATGGTTTAAGTAAAATTGCAAAAGATTACTTCAAGTAGTTTAAAAGAAAATGGAGTTAATCAAACTTTCAAATTACCCATACACAAATATTTATTTATTTGAAAGTAACACATAATATACTAATGTTTTATCCAGATCTAAAGTCAACGCTGGCCCAGAAGGGTCATTTTAATGAAATTATAAAACTATAATCAATACAATGTTTGCAAGCTTAGGTTTATAATTACATTAAAAAGTCTCTTTTCACCCAGCGTTGACTTGATATCTGAATAAAACATGAGAATATTATATGTAGAATAAGACTATTTTTTGTCTGACAAATACTATACTGGCCAACAAAGTAAATTAAACTCAAGTTATATATCATTTTGAAATAGTTTATAAGTTTATTTTATATTGAGAATAAATTATCCGAAAATTAAAATTAAAATATAAATATATATCAGGAAATACAAGATTTGTCATAGTAAGAAATCAATTCATATCAATGTATTCGATAGTTTACAAACGTATGTATGTGTGTAAATACAGTACCGCCCACAAGTTCTTGAACGTTTTTTTTAACGAATTCTACTTCGGATGATTTTGTCTTGAATCTTTTCATATGGTTTTTGTATTTTTTGAAACGATTTTTCGTACAATTTTTTATAGCTAACTCAACAGCCATGAACAGTTCCTTGTTCAAAATGTTGAAATTCCAGATTTCTGATCTGAATTTGTTGAGAGAATATTCGTTGCAAAGTTACAAGAAAACTCTGCACAAATTTACAAATTTCTGCGTACTTATTCTTAGAAATGTACCGGAAAACTAGAATTGCAATTAAATTTAAATGAAAATGTTTCTTGACAAACTTGGCCCGAATTTTTTCAAACTAAGCATAAATCTATCATCCCTGGAAATGAAATACATTAAAATTCGTGCCGAACCATGAGAATCCATGCCACTTTGTAAGAATTCGTGCTATTTCGTAAAATTCGACCAACAATTTTGCATAATTCGGCACGAATTCTCACATATCGGCACAAATGTTCACAAATCAATTGTGAATTTTCGTGCCAGATGTTATAAAATAAAAACTACCTGGAATGATTCATTACAGTTTTTCACAATACTACACAATTTCGAACGATATTCAGCACGAAATTTCACTATTCTGCACGAATATTCACAAATCTCATTCCACATGACTGTTGAATTATGATTTTTCGTGCCGGAGCGTGAAATTAAAAATTTTCTAATTTAATCAGCACATTTCAGAACAGTTCAGCACGATTTTAAACAATTCGGCAGGAATATTCACAATTTTTCACGATTTTTCACAATTATATTTTTCACGTTTGGAACTTTCATTCTCTATGATCAATGCCGAAAGATAATATAGTGAAGTGAGCATTTTAGAATTGGTGCGTCATAAAATACTCACAGTTGTGCACAATTTCTCACGAATTTTTTTTCGAGATACATGCCGGAAGAACTCTAGCTTCTTTGAATAGTTTCATTTTTTTTTAAATCGTTCATTTTCATGCAGAATTGTGAGAAATTGTGTGAAATTGTGCTGCTTGATATTCATAACAAATTCTCACAGTCCGGCACGATTTCTCACGATTTTTCACAATTTCTTCCCGAGCTGCACGCTAGAAGAACTCTTTTTAAAATTGTGTCATCTCGTTTAAAATCATTCGTTTTCATGCGAAATAATGACATTTCGAATGGAAATTTGGAATGGAAATGGAGTTTTTTATTTTTGGAAATTATCTTTATTTGAGTCAAGTGCTTTTATAACTACCCTGTTGAAAGTAGCCAGCTGGATTCGCTTTGTGAAATTTTGTGTTATAGCTCTTATTCAGTGCATAAAAAATACCTAGTAGTAATGAAATAGAAAATCGTGAAATAGTAAATTATGCAACTGATACGTTGAGCTCGCAATCGTGGGAGTTCACGGGCCGAACGGAGCTCGATTGATAACATTGAGTGTCGAATTCGATATAAATTGAAACAGAATATAATAATTTGGTTACTCTTTCCGTTTCTAACAATTCGTGAGAGTTCGCTTCGGTTGCGGACACCGACAAGAAGAGCGCAGGTTGGTATCGCCTAGGCGCGGACACGCTGCCTGCGGGCACGCGTTTGCGGGCACACAAGAGAAGAGCGCGGAGCGTTTTCGCTCGCGGACGTGAGTATTTTGTAAACGATTGTCTTCGAGCATTTGGCTGATTGTGACATTTTTCGAAAAGTGAAAATGAAGGGCCTTTTCGAGTAGCGATTGGGTCTACTGGTGTCTAAAAAAAAGTTCCTTTCATTTATTTTGTAAAACTTTGCAATTGCAACGAACAAATCCAAGATATAAATTATTGTTTAGATCAACATGTAATTTTTGTCATTGAAATGATATATTGCTTACCAAATGATTATTTACAAGGAAGAATAAAAGACATGTACTTTTGTATACTTTTGTATACTTTTACTTACTTCTATATACTTTTTTATGATTTTTCATTTTAGATACTTGAAAGAGTGAAACTTCGTCGTATATTTTCATAGATGTTTCCATACATGAAGCTATAACATGATATTCGAGAAAAATCATGAAAGTATAAAAAAAAGTTCATAAAAGTATGTAGAAGTATACGAACGTATAAGTTCTACAACATTATAACCGTGGATTCTTCTGAACCTTTTCACATAATTTTCAAATTCAGAATATGATAGAATCACTGTAAATAATACCTTTAAAATGTCATTACGAACATGTCGGATGAATGAGTGAGAACCGCAGCTACTAATTGTAATGCTTCCTGTTATAATTTAAAAGTATGTATTTTCTAATCGACATCTTACTTAGGTCTTTAATAGGATCCAAAATAATATTACCATCACAGTCATTTTCTATATTATTTGTATTATACTTCTCCTATCCTATATTATATGTGATGTTCTTTATAATAGTTTATGAATGTCGGATTTGAGACTAAAAATAATTATTATCAAATATTTCATTCAGAAAGAACTGGGTGAAGGATGGCTTCTGAGAAATATCTTAAGAGATAAATTCTTCGATAGAAAATGCCTAATAGAAATGAAATAGAAAATCGTGAAATAGTAAATTATGCAACTGATGCGTAATGCGTTTGACCTCGCAATCGTGGGAGTTCACGGGCAGAACGGAGCTCAATTGATAACATTGAGTGTCGAATTCGATATAAATTGAAACATAATATAATAATTTAGTTGCTCTTTCCGTTTCGAACTATCGCCTAGGCGCGGGCACGCTACATTACGGGCACGCTGCCTGCGACACACAAGAAAATATATCCGAGTACATTACTTGGAGTATATAAAGATAAAATATGGAGGTTAGACAGCCCTCACCATGATCTCATATATCTATTAGTTTTATCAACTAAGTTAAATATTATCTCATATTGCGGAATTTCGGTGGTTCTACGACGACGATTGAACGAGATAAAAAGTTTGGCATCTCAATCATAACGTATGCTCCCTGCTCACCACGAGATAACTTGTAGGTAGTGTTTCGCATGCTAATTTATTCTCGGTTCATTATTTGAAACCGATAGAGATTGATTTGTGTAATGAGTCCAGGAAAAATTTGGACGTGGAATGTTCTGAGCAAGGATTTTTATGCTACAACTTGTAGTGGGTAAATAACTCCTAGCAGTGTCTTTGACTCTCAGAAGAGATGACGTACATATTATTATTAGCATCAACAACTAATGGGCTTTTTCTTATTTTCTCGTCACTCATCAAGATGGGACTGATCAACATTGTCTCAAATGCTATCCAGTGCGTCTAAAACAAAATTCTCCATGAGCTCTGAGATAAACGCGTGAAGACTCGGCTGATAAATAAAGTTTGAATCGGATACGAAGGATTCAACGTGTTGAACCATACTCAACGATTATAGACAGACGTCTGTATATGTTGATTCCGCGTATCACCTGACTTTCGAAGTTACAAAAACGGCCGTTAAAATATGTTACCGTCCCGATTCTACGCGAACTTCTACAATGACGTTACGTCATTATGATCTTTCGTGATACTGCTACGGAATGCACCTCCACGTAGTTCTGATGCGCTATCCAAAGAAGCTAATTATTACCATTCAATCACGTCGCTAAAGTTTTGAACGAAATCCAACTTCGATCCAGAGTGTAAGCTCAAGAGTAACTATATTCAGTCGAGAGTCATCTTGCAACTTGTCCCACAATCAGAGCGCTGTGGCTGTAGATCCACGTATCAGCAGACATTGAAATATATTGAACGTCTACATTTGCAAGATATACGACTAGCATTTCGAATTCCGACTCGATCTTATCCGAATCATACCGATGTTCTGATTTTTTACTTCAATAGAAAACTGGCTACTACAGCAAAATCTTGATACTGTGAACGCACCCATATGTACATACGCCTTGTTGCAATGTTTTCATATTTAATAAAAATAGAATCTTAATTAATAGCCTCAATTCCCGTCCATAACTCATGTAATTATACCATGGAATTAGGTATGACAAGGAGGTGGCAGCCGGACGCGCTTGGTAAACGTACTCTCGCTAACTATCGTGAGGGGATTCCCCGGGCGCGACACAGTACTATTACTAGCCCAAACACTAGTGTTAGTACATATATGTGTGCCACCTCCAGCATAATTTTACTTTCCTATATAATAAGATTCAGGCATCTCTTTCTGTTAAATACTAGCACCCCTTAGCATTTCCAATCGTTTTTACATTTACATATACATACACATACACATACATACACACAAACACATACTCCTTTACCTCTCGTGCAGTATAAATTCGATGAAATTCGACAGTCTAGTCAGTCCGATTCTTGGATAGCATGAGGGAGCGTTGCGGCCGTACCATCTTCCCGCCGCCCCTCTATGCTCACCTGGGAATAAGAGAGGTGTGGGGCTCGACTAGGTGGGTTCTTCTTTCTACAAAGTTTTTTCAATTATTTGTTTCTAATAATATACTACAATTTTAATTTGTTTCATTATAGATAATAACATCTCTAGTCAATTTAGTGCAATATGTTTGGGTCATAAAAAATTGATTTAGGTTTTTTTCAGGTAAGTTGTTAGTCAAAAATAAAATAAAACAATACAATAATACTGTATCATATTTATCTCATACTGTATGTAAATATTTTCAGAAGCATTGATAAGGGGAGGTAAAATATACTCCCGAAATATTGGCGAATAAAAGATTTTTTTAAGAATATAATCGAATTGATCACATATCATTATCCAAAATAACAACATCGAGTAATAGAAGCTAAAAAAACCTTAAGATTGGGCATTGGATCTAATTAAATGCCTGTAATAATAAGATCGCAAGCTAGAGACAAACAACATCTACATGATGTCCCTAACACCTTATCAGCAGCACCAGCCAAAACAGTGTCTTGCTTCGCATCCAAGAACGCTCTACCGACCACACCTGTATTCTCTACAGCACAGCAGCAACCAACACCTCCACCGCCTCCTCCAACGAATGTTACTACCACCTCCATAACTACATCTACATCCACATCTACGAAAAATACAGATAAGACTAACAACTTGCATGAAACTTACATTTTGAATAAACTACAGTCTAGACCACTAGTTAAATTTCAAATTATTATAAAATATATTTTTATAAATTACTACCCGAGAATATTATGAATCTCAAGTTTCAAAAAATTGCTCAAAGTTAATTAGAGATGTATCGGAGCTCTCTAATGCCTCCGAACAATTAAAATTTCTATTAGAATGCAGAAGTAGGGACATATTGCCGAAACATTTAAACTCCTATGAAAAAACTCTTGTCTTTCACAGTAATTTTGCACGTAGAAAATTAGAAAGATTCAAACGATCTTTGAAATAAAACATGCTAAACCTATAAATTACAGATCTTCATATACATAAGAAATTCCTAGATAAACGCATAAAATTACATACAATTTATTGTGTGTAAAAACCTGCAATATTCAATTTTTCGCCTCCACCCACACTTCATCCCCACATATGCTGATGCAGCGATATCTGACCTTAGCATCCTATTCTGCATCCTTAAAAAAATTTAAAAAGTCTTATCTTACTCTTATTTATAAAAAATAGCTGTAACTTCGCTCTCGGAGAATTGGACAACCGAAGAGTCGGAGAACCGGAAGTGGAATCACTTAAATATGGTGGAGGGGGAAGGAGGGGGCGGGGGGGCACAAAATAATAACGAGGGATTGTGTGTGGAGCCTCAACTAGATGTATGATAGAGAAATAAGGGTACCTATCTAAATGGTAGAAAGAAAATATCCCTTGAAATAAAAATATAATATTCAACTTTTAGGTACCTATATATTACCTATAAATAATTGAAAATCTGCTTTGATTTTTCTCTTAAAATAAATAATTTGCAATAATTTTCATGGTAATCCTATGAAAATGATTTTAAATAAAATTATTTTATGTTTGGTTTTAGTATCGAAGTACATTAAAAAATATTTCAAATAAAAATAAATAATTCACGAGTTTTTCAAAATGCGGCACATTAATTGGGGGCACACAAATTTGGACAGGCACATTAATCGAGAGCATAGTAATGTGGACAGGCACATTAATTAGGGGCACATTAATATATCTCGAGGCATTGGTAAAGCATAGTAATAAGAACGACATAACATATTTCTATTTCTTAATATACTTTAAAGGTATAAGTATTTTTTACTTGAAAACACTTCTTATATCAAGAATAATAGTTTAATATACTATATTTGTTTTTATCAGATAACATTAAAGTTACGTAATTTAATATTCAGCTCAAGAATAAGAAACTTGATTTAGGGTGATGCTAAAGCCACCTGTCACCGACAAATACGAGAATCCACTTTTCTCATTTCATTTTCAATTTTTAGTAAATATCTATATGAAAAGTTGTTATTCCAATCAAAAAGAACAACTTTTCAGAGAAATATTTTCTTAAAATTTAAAAGTGAATGAATAAAGTGGATCCCCGTATTTACCAATAACACGAGGTTTAACATCACCTTAAGGGCATACTAATACGGTCATATACCCTACGTTCAATTTTGGAGAGATGTATTTTTTTAAATTTACAACTTACATGTGATTAGATCATGTTAAATGATCTAATCAAAGATAACTGTTATAATATATACAAAAAGATGTATTTTATTGTATGTTATACACTTTTATATAAAGTTATTGTTTTTCAATTAACTTTGACAAATCGATATTCTTTACCATATTAGTATTTATAATTTTTATACTGGTAACTAGAAAAACAGATTATATAATTCATTTTTTAAGGACACTAAAATACTTTAAATTTTTAAAAAAGTAATTTTTCTTTAATTTTTCTTTAAGTTTTCTTCAACACAGTGTATTGCAATAACCCTAAATTTAAATTACCAATACCAGATACCTATAAAAGTCACTTTAAAGCTCAAAATTAGTAAAATTTATTTTTTTTATATTATTTAAATAAAATTTTAACAGAAACAACTACACTGCGGGCAGATACCCTTCCCAGAATTGGATTACTCTGTCAATTCATGGTAAATTCAGGGCATACTAAATATATTTCATCTACAATGGTGCTGTTAGAGTCCCTCTAATATTTGTATTTTTTGTTAAATTGAAATGCATAAAAAATAATGAATATCCTGAATAATTATATATTCTTATACCTCTGGTTGGATCCCGAGAGTCAACAATAACAAAATCTTTGCGAGTATTAGAGAAGGTTCCATTACTACACAGAGTATATCTATATATAGTTGTAGTGCCGATCCCAATAATGTATAGAAAATTTCAAATGTTTATTATTAATTCTGTACTACAATAAAACCTATATATTTATTAATATTATTAATCTTTCAGGTTCATATGACTCTGTTTCAAATATTCTTCTCATCGATCCTAATGCAACGCTTAAGTATTACAAAAAATATCTTTATTAATATTACTAAATAGAAGTATTTATTATCAGTATTATTATTTTTCTTTTCGGCGGTACGTAGAAAATGCCACCTAAGGCACACCCGACTGGGTTCGCACAGCCGGATAGTGTGGGGCTGGTTGGGGATGCATTCACCGTGTGTATAATATAGGACGAAAAATAAAATAAACAAAAACGCGAAAAAAACTACACAGCCGTTGCATCCCAAACCGACCCACCAAAACCTACCACCCTTTCCTCCTCTGGCGGAACCGACCCTGGTACCGTTTATCACATTACCTCAGGGTGATGCCATTCTAGTGTCGTTTCGACAACCGCTGCTGCCTTGACCTGAAACAAATTTAAAAGTTCATAATTTTAAATCCCCCGAGGGAACGTCAGATCTAACTCGTCTCATTTATACGCGTATTCGAACTGGCGCATTCATCTCCGTACGGAAAGGAGAAGTATCCCTGTCCATCCGCAACATTCATGAAATGAGAGAAATTGAGCATCTCCCGGTTAAGAAAGCGTCCCATCGTCTCCCTTCACGTCCATTTCCATGGAGTTGTCCGACGTCCCGGGTTATGTTGGGGTGTCGGAGCGTCTCCCAGCGCTTCATTCATACCTTCGTCGGTTGCCCTATATAGATATTGTTTTTTTTTGTCCTAGGACCGTCTCAGTGAATTTTGCCCTGGCGGCCCACTTATTCTCGGCGGACAGCATTTCGCCCACGATGGTCTCATGTGAATTGTCCGATCGAGCCGATAAGAGCTGTTCTTTCTTCGTTCCACTTTTCGCAGACGAAAAACGTATGAAACGCATCATCGCAATCATCAGAACCGAAAATGCAACTCGGGCTCTGAACCTTCCCCATACGAATGAGGTAGGAGCAGAAGTACCCATGATCACTCAGGAATTGGATCAGGTAGTAATTTACCACCCCATGATCTCTGTTAATCCAAGGAGCCAGCTGGTCTATCAGCATTGCTGTCCAGTTACCCTTGGTCGTGGATGTCCAAGACCGTTGCCACGTTTCCATGGTGCATTCCGATTCTTCTATATGGACTGTTGTTCTGTCCTCTCCTGTTTTCTTCCGTTCATAGATTCGCTTGCGCTCCGCCGCGTGTAGGTTGATCGGGGCGATTCCCGCAATAACGACCACTGCGGGTCCTGAGACCATACGATGGACGCTGGTGACTCTGAGAGCCTCTCTGCGCTCAACGGAAGTGAGGCGAATCCGGTATGAGTTCCTCTCCATTGCAACGGCCCATATTTCAGAATTTACAATAAGATGGATGTAATGACCGACATGCGCAATCGACGCTTGCTCGCTTTCGGTCCACTCGTGTTGGCCATGAGGTGGTACAACTGTGCAGTCTTTTTCGTTGCTTTATCCGCTACATACACTAGGTAACGAAAGAAAATAAGCTTAGTGTCTCGTTTGAGTCCCAGATACATAGCCTCCCTCCTTGTCGAAACCTCCGCATCTGCCACATACATGGGGAAAACGGTATCAATCCGTTTACCAGTGAAGGGCACGATCTCTGTCTCAACGGCTGCCAAATCGAGACCGTGTTCCCCTATCCAGCGCGAGATCCTGCGCATCGCCTGGTTCAGCAGATATTGTGCTTCATCAAAGTCCCGTGCGATGATGACTAAAGCGACATCATCAGCGTAGGCTATCATGTACACCCCTTCCGGTAGCCCGAGTTGTAACAGGGTATTGTGCAGGATATGCCTAAAATCAGGGCCAAAGATTGACCCCTGTGCCATGCCGCACAGTGGGCTAAAACAAGATTTTTTGTGCCATAATAAAATAACTCCACACAGGAACCACCAATTTGGATGATTTTTTTTGTACTTACAGCTAAGTAGATGTAGTTTAGTGGAAAAATAGAGAAAATTCTTAAATCAACTTTTATAACCTCCAAATTCTACAAGAAACATAATTTTCTTTCTAAATTTTGTAAAAAAAACGTATCTAAATTATGAGACATTGATTTTTGTAGGTAAAAATGTTGACTTTAGAGTTGGTATACATATAATATGTCACCCTTGACCTGTAATCACTAACCTAACTACCCCAAGTTGCATACTTCTCCGTAATGATAGGTTATTACAATAATTTGTAATTCACTATGACTTTTTAAGATAATTATGACTAGAACAGCGATCTGTATCATTAAAATTTTTTATGACCATAACCTAAAGCTTTTAACCTATTAGCTTACCATTTCAAGTTAAATAATAATTTTTAAAATCTCATGTTTGAACATAAAATGATATCTTCTGATCCATGACTATAAATAACAATGATTTCGATCTGCGATTATTATTATGATAATAGTTTAATGAAAATCATAACCTTCACTCTACGACTTATAGGCTTACGAAATAAGGAGTCTAACAAGTTATTTAAGATCTTGGATTGTATTCATACATAATATTTCACGATAAATCCAAATCTGGTAGTAGAATTGCTGAAGCAAGTCTGAATATTAAGATATTCTAACCTCAAAGTGCTTAGGAGCCCGTTTTTTGTGATATTAAGTGAGATCTCAGATGGACAGACTTTTACATGTATAGGAAAACCTGAAATCAAAGTATTTTATAACCTCTAAACTATTTTACACAAACAATCCAAGCGTACTAAATCCCTTATTTAAATTATTTTACACAAACAGTCCAAGCGTAGTCTGAATACCCGATAACGTAAAATTTTTTTACACTGGCAGGCACAACATTATTTAAAGACTCAAAGAGCTTTAGTCAACATTGTTCAGGCATCGTTTTTGTTATTTCATTTGATTCATAACCTCTATTCATAGAAGCTAAGTACCTTACTTTTAACAAATCTTTTACACAAATTAGCCCAACTTAAATCTTTACATCCCATAACCTCTTAACAATTCTAGACACACGAGCTAAGCTGAAGCTAAACGCAATATAATCTTCGGAATCTTATATACTGCAAGAAAAAGCTTAGATTTAATTACTTCATAGCCTGTGCAATTACTTATACAATGGGGAGACAAAACTTGAATAGAGAGTAATCTGTAACCTCAGGAACCTTATAGATAAACATATCAGGTTTAAAAGCAATTACCCAATAACCTAAACCCTCTTTTATACAAACAGAAAAAAGTTTTTGCTCAAGGCCATACAATTTTAAATTATTCATGCAGATAGGCAAATCTTAAATCAAAGTAATCTGGCTATCTTGGGTTGTAGCTAAATAACCCACAGGTTTCGATTTGTCATATTGGTTACAAGTACAGGCATGTCTGAATGCCAAATAACGTGGTAACTCGAAACTATTATACAACAGGAGACTGAAAAAGCTAACATTAATGTGCACTATATCATCTATTAGTTTTTGTGACAGGCAGCAATCTGAACGCTAAATATCTTAGAATCTCCAAACTCTATACCTTTATATTATCTATATAAACCCAGGCAAACTTTACATCTAATTACTCGTAACCTATAAAATCTTCATATATAGAGAAGCTAAGTTTGAACTAATTGGAATAAACCTAAAATTTTTTTATATAGGCAGGTCAAGCTAAAAGTTAATTACTCCATAATCTCCAAAGTTATACAAAAAGTAAAAGCGTGAATCAACCTCAATTTATTTATACACGGGCGGGCTAAGTTATAAAAGCACAATAAAGTTTTAACGTTTACAAAACTTAAAATCAGTAGTTTTATAAATAACTGTATAGTAAAATTAAATTAACTTTACAGAAATTCAGGTAAGTCAGATATTATTTAGAAAAATGCGGATCTTTGAATTATGCATGCGTAAATTGTCATTTTTTTGTGTTGTCTGTACTAAAAGTCGTCTATTATATGCATCTAATTTGGGCGAAACTTGATTTTGCGCACGTGTAACATTACCTAGTCTTCTTTCTCACGCGCGCGTGCGTGTGTGTGTGTGTGTGTGAAAAGCTGCTTTACGCATCCATATTGATGCGTAAAGTTGTGGTTTGTGCACACGATGACAAAAAATGATGTTCTGTTGTCCAATTTATACAAATTTTTTAAAACCTTACTGAAATTTTCTATTGGGAAGCGCTTTTTTAACCCTTTAGACTCATGAAAATTGGATCCTATCGATGAAAATATTATTCAAAATTGTATAATACCTTTTATTTGAATATTGTTAAATCTAATAATTTCTTGCAAATTTTAGACTTTTCATTGTCCATGATTTGTATGTTTATTATTTGAAGAATTTCTAAACCACGCCCTAATACATTGTTGAAGTTCTACTAATATTTGCTAATTAAATTTATCTACTAATATTTACTAATTAAAGTTATGTAATTATGGTTCAAAAAAATTAATACTCGATTGAAAATTAATCTCTTTATAAATTTATAAAAGTATTATTCAATATAACTTTTTCTAATTAAAAAAAGCATACGCATATATATTGATTAATTCGTAAAAAAGTAGCACTTATGCTAATTCTCTTTTCTTGTGAAAATAAAGCAATATTTTGTAAAATCTAAATTTTATTTAAAATTTATACAATCAATTTGGAATAGAATTATTAACTCTATTTGTAATGTATACGTAACGTATCACCTATAGCTCTGTAAATAATCAAACATAGAATAGCAACCATATAAACAATCGCGTTGAATAATTAGAAGTACATCATAGCAACCGTATCAACAATATTTAAACGCACAGATTTTCAATACACGAAGGAAGAAGAAAATAATCTAGTTTGGTATAATTTAATTCGCGTATATCACGCATTGCATCGTTAAGGTGAGTTTAATACCAGACTCTTTTGCTTTAGAGAGCCTAGTTTGAATTACATAAATCAATTACATAATAAACAGGTGATAAATATAATGTAGGTCACGGGGGCGGAGATGCCAGTGCAGGTATCTCATTACGAGAGTGTATTTAAGAAATATATTGGCGCTTAAATTGAATCAAACGGTAGTAGATAGGCTATAGGCATACTGGCTCATGCGGGTTCTGTATCACCCCCTCTCCTCTCAAAGCGATCCAGAACCCGTTCGTATTCTAAATCACCCAGAATGATCCAGAATCCGAAATCGAGAGAGTGGGAGAGCTTCCCTTTCTCTCACGCGAACCAGAATGCCTATAGTATTTTCTACTTTTTTTTTCTTTATTTTCTTTGCAAATGTTTACAGGAGTGATAGAATAATTTTATAAACGAAATAAGTGCGCAGGCAGTCTTGTAGATGGGATTATGGTTTGTACATACTGTAACGCACTTGACTATATAGGTTTTTGACGGATAGCCGTATTGCTGAATGTTATGAACTGCAGAAAAATTGAATCGTTGCAGCCATTTCTGTTTAAATTCACCCATGACAAAAATTTTGGTAGCATCGTGTAAAGAGTCACGGAGTAATGATCCAATTTATGAGTAGTCAATTTGTCAGAGAGTCTTTTCCATGAAAAGGGTTTTTTGAATAGACGAACGATAGGATCACCACTTTCATTGAGAGGAATGATAGCTATTTCTTTTAAAACATAATCATCTCCCATTTGCTTGAAACCAATCATGTCTACTGCATACTCCATCTTGGAATGACTGTTGAAACGAAAGTGTGTTGGATAATATGCTGTTTAGACAAGCTTCTTGATATCCCCACTGATGGGATTGTACTGAACGATGCGATCGTGTAAGATCATGCAATAAGCTGAAGTGTTAGCTGGAAAGTCTTTTTTAGACTAAAGCTCTAGACGTACATCGACAGAAGCGCTCTTTATAGGTTCGTTTTGCCGTGAACAGTCAATAACTATGAGTAGTTCAAGGTTGATAAATTCAGACTTTGTCAGCAGTGGCTGTGGGTCTCTTCCATAGTAGGTGATTTGAAAATTGGCATACATATCATAAAGAACAGCGAACTGATTCTTAGATATGTCGAGATTCATATTGTTATATGGATAATATTGAGAGTTCAAGAAAAGTCTCACATTACTAATCTCACAATGGTCAAATCGACTGGTATTTTCAGTTTTCAAATTTTTTTCTTGGTTTGTAGTCCGAGAATGACAAAACGAGGTTTTTCTAACTGATTTGAAGTTTTCACTGTCCAGACATGTATTCATGCTTGGAAGTAGAGGATATTCAAATAACTCCCAAGATCGATAGCACATAGAGATAGGATTATCTTTGCCAATGAAATTCAGCAGCTGGATCTTTTGTTTATCAGATGCAATAACATATGGCATTAACCACTCTATCTTCGTTATTTTTACCTCGAAGTCTTCATATGTAGTTACACTATTTGTTACAGTACCTTCTTGAATTATTGCATTCAAGTCATTTCTTGATCTTGTGAGAATGAGTTCATGCTTCACATTAACTATAATTTTTTTATAGTCTTCTGCAAAGCCCAAGATCATACTCAGAGGAATGGAAACGTCAAAGTTGCCGTGTGTATCTACCAAAGTTTTGCTTTCTTCTCTAACGTCAAGCCAGCCTGCATTTTCTAACATGAGAGTCTGATTCGGATTGAATGATGTCCATCCTTTCATGAGACTGCTTAAACCAACATTTTTACTTTTATCTATCTCCACAGCATTAATTTCGTAACGAATTTCATCAAACAGATGGCAAATGCCATTGTTCACGAATTTAGTTTTAGTTAGTGCTGTTCCATCTGGTTTTTGCAGTTTTCCATATACATGGATAGAACTGCGCGATGGTAAGAGACATAGGTCTTGATGTTGGATAGAAATACGAATTTCATCACTATTATCAAAGCTTAGTGTCGAGTAAGGTTGATGTGCGTGAACCTCGTAATGAGCAATAGACTCATCGAATACGACACCTGATTGAATGCTTAGAATTTCGTCCATTTTTCTGGAAGCAGCAGAGAATTATACACGTGAATTTTCTCCACGAACTTTTAGACCTAGGCATCTGAGGAACTGAATGCTCTTCCGTGTTAACGGTTTGAGTTTCTTCGGTCGACTGATGACCGATTGATATGTTGGTTGACTTATATGCACTCTAGAATTGTAAACGATGCCCATTATACAGATTTGATGTGGAGTCTAATAGTAATTTCTTCTCCACGGAAATTCACTAAATTTCCACCTTGATCTACGATTTGAATTTGAAGATGATCTATGCACTTGACACTGAGTGGTAGATATATGACATGAGATGGAACTTCCAAGATTTTATATCCTGGTGGAACTCTGGGAAAGAACTCATGGATTGTATGAACTTTTTTGTTGTTGATGTAAGCACCTGCGGTAATATTACTTGAACTGTGATGAGTTTTTTCCTTGAGAATGCGAGGAGTGAAGCCAAGAAGACGACCTATTGAATCGTGAGGAGTGAGATCTAACGGAAGACTGCAATTAATTTCACTTCTGAGAGTATTGTTGTTAGCTCTCAAAGAAAATTCAATTCCTTTAGATTTCAAAGTTTCTTGTAAAAATTTATTAATAGCATTAATCTCGTAACTGCCAGTAGGGATAGTGATAATATTTCCATTCACATGAAGTTTATTATTCGAATAGTCCACATTGGGAATCGAGTTGAATGTTAAAAGTTTAACTAAACCCAAAACAAAATTTTTATGCTGAGGTAGTTCAATTGAAGGAAAATATTGTGCTTCTAGAGCAGAAGATTTTCCTGAAAGACTCAAAGTGAAACTGTCTTCCATGACTGATTGGAAGAGAATGATTCCCATTCGTTTGCAATCTTCTCTTTTATAGTCTTCCGATTAAAAATTGAAGACAAAGATGACCACAAATGAATGAGTCAAAATTTTGATACCTTTTATAGTTATATTTTACTTCTTTCACGTTGAAATATAACATGAGCTCTATGGGAGGTTTCAGATCACCAAAACTGTCAAAGTAAATTACTTTGGAATCATGTTTTCGATAACACACCCAGTGAGTGCCTTTATTTTCATGTCATCCAAGTTAACAATAGCAGATTCATTACTCCATGGACCATCGGAAGGCAGATTATTTCTCATAAAAACACCTCGGAAATGTGGAATTTGCAACATACGAGCATATTTTAGAAGATCATAGTCAGTCAGTGGACGATTTGGCAAAGTTAAATCGAAGTTTTTTTTTTTAGTAACTTGACCATGACCAACATGAGGTTTCATAAATAATCCCATTCCAGTTTTATATAGTTTAAGATAGAGACCTTAGCCTAAAGCAATAACTTCCATTGCCTTATGTCTCTTACTTTCTGCATGGTTTTTCTGTGCAGCTTTAGCATCATTTACTGCTTTAACTATTCCTGCAGCTCCCCCTGCCAGAGCACCGGTCGCACTTAGTCCTGCGAACAGCGGTATGAGAAACGGAAGAACTCCACCAATTTTTAATGGATTTGGAAGAACACGTGGAATGATAACTTTCCTCTTACCGCCAACTTTCTTAACAGCTTGACGTGCACCTTTCAAGGCGGATTAAATAACCCTGCGGGAACATTTACTTGGTGACATTGATTTTTTAGCAGCCGTCACTAGCTTACTAAATTTTAGACCCATTCCAGTTATTCCTTTTAATTTCATAGCATTTGTAACAGCAAAAGCATATGCTTTTTCACCAAGACTGGCATCCTTGGCTTTAACATGTTGCCAAGCTTTATCAGCGAGCTTCATGTCAGCTGCTTTACGATCTCCATTTTTATCAGAGTACACTATGTCATGTTCTTTGCATGCCTGATCAAGTGGATTAATTCCAGGATCACCTCTTTTCAATCGTTTTTTCAATTTAGTTCCGGGACCACAGTATTGATATCCAGGAAGATGCATTTCAATCGGCAAGTTATTGATCACTTTATCAAGCAATCCATAACCTTTTGGTTGTTTCCGAGATTTATGTACGATCATCTCTCTTTGAATGTTGTTTTATAACTAAAGATCAAAATATAAAACGTGCGTTTATATTTCCACAGTTCAATATCAAACTAGACTTTGACACGTGAACATGGATTTTAGCGAGCAGAACGTCAAACTCCCCGTCACAAACTTTGATTTCGGAAAACAGAAGAGAAGGAAGCGTAATGGAGAATTACTACCTGATACTATACGAGCAGTATTCTGCGGGCCATCTAACTGTGGAAAAACAAATAGTTTATTGGCTCTAATTACACATCCCAATGGTCTTAGATTTGAAAATTTGTATGTATACTCTAAATCCTTGAATCAGCCAAAGTATCAATTTCTCGAAAAAGTTTTGGAACCGATAAAAGGTGTATCATATCTACCTTTTAGTGAGCATGAATCTGTAGTATCTCCAGATGAAGCCCGACCAAATTCAATTATGATTTTTGATGATGTGGCTTGTGAGAAGCAGGACAACGTCAGAGCATTTTTCTGTATGGGAAGACATAAAAGTGTAGACAGCTTTTATCTATGTCAGTCGTACGCTCATATACCGAAACACCTCGTAAGGGACAATATTAATATGTTAGCGATTTATCGTCAAGACGATCTTAGTCTAAAACATATCTATGAAGATCATGTCAATACTGATTTAACTTTCAATGAATTTCGAAATTTTTGTTCTGAATGCTGGAAGAATGATAAGTGTGGATTTGTTGTTATCGACAAAGATGGAGTGATGGATGATGGTAGATACAGAAAAGGATTTGACTGTTTTGCAATAAATAAGAAGTTATGAATCCGAAACTTACAGTTCAATTGTAGACAGCATCTCGTTAACATGTCAGACTTCAAGAAAGAAAAGAATATTCTCAGCGAGCTCTTGCGAGCACGCGAGGCTATTAAGCAAAAATAGTCTTTACTGAAAAAGGAGAGAGAAGATTTTGAAAAAGTTATTGGTGATACATTGAAACCAGTCATTACACCACTCGAGATGCTCATCGATTCGAAAGTCGAAAGCTTGCCACCTTCTAATCACATTTTGAATATAGACAGCAACAGGAAATCGAGGAAGAAATTAAGATTCGATCGATCAAGTTTTATAGTAAACGATATAAATGAGTCGGGTTCCGCATTTGATGATGATGATGATGATGCAGATTTTTCTTCGATGGATGGCACAATGATGAATTCAACATTCAAATCTGCGCTTGAAGGAAATGAATCAAGTGACTTTTTATCATTGTTAAATGAAAGCCGCAGCAAAATCGATAACATATACGGAGTACGGAACGTCAATGGAGTGTATATGATTGGCGATTCAGAAATTCAATTTCATGATAAAATGGTAAAAGTGAGAGATAAAAGTTATCCTAAAAGTGGGGGTCTAATGGAATTACTCTTCAAGAAACAACCAGATGACAATCTTATAAGTTCAACAGATCGAAAAAATTATCGCAGCATCCTGGAAGCATCAAATGCTCATCGGAAAAGATACAGCAAAGATGAGAGTATACGCACTTCGAAGAGTATAAAATATATGAATATCATAGGACCCATGTTCCACAGCGATCGTAAAAATAAATCCACCACCGGAAGAGGCCTCATACCTAAATATAAAATAGCAAAGAAAAATTCTTCTATAGATCTAGTCTACTGGGATGATCCAAACGAGCTTATCGAGCGACTGCGATTATTAGTTGCGGAACGATCTGCTGGATATAACAATCACGACAATGAAATACAATCGATCATTGAGGAACTACGTGAAGCAGGACATATATATTGAAATGCATATTTTCTTATAAGATCAGTAGCATCATGAGTTACCGACGTGTTCGGAAGAAAACTTGAGGGCACGCAAGAAGTGAGTCGCGGTCCACCAGGCGTTGGTTATGATCTTACATTAGATGGTAATTTTGATTTACAAAATAAAAGGTTATGTAACCTTGCTTATCCAAGTCAGCCTAATGATGCAGTCACCTTGGAAATGCTTCTGACAACTATAAGTAAAGAAGTTAGAAATCTAACTAACATAATGGCTGTAACGAAAGTTGACTTAGAGATTCCCATAAACACTGAATTAAATACAATCAATAATGTTCTTTCTCATCTTAAATTTCGATTAGATAATCTTGATACAAAATTGAAAGAATGCTTTGAAAAAAAAAAAAAAAAATTCTGACTCAATAAAAGTTTTATAATCACGAATTTTTCTTAAACCTTAAACATATTATCGAAAAAAGAATGGAGCGACAAAAAATAGCTGAAGAGTTGTACAAACCAGCTCGCCGCATCTACAAGCGAAGAAAATATGATATACGTGGAATAGATGAGACTTGGCAAGCTGATCTTGTAGAAATGATTCCATACGCCAACGAAAACAAAGGTTTTCGCTACTTACTTACTGTCATAGATACATTTTCAAAGTATGCATGGGCCATAGCAATCAAGTCAAAGAGTGGTAATGATGTTACTCTAGCTATGGAGTCAATACTGAAACAAGAACGCGTACCGACAAATCTACAAACTAACCAAGGAAAAGAATTTTACAATTCAAACTTTCAGAAATTCATGAAGAAGTACAAGATAAACCTATATATGTATACTCTTCGCATAGTAATCTTCATGCAAGCACATGTGAGCATTTTAATAGAACATTAAAAAATGCAATGTGGATAGAGTTCAGCAAACAAGGGAACTATAAATGGTGGGACATCCTGCCTGAGTTGGTGAAAGCTTCCAATTCAAGAAAACATCGGACAATAGGAATTGAGCCTAAAAATGTTACGCAGGCAAATGAAAGAGAGGTCAAGAAGCATTTTCCAATTGAAAAGTTACCTGTGAAAAGACCGAAACTTAAAGTAGGAGATAAAGTTCGGAGAAGTAAGATAAAACATGTTTTTGAAAAAGGTTATACACCAAATTGGTCTACTGAAATTTTCACAATATCATGAGTTGTAAAAACCAATCCGGTAACTTATCATGTCAAAGATTATTATGATAAATCCATCTCTGGCGGCTTTTATGAAACGGAAATTCAAAAAACTATGTATCCAGAAATTTATCTAGTAGAAAAAGTTTTAAAGAAAAGTGGAAATCGTACATATGTTAAATGGTTAGGCTTTAGTAATGAGCATAATAGTTGGATAGATAAAAAAAAAATTATTTGATTTAGCCAAGATTTAACCAAAAATATTAATGTAAACGCAATAATGTAGGTACTAGTAAATAATAAAGCAATCATATTATGTTATTGTATTTATTTATGTATTATTATGTACAAGTTTTAATCTGAATAAAATAAGTATTATAATCAAAGCAAGCTGCGTATTTCATTCAAACTTAAAGGAAGATCCACCCTGATATGTCACAAATAAATTCATTTTATTTGCAGTATTGGAGAGTCTGTCAAAAGACTCTTGATCTCTTAGGATGGCTGATGAAATCTTCTCCGGTAAAAAGATTTGAAAACTTTCGTCGAGTTCGGCTACGACCTTCGTACCGAATCTCGTCTTCACCTCATTAAGTGCTGTCACCATGTACTGATGATCTTTTTCCAAGTCTGTTACTTTCTTCCTCGGCATGAAGTCGCGTTCAGCAATCTTATTAAGTGTAGATAGATCCATTCTGGAAAAGTAAAAAAATAAGAACTTCTAATAGAAAAAAGATTTGTTAGAGCAAAAAAAAAAAGAAAATTGGTGAGAATTAACTGTGAACTTACTTAGAAATTTACTTGAGTCTTGGTTTCTTCCCGCAAGGATGATAATTCTCGAACTCTTCGATTGTTCAAATGTGCTCCTCGTCGTGGTCTATCTGTTGATATAGTCCATTCCCTACCACAATTTCTGTCCCTTCCATTGCCTCCTGTAATATATCCCTTCTCTCTCCTCCCTCAGAGCGTATCCCCTCCATTGATGGATCCCAGTCATGCATAAACTCCTCTAACACATCATATTCAATTCTGATTTGTTCACCTTCATTGTCATAAAGTGTCATCCCCTCTCGCCTTTCACCATTTTCATTGGCTGCATCACCCCCACCTCGTATTTCCCCCTCTCTTTCATCTTCTGCAACATCCATCCCCACTCGCGTTGCCCCACTTTCATTGGATACTTCATACCCCCTCTCCACTTCCATCCCTGCCACTATTTCTTGTTTTTCAGCATCCTCCTCTATTCGTAGTACAGCTTGCGCAATCTGCTCATCCATGATTCGAAAATGACCCCAAGGTAAAGTGTCTGTACTCTGAGGCAATAAGAATCTCTTATCATCGTGAGGACTAAGAGCAATTTTATTCTGTGTTTCAATATGCACTATATGCAATTTTGAACGAATGTTGCATTGATCACGTTTTACAATAATAAGATCCTGAAGACATCTTCTATAATCCTCGAAAGTTATTGTCTTCTCCACAAAGCTGGATTTTATACCTTTGGCTTTTTTCACTGTCTCTCCTCCATCAACTAAAATACTGTACATTTTGCTTCGTAAACCTATAAATTCCATCATGATCTTGCCACAGCATTCGTCTTTCATTAATCCTGGGACTTTTTTATTGACACGTGGAATGTTAAACTGATTATTCTCATCATAATCAGAAGTATCAAACCTGTGAATGTCTTCTTTTATTATTTTATACATATCAATGCCCTCAACTTCATATATCAAACTATCAGTATCTGTATAAAGAAGTTTACATTTTTCTCCTACTCGCTGTTTCATATACGAGTAATGGAAATCATAAACTAATGTCTTGGACAAATCAAGGATACAAAGACCAACGTATATCGGTTTCTTGATTGTGATACTTGTTCTCTTTAGCTGAATAGCAACTAAATTTTCATCAAAGATTGCACAGCTGTGAAAATGTGGTTGAGCTATGCGTACTTCTGCCCCATATCTGCCTGTGAATTTATTTACTAATCGTACATCAACACGAGACCGCTCTCGCTCTATACACTTTCCATAGACAGCGTTAATTAATAATTTATAGAAGAGTTTTTCAAACTCATTCTTCGCTTGCTTTCTCTTCTCAGTATTTAATTCGACATAAGGTTTAAGCCAGGCCTTCTGCTCGAAACTCAGAATTCTATGCACCTTTTTCAAACGAAGTCCATTATCCAGCGCCTGTTTAAGTGTTCGATAGTGAATCACATACTTTTTCTTATCGTTCAGAGTAGTGAGAAGTTTGTTCTGCTTTGAGCCAGGTGGTGCACGGTGCTCTGCGCAGAAAGGGAAGTCTCGATGTTCATCATGTATTTCCTCAGGATACTCCAAGTCTACTTCAGCAATGTAACCTATATCTGAATCTGGTGGTGTATTGAAGAAGCTTGGATTCGCCTCAAAGTCAATCCATTTGAATTTTCCAATCGGTAAATGCTGTACCATCGCCCACCCATACAGATTATTTATATCAAAATATAAGAGTGTCTTCGTTTTCTGTTTCTCATCGTATAAAGAACCCATGTATGGATTGTTTGCCTTAGCATATCAATTACAACACTAGCTTATTCCTCCCCGAATGCCTGCTTCAATAAACATTAGCATGTCAATATCTGTAAGAAGCTCTAATTCTACCTTTGTCATTATAAGAGCTGCTGAAAATGTTAACCCTGGCGTCGTGTAAAAGTGAGCAGCACATAAATCATAAGCTTTAAGAGATGTCTATCGAAAACTTTCGAAAACGTCAGCCAATAGTAGAACATCTGTTTCTAAGTAAAGATCTGAATACTCTCCCAATGTTTTTATATTGAACTTATCCCAGACTCGAACAGCGTGCTTGTAGTCTTCTTCAGCAATATGGGAATCTGTTAGTTTATTATAAAACTCATTCTTTTCTAGCAATTTTGTAGACGATAGCTTATCAAATGCGTCTACATAATCATATGGAAATACACCTTTCCGTCTGAGAAGATCTATCATTTCATCTGTGAATCCATCTGATCGAAACTCTTTCACCGCTATAGGCACGTTTTGTAGATATGATGCGAGTTTTTTCAATGATGATGGTAGAAAACGCCAAGAATCTATGAATCTAAAGCTGATGTCGCAGTCATCTATGTATTTCGTGAACGAAATATATTTCTCCTTATTATGAGATATTAGACTAACTCGTTCTTTCATCAATGCAGAAGTAGCGATCTCTTTCAAAATGAAGTGAGTATCATAATTGAGGTTATGAAAAACAAGGGGAATGAATCTTGAGTTCTTATAATTCAAATTACATGAATTGTGAGCTGCACCTCTGAAACTGAAGAGAAAAAAGAATTTATTTTTTTTTCTTTTTTTCTTTGGGAATCACCAAAAATTAATTTTAAATATAACTAAACTAATAACATACCGTCCTGTAAAATGACAATGGTCTCGCACTGCAAGTTCTTCATCATGGATTGATTTTCGACATATATGACAAACGGTTGACCTCTGGAAAGATAATTCTTCTAGAGCTGTGAGTTTCATTGGTTTAGGATTCTTGTAGAGATGATCTATCTTCTCACTTATTGATTTTACTTCTCGAACAAACCATTCTGCAGGTGTCTCTTGATCTCCAAATTTTTGTCTGTAAGATTTATAGACAGATAATCTGTCATCAAAGCTGCATTTTGTGTAGTAACCTATGCCGTATGCTTCATGTAGTTGAAAAGCATTCTCATTCTCAGTAGGCTTCAATAAATATTCAAAATCAGCATAAATAACGAAAGGAACTTTTTCTCTCTTTTTGTAATCTTCGAATTTGAGAATGTTGTTCTTTGAGTCTGGCAGATTGATTCGGCAATTATTCATATTTTTATAATGATTTTCATGAATTTCCAATCTTTTTTCATTATAGAAAACTTGCAAACACCTTTTACAGTGGTATGATTTTCTATTAGTTTTAGACAGTTGAGAACCCAGAAGACGAGACATGCTTTTGATCCAAACGTAATGGTATTTAGACATGCTTTCATCACCATCAGCAAAATTATTTTCTTCATGCTCATCAATGTAAAAATCTTGAATGATAAGTAGATTTACATGTCTACCCTTCTTTTCTGGTTGATTATTATTTTCTGGTAGATTTACATGTTGATCTTCCTCTTCTGGCAGATTTACATGTTGATCTTCCTCTTCTGGCAAATTTACATGTTGATCTTCCTCTTCTGCTTGATTTTCTTGTTCAGCCTTCTTTTCTGACGTAACGTGACAAGGCGATACTTCAAATTTTGAACCATATTTTCTGAGCATGTATACATTTACTGAAATATTATTCAATTTTTCGAATTTTGAAATATCTTTCAGTTTTACTGGGAACTGTATATCACTAAAGATCAACTCGTTCTCATGTACACGATATTGATTAACTCTGTTGGAATTATATTTGCTGGGATATAATGCTGAAAGAATAGCATATTTGAAACACTGATTGTCATTGTTATGAACATTAACACATGCTTTTTGGTTTTATATAAACTTTGGGAGAGGAATGTAAGAACTGCCCTTGAATGGAGAATATTTTTTCATATTTATACACAAATTTTTAATACTCTTCAATGTCCAGCCGGAATCCTTTTCCTGAAATTCTTCTAGTTGTGTAAGAATGGGCTCTTTGATATAGTCTTTAAACCATTCCTTTAAATTTGTTGACATGTATAATGTAGCACTTTCACTCGTGAAATATTTAATATCGGTCGTTTCCTCTCCATTTTTCTGCATAGAAAATTCCGAGATAAAATCTGAATTTATTTTCACAGCATTGTATTCTTCTAAGTATTCTTGTGCCTTAACTTTGAAGAGCTTTTGTGCATCA
This sequence comes from Gastracanthus pulcherrimus, assembly GCA_949152435.1. Taxonomy (NCBI): domain Eukaryota; kingdom Metazoa; phylum Arthropoda; class Insecta; order Hymenoptera; family Pteromalidae; genus Gastracanthus; species Gastracanthus pulcherrimus. The sequence goes on from OX424574.1 coordinate 110,661,722, forward strand.
CTTAAAAAACTCAGAATGTCCATGTGTTTTATATTTACAACTACGCCAGTCTTGATTCGATTTTGGAATGCCAACTGAACGTCTCGCTACTCTACACTAGCTTCTGTTTTCTCAGATTGTAGATTACCTCCTCCCTGAAGATGTTGTTCAAATTCAACTTGCACACACGAAAGATGAGTCATGCAAGTTTGACATTTCTGTTTCTCTCCTCTTGTAAGTTTAGATTTTGCAATTTTTTCATTTAATTCTTTTATGGTTGAATTACACATGTCCAACCAATAATGAATATCGTTATTACTTAAATCATTTATACTTTGTAAAGTATCACGAAGAAGCTGAACAAGGCGTTCAAAAAGATCAATGGATGCCATATTTGCTTTTTTCTCATTGTAATAGCACTAGAATAGCACTAGAATAGGACTTCACAAATGTGCACGATAGTCAAGACTAAAACTCGTTAACCGCGATAGATGAACTGTACTTGTCCAAGAAACCGCTTCCCTTTTTGTATGCAATGTCGACGTAAGTAGAGGTAGAAAATTCAAACAACTGACCAAGGATAAAATGAAGAGGAGGGAGATTTTCTTAGGTAGGGATGAATTTTCTTTCATTTGAACCAACTAAAATAGTTCTTTTTGGGAAGAGGAGGGAGATCTTTTAAGGGAGGGATGAATTTTCTTCCGTTTGAACCAACCAAAAAGCGGCTTTTCATCCCTCCAATCAAGAATATACTTTCTTTTTTGAACGACCAATCCTAAAAGAGCATGAGGCGGCGTTTCTTGTTATAAAATCAGGATGAGAGAATTTTCCTATTCATTCTCCGAGTTCACTTCGTACTGAACTATCAGCTACAGAGCTGTAAGATGGCTAGAACACGTGACTACGACTTGATGTTCAGAAATGCCATACTCCAATTTCAAGAAGAGAATGTTTATATTTGTGACATTCAAGGATTCCAAAGAATAGCAGAGGATTCTTTCATTTTCAAAGAAGTATGTTTTCTCAATTTAAAGAAAACTGCTTTACCGACTGCATACCTCTTTAAACCTCCTATGACATTGGAAGAACTGACAGCAGAAGAAAAATGTATGACTCACTGGGTGGAGAAGTATCATCATGGAATTGCATGGGACGCTGGAGATATTCCTTATCATCGTCTTCAACGAATTTTACAAATTTGCTCGCAAGGGATTGAGAAATTACACGTTAAGGGAGAGCAGAAAGTGCAATGGCTAAGAAATCTCATACCAAATGTGTAAGTGATATATAATATGACTCTACTTTCATACTTTTTTCATACATTTCATACTTTTTCATACTATTTTTATACTTTTTTCATACATTTCATACTTTTTCATACTTTTATCATACTTTTTCTTACTTTTTTCATACTTTTTCATACTTCTCTATGCTCGTATTTCTTACGTTTTTCTTTTATTTACAGATCAATTTCAAACGTTGAAGACTTTGGATGTCCATCACTAGAAACGTTATCGAGCGATAAGCATTACGTATGTTTTAATCACATTCTCTGCATTAGAAGGAAACCTATATGCGCTGTACATAACGTTATCTCAATACGAGCATGGCTACTGGATTATTTGGATGCTAAATTTGGCCAAGATGAAGTAGATATCATTTCTAAAAGGAATACATACTCATGTGTATATTAAAAATAAATTTTTATTAAATATTCTGTAGAAAAAGAGAAGCTTGATGATTGAATAAAAAAAAAATTAAAAGAAAAATCATTGTACGATATTATTCTTTCACAAATATAAAATTAAAATATAATAGATAAAATCTATAGCAAACATAGGGTACATGTGGGTGTTACTGCGGATATTTTGCATTAATTAGAATAAAGCATTGTTCATCATATAGACAATATCAATGTGCAAAACACTATTTTTCTTAGACTATTTTTTTCTTAGACGGTTTTTCAATAAATATATCAGCCGTATTTCATTTAAAAAAAGAAAAAAAGAACATTTGTTGTATTTATAAAGATTTACATTGCTTTGAAATTTACTTACTTATAAGGAAAACGAAAGAAAATGGAGGAAATGACAAGAGGAATAAACGAAAACAAGTTGAAAAAATATTTTTTCATTATATTCAAAAAAACACTTATTACATTAAAATTAATATATAATATTATAATTATTTTTTACATACATACATATATATATATATATATATATATATATATATATATATATATATATATATATAGGTCATTCCTATAAATTTCGTCAAATAGGTGTCGGGGGGGGGGGGGGGTCGCCCAATCGGGCCGCCGATTTTTTGTGTGAAAGTACACTAGAAAACATGGCTCTTGGTAAATTTTCAGCCCCCTAGCTCCCATAATAAATGATTAAATTTTCAAAAATAGCGAAAAAATAGCTTTTTTCAAAAATTCGCACAGAGTTACCTAATCAATCTTTTTTAATTCCAAAAAAAGGGATTTTCTCGTCATAACGTCAGCTTTTCAGGAAAAATAAGCCGGAACGGAAAAGGTTGAAGCAACATTTTCTATGAGGTCGAACGCGAAGCACACATTTTCACGTTTTTTAGGGTGTATAAATTCGTCTGCCATTCAGCTATTTTAAAATATTTTTTACCAAAACAATCTTAAAATTTTCTTTGTGAAAAGACCTTCATTTTCGTTTTTGAACGATCTAAAATGGTTGTTCCTAGCCAGAGTTACAGTCCTCGAAAGATAGCCTATTTTTCGAAAATTGCCATATTGGCACCCCTGTATCTCAGGTCTATCTGCCTCAATCTAGCTGAAATTTTCATGAAAAATAGTCAAAATATAGTAGAAAAAGATGTAATTATTTTCGTTTTGTTTATTTGGGATTTAGCATGTCTACGAAGTCCTCGAAGTTAGGGTTCAGGGCTTTTTTTACCATATTTCGCGTTATACGACCGACTTAATACGCGTTCCGTTTATCTGAACGGTTCAGGGCGCGGTCCCATGGAGAGAAAGAAACTCCGGAACGGATCATCCGGAATGGCGATATGCATTGTAAGACCACTTATAATCAGATCTCACATACTGAGACCACTTAGCCATTATATGACTTGATACACGTAAATCTCATAATGTAACATATGTAGTGATTTAGCATCTACTTATATGCGGAATAAGTATTACATTAAATTGCACTAAAACATGTATAGTATTACACAATGTATTAGATGTATTAGATGTATAGACTGCAGCAATTGAACTGAGTCTCCAGAGTGTGTTCCGAATGCTGGGAGAACACTCAACTTTTGACATATGATATCATGCATGGTCGAGGATAACTGTCGTGCCAGAATTTTTTCAGTGCATGTTTTAGCGCAATTTATATAACATTGTTAAGCTCTTAAACATGCTACACCACAATATTATAATCGATAATAATTGATATTTAAGAATACAAATAAATAATGATAAATATTGAAAAATAATGAAAAATAACAGTAAATACTGAAAAATAATAACAAATGATAACAAATAAAAAAGTCTCAATTCCAACCGTTATTATCGATAATTATTACTTATTAAATTTGACTTTATTTTTCATTATTTGAAATTATTTGTCAGTATTTCTTTTCACTTCCGCCAGGGTTTACAACAAAATATTTTATAATAAACTCATAAATTTATTGTAGATATAATATTTGATTTTAGGTATTTTAGCTGATAGCACAGAAAAAGAGCATGTTCATTATTCACCTGAACTAAAAAAATGTATTACAGAGTATTATAGACATGACGCAAATAGTAGAATGTGTAGTGGTATGAAAGAGTGCTTAAGCATTAAAAATCCTAACGATGAAAAATTAATTTTGCTCCAGAAAAGACTTCTACTGTATGATGTTCATGACCTTTATAGAAATTTTATTAAAGACTGTAATTATATTAAAATACCAAGTTTTTCATTATTCGCCAGTTTAAGTCCAAAAGAGTGCGTACTTGCCGGAGCACCTGGGACTCATTCAATATGTGTTTGTAGTGAACATCAGAATCTTAAACTAAAATTAAGTGCTGTGTGTGGTAACGTATCTTATAGAGACCTATTAAGCATTTCTGTTTGTTCTGTGGACAATAAGGAATGCATGTTACATGAATGCAATGTGTGTCCTGGAAAAAAAGCAGTTCTTGATTATTTAAAAAATAATAAAGTTATAAATGAAAAAATAGCTGATGTAACTTTCAGTAATTGGACTTCAATTAATACCACGAAAAAAGACTCAAATTCTTCAGTATCTAGGGCTGTTTTAAGCAGTTTTACTGAACCAATTGACAAATTTGTCGATCAGTTAATCAATGATTTATGGAACATAACCGAGCATCATTTTGTAGCCGAAGCTCAAAAAGATTATTTATCACATTGTAAAAAATCATTGCAACTAAATACTTGCATTGCTATTATGGACTTTGCAGAAAATTATACCTTCATTTGTCAGGATTCTATTCAGGCCTTCTACTTTAGTTCTACTCAAGCTACGTTACATCCAATTGTAATATATTACAAAACTAATAATAAAACTGAATTGCAAATTATGAATTTCTGTATAATAAGTGACAGCTTGAAACACACAGCTAATTCTGTGAACATTTTTCAAGAAAAAGTAATTAAAAAATTTAAAGAGGAATGCTCATGGGTAACGACCGTGATATATTTTTCCGATGGTCCACCTAGTCAGTACAAAAATAAGTTAGTATATTTATCAATCATTATAAATGTACGAATTATTTTTTAATATAATCTAAATTATGCATGTCTTATTTTTACAGAAATCATTTTATCAATTTATGCTTCCATGAAACTGAACTAAACATGAAAATTACTTCGTACAACTTTTTTGCTACAAGTCATGGCAAAAATGCATGCGATGGTATAGGTGCAGTAGCAAAACGGGCAGTCAGAAAAGCAACATTGCAAAGAGATGCAAGCCAACAAATTTTAAGTCCAAAAGAGATGTTTGATTACTTAGATGAACATGTGAAAGGAATAAAGTAAGTATGCAATGCAGATTATTAATGTATTATGGCAGAAAAGTTATTAGTTTAATAATTAAACGAATTACTTAGCTTAATAATTTTAGGCTGTTTTAATAATTCAAGGCTTAAATATAGAAATTTTTAGGTTATAAATATCTATATTTTCAATTACTATATAAAAAAAGAATAATTTGAAACTAATTATCGCATAGACACTAATTAATTCATTTAGAATCATTCTACTATAAAATCATATTTATAAACTATTTTATAAGTCATTGTTTGTTTCAAATTTTTTATATAATTTATACAAACAAATATACTGCGAATTGTCAATTTTTATAGAATATAGACATTAATTAATGTTTACGCTTTATTCAAGGTTCGTTTGGACTTCTGAAAAAGAGGTTGAAGCACGAACAAGCAAATTAAAGGCAAGATTTACAGCTGCAAAGACAATTCCAAACACGAGAAAGTATCACGCCTTTATACCATTAAATGAATCCACTATTAATGTAAAAATTACTTCATTTGACACTGAATCGAAGACAGTGAAAATTATATAAGATTGGAAATTTGACGAATACTGAATTGGATTAACATATATTAAATAAAGCAAAAAACAAGAATTTCGAAAAAAATATACAAGCTTGTATTTATTATTTTTATTATTTCATTATTTTATTATTTATTACGATTTACGATGTGCACTCGATAATAGAGAGCATACCTTGCAGGTTTGTAAAATATGCAGTTACAAATAGAAAAGGCGGGAATGATGTCAGAAGCAACTGTCCGTCCTATAACGCGAAATATGGTAAAAAAAGCCCTGAACCCTAACTTCGAGGACTTCGTAGACATGCTAAATCCCAAATAAACAAAATCAAAATAATTACATCTTTTTCTACTATATTTTGACTATTTTTCATGAAAATTTCAGCTAGATTGAGGCAGATAGACCTGAGATACAGGGGTGCCAATATGGCAATTTTCGAAAAATAGGCTATCTTTCGAGGACTGTAACTCTGGCTAGGAACAACCATTTTAGATCGTTCAAAAACGAAAATGAAGGTCTTTTCACAAAGAAATGAAGAAATGATCGGCGGCCCGATTGGGCGACCCCCCCCCCCCCCCCCCGACACCTATTTGACGAAATTTATAGGAATGACCTATATATATATATATATATATATATATATATATATATATATATATATATATATATATATATATATATATATATATATATATATATATATATATATATATGTATGTAAAAAATAATTATAATATTATATATTAATTTTAATGTAATAAGTGTTTTTTTGAATATAATGAAAAAATATTTTTTCAACTTGTTTTCGTTTATTCCTCTTGTCATTTCCTCCATTTTCTTTCGTTTTCCTTATAAGTAAGTAAATTTCAAAGCAATGTAAATCTTTATAAATACAACAAATGTTCTTTTTTTCTTTTTTTAAATGAAATACGGCTGATATATTTATTGAAAAACCGTCTAAGAAAAAATAGTCTAAGAAAAATAGTGTTTTGCACATTAATATTGTCTATATGATGAACAATGCTTTATTATAATTAATGTAAAATATCCGCAGTAACACCCACATGTACCCTATGTTTGCTATAGATTTATCTATTATATTTTAATTTTATATTTGTGAAAGAATAATATCGTACAATGATTTTTCTTTTAATTTTTTTTTTATTCAATCATCAAGCTTCTCTTTTTCTACAGAATTTTTAATAAAAATTTATTTTTAATATACACATGAGTATGTATTCCTTTTAGAAATGATATCTACTTCATCTTGGCCAAATTTAGTATCCAAATAATCCAGTAGCCATGCTCGTATTGAGATAACGTTATGTACAGCGCATATAGGTTTCCTTCTAATGCAGAGCATGTGATTAAAACATACGTAATGCTTATCGCTCGATAACGTTTCTAGTGATGGACATCCAAAGTCTTCAACGTTTGAAATTAATCTGTAAATAAAAACAAAAACGTAAGAAATACGAGCATAGAAAAGTAAAAGGAAAAGTATGAAAAAGTATGAAAAAGTATGAAAAAGTATGAAAAAGTATGAAAAAGTATGAAAAAGTATGAAAAAGTATGAAAAAGTATGAAAAAGTATGAAAAAGTATGAAAAAGTATGAAAAAGTATGAAAAAGTATGAAAAAGTATGAAAAAATATGAAAAAGTATGAAAAAGTATGAAAAAAGTATAAAAATAGTATGAAAAAGTATGAAATGTATGAAAAAAGTATGAAAGTAGAGTCATATTATATATCACTTACACATTTGGTATGAGATTTCTTAGCCATTGCACTTTCTGCTCTCCCTTAACGTGTAATTTCTCAATCCCTTGCGAGCAAATTTGGAAAATTCGTTGGAAAGACGATGATAAGGAATATCTCCAGCGTCCCATGCAATTCCATGATGATACTTCTCCACCCAGTGAGTCATACATTTTTCTTCTTCTGTCAGTTCTTCCAATGTCATAGGAGGTTTAAAGAGGTATGCAGTCGGTAAACCAGTTTTCTTTAAATTGAGAAAACATAGTTCTTTGAAAATGAAAGAATCCTCTGCTATTCTTTGGAATCCTTGAGTGTCACAAATATAAACATTCTCTTCTTGAAATTGCAGTATGGAATTTCTGAACATCAAGTCGTAGTCACGTGTTCTAGCCATCTTACAGCTCTGTAGTTGATAGTTCAGTACGAAGTGAACTCGGAGAATGAATAGGAAAATTCTCTCATCCTGATTTTATAACAAGAAACTCCGCCTCATGCTCTTTTAGGATTGGTCGTTGAAAAAAGAAAGTATATTCTTGATTGGAGGGATGAAAAGCCGCTTTTTGGTTGGTTCAAACGGAAGAAAATTCATCCCTCCCTTAGAAGATCTCCCTCCTCTTCCCAAAAAGAACTATTTTAGTTGACGTTATGACGAGAAAATCCCTTTTGTTGGAATTAAAAAAGATTGATTAGGTAACCCTGTGCGAATTTTTGAAAAAAGCCATTTTTTCGCTATTTTTGAAAATTCAATCATTTTTTATGGGAGCTAGGGGGCACCTACGGGGCTGAAAATTTCCAAGAGCCATGTTTTCTAGTGTACTTTCACACAAAAAATCGGCGGCCCGATTGGGCGACCCCCCCCCCCCCCCCCCGACACCTATTTGACGAAATTTATAGGAATGACCCATATATATATATATATATATATATATATATATATATATATATATATATATATATATATATATATATATATATATATATATATATATATATATTATTACATAATAACTAATCGATGAATGTCACATCTTCTACGATGCGAGGTTTTACTATTGATGGTCGCGGCGGTGGTGGTGGTGCTACTGTTGCTGCTATCTTCGGTTGAGTTTTATCCTGCACTTGGCTGTGCATTCGCAGCCAATCTCGTTTCACTTGCTTACTTTGAAGCTTCGCTAACTAGAGCTCGAGCTGGAACTCGAGCTGGATCTCGAGCTCGACCTTGATCTCGGCAAGCGAGCAACCGGTGCGCTCTCTTGAGGTATTATTCCCTCGTACAACTGTTGCATAGCAGCAACAGGGGGTAGTGGTGGTACTGAAAAATAAATAAACATTTAACATAATATTATTATAATTATTATTAATAAAATTCTATAAAATGTTACTTACATGAATGTATCGCATCCATTGCCCAATTTGTCTTGCTATTTGAAGCCATCTCGAATTTTTCTTTCAAATTTCAAGTTGATATATTTTTTGAAATTTGAAAATTTACTGACTGACCCTAGTTTGCGGCCTAGAATTTATATCGTCAGAAGAGCTTACCCCTTCTTTCACTTTTTCAAGAAATTCTGCGATTGGTTAAAAATTCTCCTCCTTTAATTAGAAAAACGCCTGCCTTGCAGAAATTTTCCTCCCAGAATTATTTTAAGAACCACCTCCCTGTCGGTCACATCCACGCCTACACATTTTTTTCGTGAAAGTTTCTACAATCTTGATGTCGAGAAAGTGCATCTCTAGAAGCTGGCGTCAAAGTTGTTGGGAAAAGTGCCACCTTCGCGAAGATCTTCAACGTGTACCAAGCCTTGCTGTAATAAATCTTTTGTGCGCGCAGTAAGCCTTTCTCTAAGGGTCGTGTATTGTTGGGGACAATTTACTACTACCTGCACAAGGACCTTCAACACGCGCTATGCCTTACTGTAATAAATCGTTTCTCGCCGAAAAACTGTCAGTGTTTTAGCTCGAAAATTGACTTTTCGAATCCATGCGCGCAGTATGCCATTCTCAAAAGGTTGTTTATTGCTGGGAAAAGTGCCAACTGCGCGAAGTCCTTCAACCTGTACCAGGCCTTGCTATAATAAATCTTTTCTCGCCGAAAAGCTGACAGCGTATAGGCCTATAAAAAGCAAGTGTGCGCGTAGTAAGCCTTTCTCTAAGGGTCGTGTATTGCGGAGAAAATAGATTATTTAAACCCTATTTGAAAGATGCCACTCGCCCGATAAAGCAAGTTACCAGTTTAGAGAAATAGATGATAATAACATTTTTTTAAATACACATTAGATAATGATATTATTTGAAGTATGTCTAATTTTATTTATAAACAACATAACCATTGTTGCCGAGATAATTTTCGTGGATCTATGTATTTCAGGTATAAAAAACAAATATAAGAAAAACATGTTTTATGGCTATATATATATATATATATATATAGACAAACAGGGATAGGGCTTATACACACGATGAATACTGGATCACTTTGGCAGGGCAGGGGATGATACAAAACCCGCATGAGCCAGTATGCCTACAGCCTATCTACTAACGGTCAATCATCACATGATGATACACTAAGACTCTACACTTTTCGAAAATAATTACACGTTTCTCATAATTTTTTTTAACCCTGTTTCACAGTGGTTTTTAAAAAAGATTTGCATCTCTCTTTTGGTTATTTGATTGTTGTTCTAGAAATTATATCTAAAAAATTTGTTATTTAATTAAGAAGATAACATTTTTTATTCTTTGTATATATATATATATATATATAGCCATAAAACATGTTTTTCTTATATTTGTTTTTTATACCTGAAATACATAGATCCACGAAAATTATCTCGGCAACAATGGTTATGTTGTTTATAAATAAAATTAGACATACTTCAAATAATATCATTATCTAATGTGTATTTAAAAAAATGTTATTATCATCTATTTCTCTAAACTGGTAACTTGCTTTATCGGGCGAGTGGCATCTTTCAAATAGGGTTTAAATAATCTATTATCCGATACACCATACGTGTAAAAAACTAATGTTTTTGTAAATAAAATAAAGTTTTGTAATTATTGTTGATTGATATTGTAGCAATACCTGATCTGTATAAAAGCAAAGTTTGGTTAACTTCAGTATACATTGTATATTATTCAAAATGAATTTTCCTTTAAGTGTCATCTCCCCTCCCCTTCCCTTTCACCTTATAGAGTTAATAATATATAATTTAAAATAAAAATATGTATTTAACTACAGTATGTTCAAACCAAAAACAAAAAAGAGAAAAAATGAAAATGCTCAAAGGGGTCGGCCGAAAAAAATAACTCGTAACAGTTTTGACGGTGGACGGAAACGAATAATGACAACGGATTCTAACCACGCAAAGAAAATCATTATAAATGAAACCAATAATTGCAATTTTCTTGCAATTTAATATATCTACGAGGGTAGTTCAATAAGTCTTTAGAATAAAGTATAAAAACAATTTTTTTTGGGTAAATTTTTTTTTATTTTTCAACATAATCTCCTTGGAGCTCTATACACTTGGTCAATCGCTTTTTAAGTTTTTTTAATCCTTCAGAAAAGTGCGTTTTCGGAAGTTCCTCAAAATAAGCACTTACAGAGGCAATGACGTCTTCGTTGTCCGTAAAACTCTGTCCACCGAGCCATTTTTTCAAGTTTGGAAATAAGAAAAAGTCACTGGGGGCTAAATCTGGTGAATACGGTGGGTGTTCGACCAATTCGAATTTTAGTTCTTCAATTTTAGCCATTGAAACGAAGCATGTGTGAACTCGGGCGTTGTCGTGATGAAAGAGAATTTTTTTTCTCGCCAAATGTGGTCGTTTTTTTTTAATTTCTTCTTTCAGCTGCTCTAATAATGATGCATAATACTCACCAGTAATTGTTTTACCCTTTTCCAAGTAGTCAATAAGTACAATTCCACGTGCATCCCAAAAAACTGTAGCCATAACCTTACCAGCTGACTTTACGGTCTTTGCCTTCTTTGGAGCTGGTTCGCCTGTGGAAATCCACTGTTTGGATTGTTCCTTTGTCTCAGGAGTGTAGTGGTGTATCCATGTTTCATCCACAGTCACAAATCGACGAAAAAATTCCTCAGGATTCCGACTTATGCGCGCCAAAAGAGCCTCAGAGGCGACCACTCTATTGCGTTTATTCTCAGCTGAGAGCAAACGCGGTACCCATCTTGCCGATAGCTTTTTCATGCCTAATTTTTCATGTAGAATTGAAACAACTGCACCTATAGATATCCTTGTGGCCTCAGCTAACTCACGCACTTTTAATCTTCTATCCTTCAACACCATATCGTGGATTTTATTGATGATTTCGGGAGTAGTTGCTTCTACGGGCCTTCCTGAACGTGGTTCGTCACTTATTGATGTACGACCACGCTTAAATTCATTTACCCAGTTATAAACCGTTGCTAAGGCAGGGGCAGATATGCCATGAACTGAGTCCAATTCATTTTTTATCTCATATGGAGTTAAACCCTTTAAATGAAAATGTTTAATTACCGCTCTGAACTCGTTTTTTTCCATTTTTCTTAACAAGCAATTTTTTTTTTCAATTGGTTATAAAAACACGTAAACTCAGAAGATGTGGACTGTGACTGCACCATATATCTAGTCGGGAGTGGTGCTGACTGAAAACAGATGATTTGGAGCGATTCGCGCGCCATCTGTTGGTCATTCTAAAGACTTATTGAACTACCCTCGTATATTATCGAAAGGAACTTTTAACGCTTCGTTACTGGGATGTAGACGCACAATTTATAGAAGAGCTCATGAAGTTGCTGAATTCGCTAATCATGATGTTAATATACTAGAATTAGCTCTGAAACTTACATTGAAATCAAAGAGAGAAGATATTGAAGAAAACAATAATATTGCTAATGAACAAACCCTAACCGATGATGAACTAAGTAAGTCCTCTAGTAAAAAGGAACTTGGTAAAATAAATTAAAATTATCAATTCATTAAAAACGAAAAAGTCATATATTTAATAAAAAATGAACCAAATTATCTTTTGCTGGAGACTTTTTATTAATCATTAGATAAACTAAAATGGCTACTTAAAGATTTGTAATTTATAGTGTAATATATTTACTGTGAGTTCATCGATACTACTTCTTTAATGAAGTATATATATATATATATATTAATAAATCAAAATATAAGTGCGCTCATGTTGACTAGCATATAGATGTAATTATAGAATCTTCTTAATCTACTTTGAAATATTTGATAAATTCTGATTACATTTTCCATCAGGGCACTCGAACGAATCAGCCTTAGTTTTCTATTTGGAAAACGACTACAGCAAGAATCGGTATAAGGCTTTAGTAACTGATAGTCGTTCAATGAAATCCAAGATATATCCACGTTATGAACTAATTCGGTAATAACTTTTCTTCAGATTATTATATTTGATTTATAATTAGATGAATTATTATATTCGATGTAATAACTCATGGTACTGAATTTGCTACTGTGTTTTACGAAACAAAATAGTGAATATTATTTGAAGATTTCTGCTCTCTCGATATATTAACAATTTTTTTCTTACACAGACCTTTTTAATGGTAAAAAATGTAAAAGAAAAAACTGAAATATTTTAATATTCGAGTATAATAAAGTTTCAATTATATTGTAAATTTAGTTATTTAAACTCTTATAAATAATTTTATCTCAATTAATCTGATGATAGCCAGTTGCTTTAAACGTTATTTCTTAATTACTCTATATATGAGAGCGCAAGATTCAATAATTTTCTCAATTAAGATTTCTCTTTTTAAAAGTAAAGCTATATCTGTAAAAAAGCTACTTTAAATTTTAAAGTTACTTTAAATTTGTTAGCAAACGTTATGTGAAAGATTGTTTAAAATTTAAGATCAATAGGGTAATAGTGGTCTTCTTGTGTTAGTTTGCGTAACAACAACACATTCTTATTCAAACCAGTATTTAACGTGTGAAATAAACTAATATTGTTTTTCTAATCAGAAAAGATATGATTGAATGTATACCTACATCAGTTTATGCAAGAAGTTAAAGTACCTCTACAAATCATGCTCAACAAAACCGTAGAAAGGTTATGTGATGCTGTAGCTATTGATTGGAGCCAAGAAGCCTTAAATAAATGTCTGGACACATGAATCCACACCAAAGGTGTGGAAATCCTCACAATGACAGCCCGAATGCTCAGAAATCTTAGTTTGTAACAAGTATCTTATTGATTAAGTTAAGGTAACATTCATTTTTAAACTGCAAAAGTAAAATGATTTTCCGATTTTTGTTTCTGTAATCTGTAAATCAGATTTAAGTTTTGAAACCTGCCTTGATTTGACCTACTTGTATAAAAACTATGCGTATAAGAATTTGAAGCTCAGAGGCATACCTGTGTATAATGTAAGAAAATTGCGGTTGTTAATTCCTTTACTATGTTTGTGGATGTTGAAGAAACCAGTAAACATTTATTTTTACTTTCTCAGTCTCTTGACAAAATTAAGAGTCTCGATACTTCTGGTCTTAGTATTGTTTTGAATTTTTTTCCCAGTATCGTCTTGGACTTATCTTGAATTTTAAGACAAAGCCAAGTTAAGACTAAAAATATTCTCGAGTCTCGTGCAGCCTTAACATCAGGTGACTTATTTTTGCTTTTAGTACGGATAATCATGATGCACCTATTTGAGAAAGCAAGAGTACCTGTATATTTCTATACAAACTAATTTCAGGATTGTTAAATTTATTATAACTCTATAAAATACAGGGGCTTATGGGCAAGCCTGCTTATAAATATTTAACAAAGTGTTATGCGTGATGGAATTTAATAGTACACTTTTCGAAAGGTGATTCTGATGGAACGTTTTTGAAATGATCCAGTCAGAGTGGCTGATTCCAAAAACTTTACCAATAAAAAAACACGATTTCAAAAATGCTCCACCAGAATTACCTTCTGTCGAGTGTATATTTAGCAAATTTTCGATTTAAGGAGCCTAAAATTGCAACTTTTAAAATTTTTAAAATGCGTAAAAGCAACTTTACCCATACTGAATCAAAAAATATTTTAACCTTACATATTGTACATATAGTATATATAGTAAAATATTAAAATTACTATATTTTTATATCAAGTGCTGAAGGATATAGCTGGATTAATCCTACACCACAAAGTGTTCGGTTCTGTCGGCCGTTGCGAATTGCTCTCGAGAAAGAAGATGAGCTGGCAACTATTCGTGAATTTCAACGATTAACTAGTGAGATACATTCGCTTACTACCCACAAGTTTCAGATGTCAAACAATAAAAGAGGCGTAAAGTTTGAAGTTTCAAAAACCATGTTTGATAGAAAATGTATAAATACGATCACGGGGAACAGAGCGACTTGCAGATGCCCTATATGTTTACGAACCGCGCACATGTTTAAATTGCAAGATCCATTCACTCCTATAGAGGAAAATTTACAGTATGGATTAGGATTATTGCATGTTGAAATAAAATCATTCGAACATTTGTTACATTTGTCGTATAAATTTACAACCGAAGAGTGGTGCATTACTGAGCCACGAATAAGTAATTTAGTTCACTAGCGACTTCGAATGCGCACCGCTCGTTTTCATTGTCATTTTTTCACAATTCACATTTTTGGAAGTTGATAGGAATTCATATGTGTCAGAATAAAATATTTCATAATTCAGAAAGTTTAATTTCTAAGGTTAGAAATTCATACATGCATAGAGATCACGTCCGAAAACTAATAGCCAAGCAGAAAGCTAATAGAATTGTTACAACATGGTACCATGTATTTTTCGGTAGGATACTTTAAATTAAACGAATGTCAGAGCTACGCGATTTGTTTGATATTTTCGACCTCTTCTAGATGTGTATAACCGAGCTTTGTATATGAGTGACCCAAAAATTTCCTCGATTAAAATTAGTGATCGATTGCGGAAACTGAAGAAAAACAAGATTACTTTAGATATGTTAAAGTACATAAAAGAAGTGTAAGTAAAATATCATTAAGTAAATATAAAATAAACGTAGCTTTATTCGAAACTAAATAATAATCACAGGAACACAACATTTTTTTTGGAGTCCACCCGGACATCCGCGGGTGTACTATACGCTTTTTGAGCCGCTGACTACGAATATATCTGCAGAATTTCTCCAGCACGTCGGGATTCTGAGTAAATTTGAAAAAATGACCTTTACCAGAAATGTAATCACAGTCTAAGCTCCTAAAGCCCAATGCACCAGACAGCCTTTAAACCCCAAATCCTGAATCTCTGAAATCTCAAACCCTCAAAGCCTCCCAAGAAGTTACCCCTAAACCCTCACCCTCCGAGCCCTATAATCCTCAAAGCCTTAAACCACGAGTCCTTAAACCCCAAAGCCGTTATTCCCAAACCCTAAAACTTCCAAAGCCTTAAACCCCAAGCCCTTAAACCCCAGAGCCTTAAATCCCTAATCCCTTAACCTCCAAGTCCTTAAACCCTCAGAACCTTAAAGTCCAAGACCGTAAACCTCAAAGCCTTTATCCCCAAACCCTAAAACATCCTAACCCTCAAACCCTAACCCTCGAGCTCTTCAACCCTCAAAGCCTCTAACCACAAGTCTTTAAACCCCAAAGCTTTAGTCCCCAAACGCTTATCTTCCAAAGCCTTAAACCCTAAGCCGTTAATCCCGCAAAGCCTTAAACTACAAGTCCTTAAACCCCAAGACTTTGGGTTGAAGGCTTTGGAAGTTTCAGTGTTTGGGGATTGTGGCTTTGATGTTGGAGGTTTTAGGCTTTAAGGCTTTGAGGGTTTAAGGGTTGGGGGTTAAGTGATTAAGGGTTTAATGGCATGAGGTTTAAGGATTTTGGAAGTTTCAGGCTTTGAAGATTACGGCTTTGGGTTTTAAGAACTTAGGGTTTAAGGCTTTGAAGATTACGGCTTTGGGGTTCAAGGACGTGTGGCTTTGAGGGTTTAAGGACTTGTGTTTTAAGGCTTTAAGGGTTTTAAGATTGGGGGTTACGAGATTAAGGGTTTAAGGACTTGGGATTTAAAGGTTTGTTGTTTAAGAATTTGGGAGTTTCTGGGTTTGGGATTTAAGGCTTTGAGGATTACAGTTTTGAGGTTTAAGGTCTTGTGGCTCAAGGCTTTGAGGGTTTAAAGACTTGTGATTTAAGACTTTAAGGGTTTGAAGACTTGGGGTTTAAAAACTTAGAGGTTAAGGGCTTGGGGCTTAAGGGTTTAGGGATTGAGACTTTGGAAGTTTCAGTGTTTGGGTATTAAGGCTTGCAAGTTTAAGGTCTTGAGCATTAAGGTCTCGGGGGTTAAGGGCTTAGCGGTTTTAGGCTTTGGGTTTTAAGAGCTTCGGGTTTGTAGGTAGGGAGTTTCTGGATTTGGGGATTCATGATTTGGGGTTTAAGGTCTTGTGGTTTAAAGCTTTGAGGGTTTGAGGACTTAGGCTTAGAGGTTTAGGGTTTCGCGGTTGAGGGTTTAAGACTTTGGAAGGGTTTTGATATTAAGCCTTTGGAGTTTAGGGTAAGGGTTTTAGGCGTTGAGGGTTTTAGGATTCGGGAGTTAAGGGTTTAGGGGTTAAGGACTTAAAAGTTAAGGCTCTGAGGGTTTGAGGCTTCAGGGATTCAGGTTTTGGGTTTAAATGTTGTCCGGTGCATTGTGTGTGTGGGGTTTAGGCCTTTAGGAGCTTAGGTTGTGATTAAGACTCCGGTAAACGTCATTTTTTCAAATTTACTTTCAAAGCAACTCAAAAAGCATATAGTACACCCATGAAAGTCCGAGTAAATTTAAAAAAAAATGTTGTGGTCCTGTGTAATAAGTAGTAAAACGTTAATCCTACAAGAAAGGAATACACTTATTTATAATATTAAAGTAAATCCATTAATATAGTGAATAAAATAGAGCTATTTCAGTGATCAAATCAAAATTTAAATTCTGTCATTTATTATGCTAAAAATTAGGTACATTTACTAATAATAATTAGAAATATGAATGGAATAAAACTTTTTGAACGAATGAAATTTAAGTTAAATTCAAAAAGGAAAATAAATCACAACATAGTTACATAGACGCATTCAAATACGAGGTAACTTTGATTTCAACGCAAATTTGTAATGTTACACTTTATTTCAGAGTTAATGTTGAAGACATAGAAACTGAAAAGAGTGAAGTTGGAGACAAAGAAAATGAAAATAGTGGAGATGAAATATCGAAACTGAAGACAGTGAAACTGACGGAAGTGAATCTATCTAAATTGAATATGTGTTAGGCGCCACTAATAATTAATGGAACTATATAAATATTTTAATAAAAAGTATACGATAAATATTTTCAAGATACACACTGATAAAAATAATCATACACAGTGAAAATAAATGTTAACATTTACTACAAAATGTAGCTTTATCCGAATGATATATAATATTTCATGTTTACACAATATCAGTGGTCTTCGATAAAAATTGTAAAGGATAAATTTATCCTATCTCAATAATTTTTGTCAAATATAAATTCATTTACATTTTGTTTACTCTTAGTACGTCTAGTATTCTATTGATAAGAATTTAATATCGTAAATTCAGAATAAGATTTAAAATTCTTGGCCATTCAGCATACATAAGTTTTAAGGTTATGAAGTATAAAGATTTTAATTTACCTACCTGTGGTAAATGATCCAATCGAGTATTCATATATAAGTTATAGGCTTTTCTGTATAGGACAGCTTAGATGTTATCAGACATTATCTATGTGATTGACGTATTTAAATGGCATTTAAGCTTTAGCGATGTCGGTCCGTGTAGAATAGTTAAGAGGTTATACAGTTTAAAGATTTAAACTTGGCTTATTTGCTCAATAGAGTTTAGAGGTTACTTTGTATTGAAATTCAAATTTGTCCTGTCTATTTAAAAAAGTTTGAAATATCAAGAGTTTGTATATGATCGATAACCTATCAGTGTAATAGGTTTTGGAGGTTATGGGGTATTAGGAATGGTACATATTTTCCTGTTTAACTAAAAGACTTAATAGGTTATGATTCATTGAGATTCTTAGTTCGCCCGTATGCTTGGCAATCAATAAGCAGACTGTATTTACTTTTAAGACCAGTTTGTATGTGTTAAAGAGATATAAGATTACTCGCTATTTAGCTCTAAGCCCAGCTTATCCACATAAAAAATTCCAGGGTTATCAAATACTTTGATTTGTTTTATCTTTCATTAAAAAAAGTTTACGATTATAGAGTATTTTTAGATTTAAACTTAGTATTTCTATGTAAAAAAATAAGGTTATAAGATTATTTAGGTTTCGTGTCTGTGTAGAAAAGTTAGAAGAATAAGAAATATTGCTTATATGATTGATACCCACTTCGTACAAAACTCCCTATTGTCGAAGCGCGATGATCTCCAGCAACAATGAGGTGCCACGTGGCAAGAAACTGGCTCCACCCCGACGTAATGCCTCACGGTGGGTCCGGGGTGGATGCAACGGCCAGTCTGTGAGGAGGTCCCCTCGGTGGACTCCGGCCGACTCCGGTCTGCGACTGCAGGTCACAGAGCGCAGTCGGCGGGTCTGCACGGAGGGGGTGGGTTTTAGTGGGTATGTCTTCAACGATGAGTCTTACACACCGGGGGTTCGGTCCCCTGAGGTCTCTAAAAGATTTCTCCCTCCCTACGAAAAAAAAAATTATTATTATTATTATTATTGTTGTTGTTGTTGTTGTTGTGGTTGTCGTTGTCGTTGTCGTCGTCGTCGTCGTCGTCGTCGTCGTCGTCCTTGTCCTTGTCCTTGTCCTTGTCCTTGTCCTTGTCCTTGTTCTTGTCCTTATAATTATCATTATCACTATTATTATTATTATTATTATTATTATTATTATTATTTCGGAGGCTGAGACCCCTGTTACCCGACGCGTGGCGGATAGGGGGACGGCCAGCTTATGAGAAGCTGTCTGGTTGTGAAATAAGCACTATGAAGTGACGAATAATCAATCGTGGACCAAAACCTCTGTCAATTAATAGAGGTAAATGGCTGAGTATCATCCTCTCCACACCGAACACACACAACCACAAATATAAGCCACAATTATGCATAACACGGTATCTAGTAGTGTGTGTGGCGGTACTACGCCACACACACTACCGTTACAAATACGGGCTCTTCGATCGATTAGGTTACCCAGACGAGCAGGGCAACGACGAACGACACAATTTCGGGAATGATTGGTCGGAGGCTCTATAAGCGGGTATCGTCCGACAAGTCACGCGAGCGAATCGAATCGAATGATATTTCTTTCGCCCAGTGGCTGTATAAACGAGTTTCGACTGGAGGGAACAGAGGACGACTTCTTCCCGAGGATCACATGAACGGGCTTTTCTCTGGAAGATGTCGGCCATTAGCTGCAGAAGTTAATCGAAGCGCCGAAAAGCTTGACTCTGGTGGGCTTTACCGGTCGGAGAGCATACTCAGCAACGGCATCAGCAGCAGCAGTCACAGCGAACGATCAGTCAGATGACGGAAGTCTTCACGGACGCTCCTGAGTCTTCCCTAACCCGCAGACCATCGGTAGAAAACGATCAATGGGAGACGGCGGTATCAAAGAAGAAAATGAAAAGAAGTAACAAGAAAAAGAGGATAAGTAAGGGCAGAAGCGAGGCCATAGCCATCAAGCCTGCAGAAGAAAAAATCTTCGCCGAGGTACTGCTTGCGGCAAAACAAGACGTTAAACCACAAGAGTTTGGGGTCACGACCGTGAACGTCAAGAAGACCAGAGGTGGTGACGTTCTTGTTGAAATAACAGGAGCGGACGCAGAGAACACGGCAAAGTTGGAGGAAGCCTTAAAAATGGCCGTGGGCGCCTCAGGCACGGTGAGAAGCTTACAGCCGAAAATGACATCGGAAATTAGGGACATGGGCACCTGTACGACGCCAGAAGAAGTAAAAGCCGCAGTGGCACGTGAACGACCCGCATACAACAGATCTCTGGAAGCTAGAGTCACCCGGCCAAACAACAGAAGACAAACTCTCGCGGTGATCACACTCGATGAAGAAGTGGCACTACAGCTGCTTAAAACCGGTAAGCTAAAGGTAGGATGGGTCAACTGTCGCATCAGGCAATACAAAATTGTGAAGCGATGCTTTAAGTGCCTCGGCTACGGGCACGAGAGCTATGGATGCACGGGAGTAGACCGAAGCAAATGCTGGTACAAATGCGGCTCTGAAGGACACCTTGGCAAAACATGCGCTAACGAGCCGAAGTGCTTCTTATGCTTGGAGGCCGACCCGAATTAGGAAACAGAGGAAACGAAACATATCGCGGGGTCGGGGGCCTGCGGTGTGTTTAGGGCTCTCTTAAAGCAGAAAAAATGACGCGCATTCTCCAAGGCAATATGCACCACTGTGCTACCGCAAATGATCTACTACCGGTATTCCTGAGAGAGCACAACCCCGATATAGTGCTTATCAGCGAGCAATATAGGTACGGCGAAGAAAAACAAGGCCTCTTTTACGAAGATAAACTTAAGACCGCGGCTATATGGATTCCAGACCCGGGAAAATTCCATGTGACCGGGCATGGAAGCGGGAACGGATATGTGTGGGCGAGAAGCGCGGGCATGACATACTTCAGTCGCTACAACACACTGAACATCAGAGCAGCAGACTACCAAGCAGTGCTCGAAGACCTCGAATACGCGATCGGAAACATAGAAGGGGATAAAATAATAGCAGGAGACTTTAATGCCAAGGCGGTGGACTGGGGGGAGACCCAATCGGATGACAGAGAAAATATGCTAGCGGAATTAGCGGCAAGGCAAGGATTAGTCATTTTAAATCAAGGTACAACAACAACGTGCCAAATAACAGGTTGCAGACACACCATTGTCGACGTCTTATTTGCCTCGGAAGGCTTGGCCATGCAGGTGATGGATTGGCAGATGCTGGAAGATGAGAACGGCAGCGATCACCAGTACATCAGGTTTGACCTGCATACCGAAACAGCATCAAGTACTCCCGCAGCAAAAACTAAGAAGGGGCTTAGGTGGAACTTTGCAAGGACAGACAAGAGACTGTTCAATTGCGCTCTGGACGAAGGGCTTAAGGGCTTGGCGGTCATACCTAGGGATGCGGCCCCCCGAGAAGAAGCCAGACTCAAGGTGGAGATAACAATGCGCGCCATACGGCACGCCTGCGAGATGTCCATCCCAAAAAAGGGACAGAGGAAAGGGAAGAGACCAGTGTACTGGTGGACCGAGGAAATTGCAGTGCTCCGCAGATAATGCCAAAGGCTCAGAAGGGGACTACACAGGGCTAGACGGGGGGACAGGTTCACTGAGGAACAGATCCAGACCTACGTACAGAAGAAGAAAGAGCTACGCTTGGCCATCAGAAGAAGCAAGCGTAGGTGCTGGAGAGCACTGACAGACGACCTGAACTCTGACCCATGGGGACTTGGATACAGGATCGTCACGCGCAAACTAGAAGGCTCCACGCAGATTTCACCAATGGGTAAGGATTTGATGGAAAAAGTAGTGAACAGTCTCTTCCCAACCAACGAGAAAAAAACATCAGGCAACACAACACCCGAAAATGACGACGACCCGCTTTTCACCCCAGCTGAGATGGCAGCCTCTCTACAATGTTTGAAGAAAAGGAAAGCTCCGGGTCCAGACGGAATAACATCGGAAGTACTAAAGCTAGTAGTGGAAAAACACCCGCAGGTACTCCTCGACATGTACAACACATGTTTGAAGGCAGGATACGTCCCCTCTCGTTGGAAGGAAGCAAGGCTCGTGCTCATAAACAAAAGGAAAGGTCAGCCGGCTTCTCTATCATCCTACAGACCCCTTTGCATACTAGACAACACAGGAAAGCTCCTGGAATCGCTCCTTTGGTCCCGGCTCCAGGCAGCCGTTTCGGCAGCGGTAGGCCTAGCGCGGCGCCAGTAAGGATTCAGAAGAGGACGATCAACAATTGACGCAGTCGGGAAGTGATCGATACAGCAAAAGGCATGGAGCAGGGCAACAATTACTCTCGCCCCATTTGCCTGATGGCCACTATTGATGTCAAGAACGCGTTCAACTCCGTGCGGTGGCAGAACATCTTGCACGCACTGGAGTATGACTTCAGAGTCCCGAAGTACCTTCTGGCCATCCTGGATCACTACTTACAGGATCGCTACCTGTTGTACGAGACAGAGAAAGACCAATTTAGAACAGAGCTTACGGCGGGGTTAGCCCAGGGGTCAGTCCTGGGCCCTGAACTGTGGAACATTTCGTACAACGGGATATTCCACTTGCAAATGCCAGATGGTGTAATCCTGAATGGATACGCAGACGACGTAGTGGTCATCGTGATTGCGCGGACAATGGAGCTTGCCGAAGGGAAGCTTGATCGTACCCTGAAGACAGTGCAACGGTGGATGGAGCAACGCGGCCTCGAAATCGCGACAACAAAGACTGAGGTGGGAATTCTTAGCAAGTAGCACCTGGACAGGGATGTCCCGATGACAGTTGGTGACACAGAGATCACGACGAAGCCAGTAGTGAAATATCTCGGTATACACCTGGACACGAAGCTGAATTTCGGAGAGCACTTGAGAAAAAGGGCAGAAAAGGCGGCTGCAGTTACGACCAGCTTGAGCAGGTTAATGACCAACTTGCGAGGACCTCGCCCATCTGTGAGATGGCTACTGATGCGGACAGCAGAACGCATCATGCTCTATGGCGCGGAGATCTGGGCAGAGGCAATGCGCTTTGCGTGCTACCGGAAATGCATTGCTGCGGTACAAAGGAAAGGGGCACTCAGGGTATCGAGCGCATACTGCGCAGTATCGGAATCAGCGGCTTTCGTGGTGTCGAGAACTATTCCCATCCATCTGCAAGCCTTGAAAGGAGATCAGTGTATCTGAATAAAAAGGTACTCGACGAGAGAGATGCTAGAAGAAAGGCAAGGGAAAACACGATTGCAGCGTGGCAAGCATCATTGACCAGTGGCACAGACGCTAAATGGACACGTAGACTGATACCTCGTCTATAACCCTGGATAGATCGACAGCACGGGGACGTCAACTACTATCTGACGTAGTTTCTCACAGGACATGGACTGTTCGGAGCGTACCTCAACAAAATGAGGAAACGCAATGAGCCGAAATGCTTCTGCGGTGCAGCAAGGGATGACGCAGTCCATACCTTCTTCGAATGTGAGATGTGGAAGGAGGAACGAGAAGATCTGAGAGAGCACACGCTAGACAACATCGTTCAACATATGCTAGCAAGCGACGAAAATTGGAGAAAAGTAGCAACATCCGTGGAAGCCATTCTCAGAAGAAAGAAGAAAGAAAAGAAAGGGATGACCCGACCTTGACTACAGGATGACGAAAT
Source organism: Gastracanthus pulcherrimus (assembly GCA_949152435.1). Classification (NCBI taxonomy): domain Eukaryota; kingdom Metazoa; phylum Arthropoda; class Insecta; order Hymenoptera; family Pteromalidae; genus Gastracanthus; species Gastracanthus pulcherrimus. The sequence continues at coordinate 110,685,410 of OX424574.1, forward strand.
GTACGACGGCCTTCGACCTCCCATGAGGGGGACGTATGGTACGAGCATAGAAGCACGAAAAACGTCGAGGGAATTAGGCACACCCTAGACGAATGCGCGAGACATCTTCTGAACCTCCCAAGTGGGAGACGTAGGGAGATGATACAAAGGTCGGCGCCCCGAAGACGGGCGAAGAAATAAAGCGGCTGTCTGTAAGTATTCATAAGCGCAAAGTTCCCAGACGGCCGTTATGCAGTTTCATTAGGGCCACTCAGAGGTTAGCCCACCCTCTGACGTCCGAGAAAAGAAAAAAAATTAGTATTATTATTATTATTATTATTATTGATTTTAAGTTTGTTTAAATGATATTATTTATTTCTTAGGTATAGATATTTAATAATTTGATAAAGAAGTAATTGAAGAATTAATTGAAACTGAAATCACGAAGTAGTATAGGTCATCTAAAAAGTACTTAAGTTGATTTTGCATTTTTCATTTGCATTTTACGTAAATTCATGTAGCGGAATGTTGTTTATACAATTATTTATGTAGTCAATATTATGTTTCTAAAATCGTTCTTAATGGCAACTAAGACTTAGTTTTTATTACGCATAATTTGTGAAGAATGTTATATTTAATATCTGTATCTTTTTATCTGAAATATTTTCGTATATTCAAAGGTATTTAAATTTCTACACAAGCATTGCTTTTTTAAGACTAAAATATAATATAATAGAATGAATTTGTGCATATGAACTACTATATATTAACTATTGCCTAGAAATCGATTTTTTATGTTATTATTGTGCTATATGTTTAGTTACTCTCAGTAGACGCGGATTAATTAACGTTTTCGTAATGAGTGTTAAGCAAAATTGTTGTGTTTGTTAAAAATCTACTATTTCAGTCTGGAAATTTATTCTAAAAATGTATGACAATCCAATTATGGTCTAAGAATCGATTTTTAATACCATGTGGCGCTTTATTTCTCGTTGTTCTGGACAAACATTGTTCAAATGGCATTTTTGCATGAAATGTGGAATAGAAAAAGTTGTATTTTCCCGAGATCTACAACTTGACCTATAAATTTTTCGCGTATTATGTGTTAAAATTTAATTGTGGTCTAAAATCTATTTTTGATATCTTTTTACGCTTCTTTTTTCTTTTTTCTTGACAAACTTTAATTAAATAATGTTTTCATAAGAGATCTGTAATACGAAAAAGTTGTTTTATTTTGAGATCTATAACTTTACCGTGAATCATTTGATGAAAACGTGAAATTTATATAAGATACAGCTAAAAATATGATATATGACGCACGCACTCACGCACGCATACACACATACACACACATACACACGCGCATACACACACACACACACGCACACACATACACACAGACACAAACACACACACACACACAGACACAAACATACACACACACACGCACACACATACACACAGACACAAACACACACACACACACACACACACAGACACAAACATACACACACACACACACACACACACACACACGCACACACATCCATACGGACATTTTCTAAAACTAGTGTATTTTGATTCCAAATGTCCCAAAACATATTTATAACATGTTTTTAGGGAAACCTTTTTTTACTATTACAAAGCTTCCTTTGGGAAGAAGCAAAAATCACATTTTATTATGTGCACCATCAGAAGAAAAACAACTTTTTAAATCGTGTCTAAAGTAACTTGCTATACAGATTCTACATTATCTATTACACAATTTGGTAGACAAATGCCAGAATTATCTTCTGATGTAGCTGATACCATTAGACAAAATGTAAAATTGTTAATAATTGATGAAATATCAATTGTGGGAAGTACAATGTTATCTCGAATTGATACTAGATTAAGACAAATTTTTTGCATTGGTAAAAGTTTTGGTGGAATATCTGTTGTTTTAGTTGTAGATTTATATCAATTTCCTCTAATTATGGATCGGCCTATATACACAATTTCTAATACATTAGAATTAAGCATGTTTCGCAATAATATTTTATGAGAAGAATAAAAATATTTTCAATTAACAGAAATTATGCATCAACATGATAAAGAATTTATTGTTGCTCTTAATAATTTAACAATTGGTAAAATGATAGACGGAGATTTAAATTTAATTAATTCCACAATTACTGATGAAATAAATATTCCAATCGAAACTGTTAGATTATTTGGTGAAAATAAATATGTGGACAAATATAATAATGAAAAAATTAATAATCATCCAGGACTAACTTATACATCAAAATGGAAAGATTCTATAATAGGTATAATTTCATTAAAAAAAAAGAAAGACTTGTAAAATCTTTCAAAGGTAAAAGAAGACAATGGAGGGTTAATGAGGTTCAAACGCCAGAATAAAAATGAAGGCAACGAGCTAAAAAAAATTGTACTTGATATAACGAGGTGCTCAATCATTAATAACAATTTAATTATTAACCGAGCTAGCATTCTGGAGGCGTGCGCCATACGCAATGCGTGTGCGCGGCTTATCGCAGCTCTTACCTTTGAGGCGGCCCGCGGCGACTTGCCGCTGTTGCCTTACCCCGATGTAGCTGTGCAGGCTTTTCCCACGTATACGCCGAATCCACGAGGATGCGGCTTCGTGCGGAGTTTCCTCGACGCACTAGTTTTCGCGACCTGAAAGAAGCGCCAAAATGCGAAGACTAATCCTTTCGCAACGCGAACAGCGATGTAGCCTTACTTAGGCCTAACTCGATGCGAGGAGCAGGCAGGTTTGTGTTAATTAATGGCACAATGATTTAACAAAAACGCAGTGATGCAGTCCTGGTGCAGCTGCTCTGCACGCCGCATAGTGGAGTCTTTCTTTGCCACTCCGCTGTCACAGGCTCGCGCATCGCTCCTCGGTGGCGTCCTTCAAAAATGGCGTCGGAGCGTCCCCCTGCTTGAGACACGCGGCGTGAGGAGTCGAGCGGTAGTGGTTCTTCCTATTTACACCTGTTGCCGCGCGTGGGCATGAGGTAGCGTCTCATGTCCCTTTCGCGTCTTCTTGTTCGCAAATTATAGGCCACTCATTACATTGTTAACAAAAATGGTAACTAGACCCTGCTAAAATTTTAGGTTATTTAGGAAGATCGTTATACAGAAAAAATTTGTTGGAATTTTTTTTATTTTTATTTTATATGAATACTTGAATTTTTTCTTAACTACCATATTTTTTCGAAAAAATTCTTACACTGCTTGTAATTGTTAAATCGACTTTAGATAACGATTGTTTATATTGTAAAAAATCGTCAAGACTTTTTCATGAAATTTTTTTGTTTTGCGCATAAAAATATCTCCTTTTTCCTTATACTACCGAATCTTTACGAAAATCTTCCTAAATTATTTGAAATTTTTACAGTGAGCATTAACAACATTTCTGTATATTGTAAAAAAATTTTGCAGCACTGCCGGTAGTGCAACATAGCATGCTTATATTAAACATTAGACATTAATCAGCTACGTATTTACCAAAACATTATTTTTTAACAGACTATGCCGCTCGAACCTACTCAAAAATTTTTCTTAAAATAGGAATAAAATATATGATTACAACTAATATTCATGTGGAAGACGGTTTAGTAAATGACGCTTGTAAGATATTAAGTCATATTACCATTTCCAATATTAATGAACCAAATATTATTTAGATAAAATGTAATAATAATGGTAAAATAGGATTAAAAACAAGAACTAAATATAATCAATGTATAGAAAATTTTAATTTAGATCCAACGTTAATTCCAATTACAAAAATTGAAGTAATAATAAATACAAAAATTAATCATAAAATTATAAGAAAACAAATACTTGTTATGCCAGCTGAAGCTATAACAATACATAAATGACAAGGACAAACATATGATAAAGTATGTATCGATTTAACAAAATTTTCTAAATTTAAAAATAGATCACATTTTATATAGGTTTTACTAGAGTAAGAAGAAAGGAAGACTTATATTTAAAAGGTCAATTTACACCAAGTAAACCCTTCGTAAATCCTTCGGATAATAATTTACAAACTATAATTTAGGAACATTTAAATTTAAAAACAAGTAAAAAACTTATTTTATCATTTACAAAACATATTCAAAGAAACAAATTAATAATAAGTTATCAAATTGTTAGATCTTTAAACAAAAATATAATACATATTACATACAATTCTTATAAAAATGAATATTTATTTCATATATTATTAATATTATTATATATATGTATTAATAAATATATCAGATATTTATACTTTAACTGAACATTTTTACACTATTTTGAAAAATTCAAAATTAGCAAATATACAAATTATAACTTAATATTTATTAGAGATTTTAATTTTGATATTTATCTAAATAACAATTTTTTAGAGAATTATTCACAGTCGCAAAATTTAAACAGAGCAATACCAATACAAATTTCTAAAACAAATTTTAATACACAAATTGACGTTATATTCATTAAAAATAATATGTTGAATTATACAGCAGGAGTTTATAAAACATATTTTTCAGACCAGAAACCATTTTTTATTGGAATTAATGATGAACAAAAAGTTACAAATATTTAATCGGAATCTGCTAAAATTAATAAAAAAGTAGTCCACAATATATTGTCAAATAATAAACCAACTAATAAGAATAATACTTTGTCAATATATGATAATAATGTATCGCCAAAATTATTCTTAAATGCTCAATATACTAACAAAGACTGTATAATTCTTAATAAAAATAATAAAATCAGAAATTATTTGTGGAATATTATAGGCGTTACATGTTACACTAATACTACAATACAATCATTATTATATTGTTATTCTATAAGAAATTATATTAATATTTGTATTGATAATGATTGTATGAAAAATAATTATAATGAATATAGATCAAACACTATTAACGTAAGTAGTATGAAGGCCGGTATGGAGAGATGTCGATATTGATCTTCCCCCTTCCTCTCATTGACCTATATTAGGGGAGATAAGGCGGTTGTCAAGGTCACCTGCCAGTACCTGCCTGTTATGGGGGACTGGGTTATATAGGTCAATATCAGGTAAAAGGATTGAAAGGAGATAGGTGATGGATAATATTTATTAACAAATTGTTAATTAATATATAAATAATATATATATATATATATATATATATATATATATATATATATATATATATATATATATATATATATATATATATATATATATTCAAATTTATATATAAACATAATAGGAATGTCCTCTACATATAAAGCGGTATGTGGACTCAGAAAAGGGCCGTTTATGAATAAATAATAGTCTTTTATACCCTTTTCTTTTCGGCAAAGAATTAATATTGGTGGCATATTTTTCCGTGAAATAATTGTAGATAAAAAAAATTATATAAATAAATAAATATAATAATTAAATAACTGAATAAAATAAATATAAATGAAATGATTTAATAAATAAATTAAATAAATATTAATAAGATAATTAAATAAATAACCAAATAAATAAATAAATTAATTTTTACAATTTTTGATAAAGGTTTCTGAAATCAAAGAAAAACAACTTTAATTTCTAATTTTTGAAAAGTTTATTATAAAAAGGTTTATGAAAATATATAAAAGATCGATGAATTATTATTTAAGAGTGATTTAAGAGCGGTAGTAATTCACATTCCAACTAAAGCATAAATTCTTCAACACCAAAATAATAATAATTCAACCATCTTTTATATATTTTCATAAACCTTTTTATAATAAACTTTTAAAAAATTAGAAATTAAAGTTGTTTTCGTTTGATTTAATTAATTAATTAATTAATTAATTAATTAACATTGATTATGTAACATAATATGTGGGTGTAAATAAATTATGAAAAAAATATATGAATTATAATTGTCGTGTATTAATAAAGCTTTCTTTTTATAGTCTTCAGATAATCTTTCAAGTCATTCGCAATAAAAGGTAAATGAAATGCAAGAATTTAAGATAATACAATTTTTAGGTACACTTTTTTACAGATCGGTGTCGTCGACGACTTTTTCCATAATAATACCTTCTATGTCGGCGTTATGAATTGAATAGTATTGTTTAAATGATTTATGATCATTAAGAATGTTATTTACATTTTCGTTTGGCTCTTTTTCGAGTTTGTCTTTCAAGCATTCAAGCACATAGTCAACGGTGCCATTGACCTTACGCGAGAGACGAAGTGGTCAATTTGACGTGCGTACTATCAATGGACAGCAAACTCGATCGTCGCCACATGAAGGGATATAACGCTCTTCTTCCCCACCCTTCCAACGTGAATGATAAGAGGGGAGTATGGTGAAAAAAGACAGGTATTACCATTTTTTCACGACCGTTATTCTGTCAATAATCGAATAAATCACTCGTCCAACGTGAATGATAAGAGGGGAGTATTGTAACAAAAGCCAGGTACTACCATTTTTTCACGACCGTTATTCTGACAATAATCGAATAAATATTGGAAACGCCTGCTTATGTTGTACACTTTCGAGTCGATCAGTAGACTATAAAAATTTAAAATAAAATCGTTAACGGATTTTCAAAGAAAACAAAGCAAAGTATTCGATTTATCGTTAATTTAAAAAAATGCATAGAAAAAATAATCAATAGTGTGCAATTTTCCTCTATCTCAGTACGTCGAGCGCTGAGCTTGGGAGGTTGGCCGTCGGATGGCGCCTCCCGGCTTGGCGGCCGACTGGCCGCTCGCCGCGTTCAGTCTGACTTCAACCAGCGACACAGCCGGAGCTCCGCCACTCTTACCAGCAGCTCGAGGAGATTCATTTTCGTGTCCCGAACCAGCGGCGTCCATCGGAGTGGCGTTCTTGGAGCGGCGATCGGACGCGCTACAGCTGGTTCCGAATCGACGGTGTCGGGCCGCAAGTAGCAGACCAGCGCCAGTGTTCTTCTCAAGTTTGTCCTCGTTCAGGGCTTGCCGCGCACCAAAGTTAAAATATTTATTTATGAGATTATTTCCCATTGATCAACGGCTTGGGTACATGTGAGTCTTATTCTTTTGTCATAAAATAAAGTGTAGTTAAAATTTACCCAGTGCTTCATTGGACCGCCTCCTCGCCTCACATTAATCCTATTCGACATTAAATTTAACAAATAGAACTGGAAATAGGATGTGTAGAACGAAAGGTACGTAAATAATTTATTAAACTTATATTGGTAAGGTATATATACAAGTAAGCCGATGTCGCTGTCGTATATGACTACTTTTAGCTTTCTTAGTGTATATGTAAAATATTATCTAACATGATGTCTGGGTATGACAGATCGACAATCACCGTACTCTAGGATACTTTTTTTTACTCTCAAAAATAACAAATTTCCAGATGAATGTTTTCTCAAAATTGAAAATAAAATGAAAATATTCTTACATTTGCCCATAACACCAGGGTTTAACATCACCTTAATAAAAAATTATGGTTAACTTTAAAAATCTGGACATATTTAAAAAAAAGTATTTATTTTTTGTATATTTAATACTCTTACTTTTTTCATTCTAATAGTCAAAAAAAATTATGCCTTTTTCTTTCGTATGCTTTCGAAACTATTCGGAGGTATAGTCACGGCCATTATCTGATCGTAGCACTTTTATTTGATTTCCAGTTTGTTTAAATGCAAGGTTTTCAAACTCTAAAAATCTTTCAAACACTTCAGACTTGTGTCTCAAAAAATATACTTTTCTGAAACTTGTGCACTCATCTTTAAAGAATAAAAAATATCTTGAGCCTCGCGGAGAATCAGTGTTCACGGGGCCACATACATCAGTGTGAATCTTCTTACCAGGTTTGAAGTTGCAGGTGTGCTCTGACGATGCGTGTGGCTTGTGGGTTTGTTTACCCATCACGCATGTTTCACAGAAAAATTCATCTGCTTTCCCAACTTTAATTTCTCTGTCGTCAAGCACTTTGCTGGTGTTTATCTCTGCGCGCACATTTACGTGACCAAGTCTCTCATGCCAGAGTTTCAGCGCTTTTTGATCTTTCGATTCAGCGATATTACACTGTACAGGGAATTTAACTTTAAATAGCATTTTGAATAATTTCCCGTACCTTTCACCACGTGCTACTGCTTTGCCGTTTTTATCACGCACTTCACAATCAGTCTTAGAGGTGTTGAAAAAGAAATCTTTATCGTTAATGGTTGAAATAGAAAACAAATTTCTATTTAGTTCCGGCACTAGAAGCACATTCTGCATTTCCCGGCTGATTATTTCACCGTTGATTTGCTCTTCAATAATAATCGTGCCGATGCCTGCAACCGGTAGCATCTTATCGTCAGCAATTTTCACATAGTAGCTATTAGTAGTTGCATCAAGAGTTTTAAAAAAATCAGCTCGGAAGGTCATGTGCATGCTAGGACCCGAGTCGGCTAGCCAAATGTCTTGATCACTATCGGCTATTTCACTTAAGAGCGCAGTCACATCGCTGATGTATACTGACGCTACAAACGCTGATCCTTGCGATTGTTTGCTGGCATTTTTATCAGGACACTCTCGCGCCCAGTGACCTTTCTTCTTACACACGGCATATTTTGTTCTTTTCTTCAAATCTTCGATGCTCTTCTTCCCTTTGACTTTTCCAGCGTTGGAGTTCGTCGCTGCGGGCTGTTGACTGTCAAGTTTCAACTTTAGAGCCTCAATTTGAATAGCTAAAGACGCCGTAGTACTTTCTGCCCCGCAGAGGCGCTTATCTTCCCGTATGAGCCGTACGACGAGAGTATTCTTCGTCTTTTCGGTTTTCGGCGTGCACTCCCATGCCATACGAAAAGCCGAAAATCTTTGAGGTAGACCGTTCAAAAGTATCGACACCATATTTTTATCTGAGCGGTTCTCACCTGCATCTTCGAGTTTTCTACAGATACTTTCGAACTGCTCGATCTGCGGTGGAACTGCTTGGCCATCCTTACTACGGAAGTCATAAAACTCTTGGAATGCGCTGTCCACGGTATCACTGCTTGACATTCCGTACATCTCGTTTAATTTATCCCATATTCCTTTGAGAGTTCTGCAATTCATTACATGGCAATGAATTGTTTTTTCCACTGAACATAACAAGAAGGTAGCTGCTTGCGAAGAGGATGCTTTCAACTTGCTCCAATCAGTAGGTTTGGTTACCTTATCGGGCTCTTCACTGGTACCGTCGACAAAGCCAGCAAGATTTTTGCCTTCTAGCAAAAATTGAATGGCATACTTCCACAACTCATAGTTTCTTTCGTTGAGCTTTGTTACATAAAAAATTTCCTTATCAGCCATGATAAAAAAAACTGCTGCGAGCACTCACACAAACTATGCAAAACAGCACTTGCATACGAGACTATCCGACGCGATACTCGCACGATGCCAAGCTTGGCTTTTAATTATAAATAATATACAGTTGCGCAGTGGAAGCGTGCTGGGTCCATAACCTGTTGAATATTTACTTGTTGAATATTTACTTGTTGAATAAATATACAGCAGAGGCTTCCAATGTAATATATTTATTAGAATTAAACTTAAAAAGTTACAAGTATTTGCAGCAGAGCTAGTTGTCAGTGAGGCGTTCTACTTGACAACTGCTTGCTTGCTCTATTCAGACACTACTAACTATTGCTCTCCGCTGAGGGCATTTCATTACCTCGGAGACGCAGCAATCAGCTGATCGGAGGAGAAAGAGACGCTGATATCCAAGTATACGGGTAAGGGCAAAAATGCGCAGCGCACTGACCATTTTAATTGCCCTGCCGCTGCCCACCCGGATGCATTATCGGGCGCGCACTCTTTAAGTGCGCGAGAATTGCTATGTCTAAGAGGGGCTTATATGACCATAAAGATCAGATGTACTGCCAAGTTCGGCGACGAACTCGGCGGCACATCCGCTTTTTGAGTTTATCTCGCTATAAAATAAAGCTATAAACTAACGGTATACATACATATTTCTAAAATATATGTCAAACACTCTACATTTTTTATAATCTACGAAAATACTTTTGCTATTTTCCATTATTTGCTTATGAATAACAGCTGGACTTCAAGAATAACACTATTTAAATTTGTTTTTTTATTTGTATACATATGCATTGCTTGACATTTTGTGTTGTAGTTTTTGAAATTTCTTTCATTAACATCTTGTTCGATTTCTGTTAATCTCATATTGAACGTGCTTTCGATGCCAACCACTTTAATTTTAGGGTTGAGCATTTGTTCTTTTTCATCCATGCAGTATTCGGACAAATTTTCATTTACTACTTCTTCAGTAATATTGTCACTGTTTTCATCAACGCAGCTTATAATTACTTCGATTTCATTTTTTATTATTATTCCCTTCGCATGTATGTTAGTGTCCTTATTTATTATTTCTGTAATATGATTTTTTATATTAAGATGCCATTTATCTTATTCTTTTTTGCAATTAATTTAGGTATGCGTTTGAGAGGAGGTTTTATACTTGTCACTATTTCCGCAAAAGACTGTGTTGTGTTGACTTTATTCTCTTTACTTTTTTCAATAGTCAGTAACTCTTTAAGTAATAAATTCTTGTCTCCGAGTTCATAGTTCAGTTATCTCAGTATTCAATTTTCTATTTTTAGCACTTCTGATTCTGTTTTTTCTTCTTTGTTGTGTTTTAGTCTTCTACTGATGCATTTCCAATTTCATTTAGTATGTCTTATCTTATTTCGTCCTGATTTTTTGCTTTGATTTGTGCCATCAGAAATCTTGCATTTTCACTCAGCGAATCTTCATTGGCTCTCAAATTTGAGGTTAGTTTCATGTCTTCATGATCAGGACATATAACTAGTGAATTACTGATGAAACGTTTTTCATTTATAGCACTGTAACAGGGCACGGTGGTCATCGGCAAAATTCAACCGAAACGTGTTTGCACTTTGGATTTTCCTTTTGCATATGATTTGAGGCCCTTTCAGGACCACATTTCAATAGAAACTAAAATCAAGGAATGAGCACATTTTTTTTAATTCAATTTTGAAAATTTTGTATAGGTAGTCAATGACGAAAATTTTTTTTCATGGGTAATCTAGAAAATTTATTTTTATTATAGTGTTTAACAATTGAATTATACATTAATTACATATTTACAGTACACTTTCTAGCAAATATATACAGAAATAATCACAATTTATGATGCAATGAAAGCATAATAAGATTAATAAGTATAAGAACATTTCAAATGTGTTGCGAATTATATTTGCAGACTGCTCTTAATAATTTATTTGCATAATCTGGATGTTTTTGGATACTTTATACTTAGCCCACGTTTTAGAAAAATCATAATGCACTGCTTCCATAGCTTGCTCACTATAAAAGCCGAGACCGAGATTATGTTCAACACAAAATTCTTTTACGTGAAAAAAAACTGCGTGGACCTTCGGTGTTACAGATATACCTAAAGATAGATACGCATCTTTCAACGCATCTATATATTCAACAAATTTCGGATTTAAAGAAACAGTAAAGCAAGAGTCAACAACGGTTTTGAACTTTTCAGATACATCCACGTATTTCAAACAACCCAGGTTACGGTTGGATCGCAAGAACCTTTTTTAACAAATTGGAAGCTATCTGTTCTTTAGATTTTAAATCTAGTGAAGTAACACAGCTTGAAATTTTGCGTACTACAGTAGCTTTTCTACAAATATGACTTTTACCTGCATGTATTTTAGAAAAACATTTTGAGCAGCATTTCATAACTGGAGGTTTTCTTTTTTTTCTTCAATCAGCTGAGACTTACGTTGAGTTCCAAAAACATTATTGGGAATAACTTTGTCCTTGCCATTCTTTCTTGCTCGTTCACAAAAAAAACAATTACAGTTTGCACTTGCATTTGATCTTGTATATTTCTTCAACTTATATTGCGAAAAATCTATTGGCGAGATCTTTTTTTCGTCGAGATTTTTACGGTATAAATTGGACTTGCAATATGCACACACTACTTTTGGAAGGCACTAATTTTTTTCGTCATAACTTTTAAACAGTTTACATATTTTATCTCTCAAAGCTGATGTTATGTCAATAATCCGTTTAATTTTATTCCAACAAAGTAAGCAAATAACAGAGCGATTTTCCTCATGAGTACGCGCGTGATTTTTTACAATAATCGGCGGCATGGTGTTAAATAGACTGCTACAAAAGGACTGACTGAATTATTGTACACTAACATCGTCGGAATTTTCAGATATACAAACACATGCTCAACAACACACTCACGAATATACGCGACACATATATACGCTTTGTTTACAAATGGTTTTGATCTTGACTGAAGGTATATTGCTATACACATTTTCATCCTTACAAGGTACTTATAGAATGTATTAGTGCCCAGTAGTATTCAGTTTCAATTAATTTTTTAAAATACTTTGAAAGTATATGATTTATATTAACTTTTACCACGATAATATTTTCAACAGAAAAAAAACATTATTTTAAATTTATATTTATAATGTAACATACACTTCTGTACATATTTGCGAGAAAGTGTACTGTAAATATGTAATTAATGTATAATTCAATTGTTAAACACTATAATAAAAATAAATTTTCTAGATTACCCATGAAAAAAAATTTTCGTCATTGACTACCTATACAAAATTTTCAAAATTGAATTAAAAAAAATGTGCTCATTCCTTGATTTTAGTTTCTATTGAAATGTGGTCCTGAAAGGGCCTCAAATCATATGCAAAAGGAAAATCCAAAGTGCAAACACGTTTCGGTTGAATTTTGCCGAGGACCACCGTGAGGGTCCATGATATACCTTATCACAAATTATACATACAACTACAGCAATTCTTTTTATACAACACGCTTTTTTATCGGGCTTATCTGGAGGTACTGTCTCCTTAGCCGCCATGTTACAATACCAGTTATACGAGGTCTGTCCCAAAAGTATCTGACCTACCTCGATTTCTCGGCGGTTGATTTAATCTTCGTCATCCGGGGGGTGGCATCCTTCAAAGTAGTCCCCATTTGATTGAACAAGACACTCATATCGATGTTTCCACTTATTAAAGCACTCTTGAAAGTCAGACTTCGGAATCGCCTTTAGTGCATTCGTCGCATTAGTTTCAACAGTCCGTTTATTGTCGAATCGATGTCCTTTAAGCGGCATTTTCAGGATCATAACCATAAACCCATGACTCATCACCAGTAATAACCTTTTTAAGAAAGTTTTCATCACTATTAATCATTTCCAAATTGTCCTGAGCGATTTCTAATCGAAGGTTTTTTGCTGGTCTGAGAGCAGTTTCGGGATGAATTTTGCACACACACGAGTTATTCCCAAATTCTCGGTTAAAATTCTCCAAACAGTACATTTTGGTATTCCAAGTTCATCTTCCAGTTCTCTCACAGTCAAACGAGAATCTTGTTCAACTGCGACACGTACACGCTCGACATTATCCGACGATGTTCCCGTCGAAGGTCGACCAGAACGAGGATCACTGCCAACAGATGTGCGGCCACTTTTGAACCGCCTATACCACTCTTTTATTTGTGTTTTGCCCATACACTCATCTTTAAAGGCCTTTTGCAACATTTCAATAGTTTCCGCACAACTTTTACCGAGATTAAAGCAAAATTTTATGCAAATTCGCTGTTCGGTTCGTTCTGTCATTTTTAGCAATAAGCAAATTGCGACGAATGCAAAAAAGTCGTTGTAAACAAATACACGCTGCGCGGGAACTAAGGCGTTTCATCGGTATCTCAGGCTACTGATGAGAAGGTTAGGAGTTGCTGGTGACGTTCGTACCCTCCAGAGGTCGCCTGAGTCTCTCCGCGCGAAGATATGAACGTGCAATTTCTTTAATATTATCAAGGTTTACTTATAAAAATTATACAACGGCACTCAAACACCATTTTTTAGAAATAGAGTTAAATTTCACTTTTAATTTTACATAGTGCACCTCTGCAAAAAGCGCATATGTTACATGAGTGGTTTTATGTACCACTACCCAAAGATTAACGACACAATTTACAGGAAGATAGCAGTGAATTAGTTTAGGGAACATTTTATAATCTCAGTCCAGATGCGCTTTGACATTTCCGTCAAAGTCACCCTTAGAGGTTATTTGAAGGATATTTGCAGGTCAAATCCTTGTTTCGAACTTTTAGGCTGATATTACGGCAAGAAATAGGTGTCGGAACAATTGATATTTATGTTTTTGGGGTCGCTGATCGCGATGTCGGTGTCCATATGACCTCAGCACGTCTGGTTCAAAGCCAAATGAAGGTCAAACCCCTTAAATCGATCGATATTGTTTTTTCGACCCAGGGGTCTGAAAGAACGGAAAATTTTACGTCCAGATGCGCTTTGACCTTTCCGTCAAAGTCACCCTTAGAGGTTATTTGAAAGACATTTGTAAGTCAAATCCTTGTTTCGAACTTTGAGGCTGATATTAAGCTATAAACTTAAAAGACCTAGACATTAAACGTATAAATCCCAAACCCTGAAACCCGTAATCCATAAAACCGATACACATAAACCTCAATCTTCTAAAGCCATAAATCTCAAAGCCACAAACTCCACGCTATAAACTAACAAAGTGCCAAAATCATATAACTTTAGAATCATAAACCCCAAACCGGTTTTGTGGGTTGGCAAATTTGCGGTTAGGGAGTTTGGAGTTGATGGATATAGGTTTATGGATTTGGCGTTTGGGGTTTGGGGTTAGGGGGTTTGGGGTTTGTAGGCTAAAGTTTGAAAGATTGTACGTTGGGTTTATGGATTTTTGTTTTGCTGAGAAAATATCTCCGACTATGCATCGTGATTTGATGCAGGACGTATGCGCACATATAGCCTTCTCAAAAGTGTCTGAAACGCTAAACAGGTTATAGGTTTCGCTCGACGGACATCGCACCATACAAAAAATAAGTATATAAAATACAAATATAGAATACAAAAACATATATGCATTATGACATATTGGAGTCCCAAATAAGAGGGGACACATGGCCATTAAATACAAAGAAAGCAATAATTAAACAATCTTATTATTTATAAAATACAAATTTAATTTACCTTATCGATTTCAGAGTATCGTAAAATAAAGAAATCATTGTAAATCAAGAACGGATCGATTAATCTGAAAATCTATTTTCAATTCAGAATCTTCAATAGAAAACGAAAAAATGAATTCTAGTTTGCAAAAAATGACCGCGCCGTTCTCGAGATATAAGCGATAAAAAGAAAATTTTAAAAAAACCATAACCTCAAATAACTCGGAATGTAAAGGTCGTTATAATCTAGGCTTCTAATAGTCTCAAGAAATGGTAAAAAACTATCTTTCTGGAATTTTCAGAAATAATAATGACGTTTTACTCAAGGTATCAAGCCAAAAAAAATAATTTTATTACAAAAATATTTTTTTTTAAATGAAATGAAAAGAGGCTTGAACGTTTAACAAAATATTCTTATCCGTATTTCTAATCACAGGAAAATTTTGCAAAAATTTTCCATGTTAAATTTCTCAGATATTACCGTTTGAATAAAACAGAACTATTTCGTTTATAACAGAACAAAAAATGTAACTTATTTGAAATTTCGGATCGGAAAGGATAGGTAATTTTATGCTCTTTTAAATGCAAACAAATTAATCTATGATATTGTTTCAAACATACCAAGAAAAAAATAAAACTAAAAAATCGAAATACCGTTAAAAACCAAGAAAAACATTGCAAACAACAAATAAAATTTTACAGCCCTCTTCTTTTCAAAAAACAAAATCATTCAGCCCTGAAACATTCATTTTGACCGTCAATATTCAGAGTAATATTCATCCATAAACATATACAAACGCAATGTGTCAAGTGTTTCAGTTTTTGATAGTGTTTTCGATTATGAAGATACCGCAAATTGCTCAGTCCCATGAACTCCATACTACCGACAAAAATCACATATCCCATAAAACCTTAAATGACATATACCCTATAAAACCATAAAAGTCACTAACCCCATAAAACCTATGAAAATCGTGAAATCCATAAATACAATTAAAATCATAAAAATCATATATCATATGAAATCGATAAACCTCATTAACCCATAAACATCATGAACTCCGAAAAGCCAAGCAATATGTAAAATAAAAGTGAAATTTTTTAATGTCAGAGGAATATATAGATCTATATATTTTTACTTTTATATATATATATATATATATATATATATATATATATATATATATATATATATATATATATATGTGTGTGTGTGTGTAACTACAGCCAATTTTTAAAAAGCGCTGCACAGAGAAGTTCACGAAAATGGTTACAAATTTTTTGTATGAAAATATATGAATATAAAGCTCTTTTAGACTCTCGGGTCCCTCGTGGCTCCTGTTATAATTTACTCAATTTCCTATGGTGGCTAAAAAACTTTAAGAAATTATACAGAACCCCCCTTTTAACCATTTCAAACATTTCAAAAAAGGATTTCTGTGACTTTTTACGAACTTTGTGAAAAAAATATATCACGCCTCTTTGACAACTAAATGGGTTACTCCTACAGTGCTGAATGTAAACTTAAAATTTTTTTATTTTTAGGTTATATTTGATCGATTCCCATTTTATTATTTCTACATAAAATCAGATCTTCCACATGTTAATTTTTTCGTCTTAAAACCACCTTCAATTTCTTTCTTGATACATTAAAATTGGTCAACTAAAATCCATGTTGCAGTATTTCAAACTTAGGTTTCTTTTTGGAAAACGCTAAGTTGGCTACTGTCATCAATTTCTACAT
This sequence comes from Gastracanthus pulcherrimus, assembly GCA_949152435.1. Taxonomy (NCBI): domain Eukaryota; kingdom Metazoa; phylum Arthropoda; class Insecta; order Hymenoptera; family Pteromalidae; genus Gastracanthus; species Gastracanthus pulcherrimus. The sequence goes on from OX424574.1 coordinate 110,702,185, forward strand.
GCTTCAAACTTAACGTAACACGTCTCAAAAGTTAGTTTAAATATAGTAGAATAGTATCTCAAAGTTTCACTCGGTCTCTAGACCTTGTTCCCGGAGCTATGACATTTTTTCCAAAATCGTTTGTTTGCATGAAATACGTATATTTATAATAGGTTCGATTTACTTAAGGTAATTTAGGTTATAGGTATTTGTATGCAATTTTATATAAAAACTGACTTCAAGACCTCCAATTTTCGTTGTTGGAGCACTTTTAAGGACATTCTAGTTAAATGTTATGCACAATTGAAATTTGTACAAAAATTTAGGTGATAAATGGGAGTTTCCAAAATATTGAAGAAACTGCGGCTTGGATCTGCAATCTCCCATATATCACCTAAATTATTTTATAACTTTTAATTGTGCATTTCTTTTAAGCAGAAAGTCCTTAGAAGTGTTCTGAACATGACAATTGAAAGTCTTGATATCAGCTTTTATATAAAATTGCGCACAAGAATATATTACCTTGTTACGTACGATGGCTCGTACGTGCGTTCTAGAGCACAGCCTCGACCGCCTCGCAGCTAATGTGACCGCAAGGAGACGTCCGGAAGGGTCCGCACTTCCGGGCAATGTGAGATTCTTACTCACTAAACCTGCATAACCCTATCTTGTGGCGTTTGCGCTCACCCCGGCACCGCCTTTCGGCATTACTTCGGAGGTGACGCCACCTTTTGTGCCTTCGCAGGCACCATATTTTTTTTTTTTTCTATTCTTTTTACTGTGCGCTAATAGCGCTCTAGACTTTTTTTCCTATTTTAGAAAGGTGGGGGGATTGCACCTTGCGGTAGCGCATCTTCCTCCATCTTCTTTCTCTCTAGGATGCTGTGGGCGAAGGTAGCTGCATTTGCCCAGCTCTTCCGTCCTTGCAGCATTCGCTCGATGATGTTGTCTGGTGTAATTCTACCAAGGTCTCTCTCCAAGACTCCCCTTTCTGTGTTCCACTTCTCGCAAGCAAAGAAAGTGTGGAGCGCATCGTCGTAGGGATGACCGCAGTGGACACATCCGGGATCGGCGACTTTGCCCATTAAGTGTAGGTAGGCCCGAAACAAGCCATTCCCCGTCAATAATTGGGTAAGGTAATAGTTTACCTCGCCCTCCGCTTTATTGAGCCAGGGATCCAGCTGGCCAATGAGTCTTGCTGTCCATCTGCCTCTGGTCTCTACCTCACATTTATCTTGCCAGGCCTGCATGGTGTTGCCTCTCGCAATGCGGTGAGCGTCTCTGTTGCCCAGGGCAGACTTCTGTTGATAGACAAATTTCTTCTCCTGTGCCAGCAGGTCGACGGGTATGACCCCGGCGATTACCAAGGCCGCTGGTTCAGAGACCGTTCGGTACGAGCACGATATCCGAAGAGCCGCTCTCCGTTGTACTGCTGCTAACCTCTTTTTGTGGCACTCTTTCATCAGTGCGTCGGCCCAGATCTCCGCTCCGTACAACATTATTGCCTCGACAGTTCGCATGAGCAGGCGCCTTTTGCTGAGCTGTGGACCATTTGTGTTGGCCATTAACCTACTCAGCGCTGCCGTCACCTTTGCTGCTTTGTTGGCAGCTATTCTTATATGTTCCCTGAAGGTGAGTTTGTTGTCGAGCGTCACCCCTAGGTACTTTACAGCGTGCTTGGCCTGGACCGCCGCGTCTCCAACTTGAAAGAGGCACGCGGTGTTGATGTGCTTCTTAGTTAGAAGGGTGATCTCGGTCTTAGTTGTGGCTATCTCGAGCCCGTGATTTCTCATCCAGGAGAAGATGCGGCGCATGACCTGGTTGAGCAGCATCTGAGCGGCTTCCACTGTTCTGGCGATAATGATGGGCGCTATGTCGTCCACGTACGCTATCAGCAGCGTGCCCTCGGGAAGATCCATGCGTAGGATACTATCATAGAAGACGTTCCAGATGTCGGATCCTAGCATGGATCCCTGAGCAGCCCCTGATGTTATCTCTTTTGTTTTTGTGCCATCCTCCGTATCATATATTATTGAGCGGTTCTTTAGGTAGTCCCCAAGTATACGAAGAAGATACTCGGGGATCCGAAATTCCCGCTCGAAAGCTTTCAGCGCTTTATCCCACCTTACAGAATTGAAGGCATTTTTCACATCCAAGGTGGCCACCAGACAAACAGGGCGAGAATAGTGGTTGCCCTGCTCCGTCGATGCTGCAGCCTTGACGACCTCCTGGACTGCGTCTATGGTGGACATACCTCGCCTAAAGCCGAACTGACGGGGTGCCAGATCCCCTGCAGCTTTGATGGCTGCCTGTATACGAGGCTTCATTAACTTCTCCAGGAGTTTGCCTGCCGTGTCTAGTATGCACAGCGGGCGGTAAGCCGATGGGTTGTCTGCTGGACCCTTGCCCTTGCTGATGAGAACGAGCCTCGCTATCTTCCAGTGGTTGGGGAAGATACCCGCTTTCAGGTAGGTGTTGTACATATTCAGCAATAGGCTAGGGTGACTTGAGACTATGACTTTCAGCAGCTCTACGGGTAGGCCGTCTGGTCCGGGAGCTCTCTTATTCCGCATTGACCTGACTGCGAATGAGAGCTCCTCCTTCGTGAAAACCGGAGTCTCAATTGGGCCAGATGATGCTGGCGGATCTGGCCTCTTCGGGTGTTCGGGGAAGAGAGCATCGACGATGTTTTGGATCGTTCCCGCATTACCGGGGCCCTTTGTGGCAAAAGCCGCCAGTTTGCGGTTTACGATCTTGTACCCAAGACCCCACGGATCTTCGTCTACCTCTTTTACCAACTCCCTCCAGCAGCGGTGCTGGCTGGTTTTGATGGCCCGCTTCAGTGCTTTTTTGGCCGTCTTGAATTCGACGGCCAGTGGGGCTGCGTCGTGACCGCGTCTCCATGTTCTCTGCTCTCTGCGCCGTAGGTATTTACAGCGATTCCGGAGTTCCGCTATCTCATTTGTCCACCAGTATGCAGGGCGCCTCCTCCGACTGGGGTACGTCTTGGGCACCGCCTTCGCGGAGGCCTGAAGGATGATCTTCATCGTATCTTCAGTCACCCTGTTGGCCTGTGCTTCTGGCGTCATGTTGTCCGGGATCTCTTCTAGGGACTCCTGGCCACGTTTAATCGCATCGGTAAATTTCTCGGTGTTCATTTTGTCAATGTTCCACCGGGGATTAGCGCGCGTCGGGGCCGCCGGGGCTGGTCTAGCATCTGTAACCCGAAAGGTGATGTATTGGTGATCGCTTCCTGTGTAGTCTTCAATCACCCGCCAGTTCTCGATTCGAGCTGCAAGTTGTTCCGTTGCCAGAGAGATAATAATGATAATGATAATGATAATGATAATGATATGATAATGATAATGATAATGATAATGATAATGATAATGATAATGATAATGATAATGAAAATAATAATAATAATTATAATAATAATAATCATAATAGTACTGCTCGTAGATATTCAGGAGAGTGCAACGAAGAACCATGAAATAACGTCTATAATAATGGTAACAACGGCAGGAACTTTAATAATTACGACAACGATAATCACGGAAGTATCCGCACTTATGACAATAATAGGCGCAGTGATCGCGATTACAATGACAATTGCTGGGACAATTGAAATAATAACAGAAATAAGAATAATAATTATAACAATAATAGAGGGGGAAATTATAATCGTAACTACGACTCGAGAGATAACGACAGAAATAATTATAATGGGAACCAAAATAGAGAACAAGAGAACAGTTTTCAGCCAAGACCAAATTTTGACAACTCTTTAAACTCCCAGGATGCTCGGTACCCGCAGGTAGTGTCGAGCGGCCGCTAATAAACATAAGTAATCAAGAAACAACACCGATAAGGCAGGCAACTATTAGATTTGCAACTGCTGGACGGAAACCGCCAATCGTGGAGTTAAATTGCGAAAAATTAGCAGAGAGAGTGTAAATTTTATGCCGACACTGGCGCGGATGTACCACCAATAAGGTTCGTCCCGCTCCAAAAATTAGGGTCAGGAACATTATTTGGCAATTTTGTTGCCGAAAATAGGGACGGTAAAGCGTATGCAGTATGTATTAATACGAGGGACAAAGAAATAGATATAAGTCCGCCGGAGGTAACCCTGGAACCTTGTGAAAGTATAGCAGTAAAAGATGATATATTCAATCTCGAAAGCGACGATACAAAGGATAGGATTGGGTAAAGTGCAAATATATTGAGAATATTCAATGAGGAGGCTGAGGACAGGATAGCAAAAACCCTTAAACAGTCAGATTCTGAATCACCTGAAAACTTAAGCACACGGGAACCTGATCATGCGATCACGATAGAAGGGGGAAACGTAGACAGAGTAACGAGAAATCGCGCTCATTAGAGAACTGATAAGCGAGAGACGCAACGTTTTTGACTGCCTGGAGAAAACCTCAGAGCAACGCACCTGGTAAAACACAAAATAATCACGACTACAGATGAACCCATACGTGTTAAAAGATTCCGCCACCCGCCAGTCATCAAGGACGAGATGCAACGACAAATTTCGGACTTACTGAAGGCCGGCATAATCAAACCTTCCGAATCGCCCTATTCATCTCTGATGTGGGTAGTCCCTAAGAAGCCGAATGCCAATGGAGATAAAAGATGGGGTCTAGTAACTGATTTTCGACAACTAAACGAGGTAAGGGTTGATAACAGCTACCCCCTGTCTATTACCACTAACATAATCGATAGCGTTGCCTCAGCAAAATATATAACAGCTATCGATCTAAAATCTGGGTTCTACCAGATCCCTATGGTCCCCAAAGACGCTCATAAAACAGATTTTCTAGCGCCATTGGGGCATTTCCAGTACAAATGTATGGGTATGGACTTGAAAGGCGCACCTGCCATGTTCCAAGCCCTGATGGAATTAGCACTATCTGGTATGCGGGGCGAAGAGCTATACGTATATCTCGACTTTTTAATCGTATTTGCAAGCGACCTTGAAGAACATGGTAAAAAATTTAGACGTTTGATGAAAAGGTTGGACCGAGGCCTCCCTGACAGTGGAACCAAGAAAATTCCAATTCCTTCAAACGCAAGTTAGCTTCCTGGAACATACCGTAGGAAATGGCAAAATACACCCGAACCCCAAGAAAACAGAAGCCGTTCAAAAATACCCAGTACCAACGAATACAAAGAACGTGAAACAATTTTTCGGATTAGCCCGATATTACCATTGCTTTGTTGACAATTTCGCAAAAATATAATTTCCCTTATCAAAACTATTAAGAAGAAATCAATCCTTCGTATGGGGAGAAGAGCAACAAGAAGCATTCCAAACCTTATGCGATAAACTTTGTGGGGACCCCATAATGGTCGCACCAGATTTATCTAAGGAATTTATAGTGACGAATGATGCACAGGACTACGCCCTTGGGTCTATTTTAAGTCAGGCACGATAGATGCGCGCAGCCTCACATGTCGTTATTCCATGATGAGGATATTCCAAACCAGTCAAAGGGGAATTGTCTATTTTGGTCCATCATAAAGATTAAGAAACTAGAAATATCGCCAAGTGAGCTACGCAATCAGCTTTTATGTGGCCCGGTCTTTGAAAGATGTGGATACCCTGAGAGAGCGTTTTTTATCTTACCAGCGGAAACTGAATATGGTAACGCAGATTGCGTATAAACATACTAACAACAATGTGACCAAAACGTGCGCATACATTTCCTTTACGACGACAAGCTCAAATTTTGTTACCTCCAGGCCAACGAACAGCAAGATTTTATCTATTTACACCCGATCGGAGAACATTTTACACCATATATCCCCGTAGTAGAACCAGGGAGCCCTTATGCCCGACAAATCAGCGGAGCCCTTATGTTTGCACCATATATCCCCGTAGTAGAACCAGGGAGCCCTTATGCCCGACAAATCAGTTTACGGTAAGTCTACCATCCGAATACAAAGAGGCTATGGTGCGTTACCTGGTAGCAGAAGCACGTCCTAACCAGGAAAGACCACCTTGGGAAAGGGATAATGAGGACCTAGCCTCCTTTTCCGGAGTTCAGATCCTAAACGAACACCACTTCGGTCACCGAAGGAACGTAGCTTACTTGCTAACAACTGATTTCCTTTGATATTCCTTTGATATTCCTTGAAACAGAGGTACTAGGCGCGCTTGTAGAACGTCGATACATAGACCTGGACGAGCTTTTAAGTATGCCATGTACAGTCGAAGAAATAATTGTAACGGAAACTCGTGGAGTAAATTTATTCGGAATTGTCGTAAAAACGCATATAAATAGCAAACCCTTAAGATCAGATATAACGGCCTGCATAAAAATATTAACATCATTAACCGATAAGTTTGAGATAAAGACATTGGGAACTGTAAAGGATTTAGGAGTACTCATGTTAACGGAATGAGGGAATTTTAACGAACAGTGTAATAGATTATACATAAAAAGACAAATATCGATCGTATTTTTAAAAAATAATTTACCGGTTCCACGTGTAGAGAAAATATATCGGTTAATAAAAGAGTATCATGAATCAGCAATAGGTGATAATAAAAGTAATAATAAAACATATGACAAAATTTCTGGTGAGTACTATTGGCGAAATACGCAAGCGGACGTACGGCAATTCGTGCGTGGATGTGCTGGCTGCCAGAGTAGCAAACTAGTTCGAGTAAAAATCAGGTTACCTATGATAATAACAGACACCCCATCGAGACCCTTCGGTAAAATCTGAAGAGACTTTTGCGGCCCTGTGACACCCACGAGAATCGGAAATCAGTACATAATAACAATGCAGGATAATTTCAGCAAATTTTGCATATTAGCGCCAGTGGGACACGTGACCGCTCAAGATGTAGTCCGCGTCCTAACGGAAAAACTTATCTGTTATTTTGGGGCTCCGATAACACTCATCAGGAATCAATGCGCGCAATTTATGAACAAAACACTAGAGGAATAAGTACTGTACGACCGCATACCACCCGCAATCGAACGGCGGAATAGAACGCATGCAACATACCTTAAATGAGTATATCAAAATGTACCTAGAAGGACACATAGAATGGAACTAATTAGTTTCCCTGGCCCAGCACTCCTATAACTCTATAGAGTACGATGGTCTAGGCTATTCACCACACGAAGTAGTTTTTGGGCAACGCGCGCGAACACCGTCTAATATTCTCCAGCGAGAGCATTTACTAACCTACGATGAATACCTCGGCAACACAACGGAAGCCCTAGCGCAATTACGAAACTTAGCAGCTATGAACTTGACCTAGTCAAAATTCCGATCGAAACATTGCTATGGTAGGAAACTGAACGTTCAACATTTCCGATAGAGAGAAATAGTATACCTTTTAAAGGAACCAAAACAAGGAAAGTCTGGAAAGGAATATGTAGGATCATGCGACATCATAAACATCGACTACGAAAAGCGAAACGTTAAATTACAAAAAGGCGAGCGTACCCGAGTGGTAAACATGAGTAAAATTAAACGTTCAATATAAAGCGTTAAGGATAAAACTCCCCCTCCTACCCAATTAATGGACACGGACTCGGGAGAAGATACCGAAAATAACGAGTAATAAAAAAAAGGGGGAAAAGCAAAAAAAAATACGGAAGAAAAAATATATGTTATATGACATATGTACTTACGCGCTGGAAAATCCGAGGAGCGGATGGATTGAAGGCAAAAACAGTTCCTTGTCGCTGACATTGGGGAAGAGGCGTGGGCCTAGAAGACGAATGATCAACTCCTTTCAGTTGCGCCATAGGGCGCGGCGCAGACATTTTATCATCAGAAGCGAGCGTCACACAATCCTCGCCTCGCTGGGCCGCCAAGGGCCACCGAAGAGACGGAACAACATAAAAGGCAGGTCTCACACACTGCGGGCCATACCTCGACTCAGCAACTCAAGGCCTCCCAGTATAAGCCATCTTTCCAAAAAACGAGCATTGAGGGCGAAAATCTATTTTCCTCCGCGGCATGAAGAAATAATCAGGGAGATTAAATACATCCAGATACTCTCGTAGCCGCATCTCACCGACCGCACGCCTGTTGGACGATCATAGATGGTCTTCCCGATCAGCACACGTTCGGCACCACTGGTCATAGAAAGCACAAGGAGAGTTGTTGACAGGCTTGCGTGCGGACCGATTACCGCATGTTAACCGATAGAGGCCATTGTCACCACCCACAGGTCTATGCTCCCACGCGGTCGGCAAATGACCAGAGGAAAACATAGTAGAACCTCTTGTGTGTGGGTGCAGACTGAAACCTCTCGGATTTGGGAGACGTTCAAGGCCCGAGCGAGGTCCAGACGTTAGGACATCTCGCCCGGAAAAACAGTCAGGTTGACACTCGGTGCAAGCCATTGAAGTGAGGAGCACGATCAGGGTGCGCGCAACTGGTACCTGATACCTCACGAGGAACAAGCCGATACCGATTGCTCGCATGTACTTGAGAGGAGCGACAGCGAGCTAAACGGCCTCTGCCGAGAGTAACTTCATCACGAACATCCTGATAGAACATCTTACTAAAAAGAATAGAAAAATATGATATCAAAAGAAATCATCAAAAAATGAGGAATGAAGCACTTCAAAAAAATATTACTCACGAATACATGAGTGGAATCTCTTCGAAGTAGAATCAAACGATTGATAAAGGCAACACCTCGAATACATTGTGACTGCTCTCAATGGGTTCTGGGCAAGGCATGAAACATCCACGCGGATCGAGTAGACGTTGTTATAGTAGATGTTGCTTCGCAAAAAGGCGCATCAGGTATCCCTCGCGGACATCAGCAATCGCGAAATATCGCAGAACACATTATTATTTTTGGCGTACAGACGAATGCCGGGTAAGATCAATCGATATCAGCTCTATCAAACGTTAGGGAAAACGGTAATATTGTGATGATAAATGATAGCTAAAGTAGAAATTTTGATTCACGAGAGTCAAATATAAATGCAAACTACCGTGGATAAATGCAAGGTCGAACGAATAACATTTAGGAAATTTATATATATATATATATATATATATATATATATATATATATATATATATATATATATATATATATATATATATATATATATATATATATATATATATATATATATATATATATATATACATTATAGCATAATGGACAATACAGATAATTAATAAATTGGAAACGAATGGCGTCGATGCATTGGAAGAACGGAGTATAGTCAAGCAAACGATAGTCGCACAAAAGATGTAATAAGAACCCTTGCAGTGAAAAGATAATACGACGACAACTATAAAAGAGGGGATAACCAAAATTCAGCACTATCCAGGACGAACGATATTTCATAGTCAAGTCCACCTGCTCACTACGTCGTAGCCCACCACTGAAAAAGCCAAAAAAATGTTCAATAGCTGGAAGCTGCAAAAACTTGAACTCATACTGGACGAGAAGGAAAAAGAACACGTAGTTAGATATAATAAGCTGAAAATAGCCCTTGATAAACTGAAAAAGATAAAAAGAGACATAAAGGGAATCGAAATCGAAATAAAAGCACTGAAAGGGTCACCAAATCAAACGGCGAGACTACAGGGTACCAAAGGGACACTAAACCAACTGGCAAAAATAATAAATACTGGAAGACCAGCAAGGAGAACTATATGTAGCCAATGCCCACGAGATTTTGGAAGAACGGGACAATCACCACGTGGCGCCAATGTAATATCTGTAAAGGATCGAGCTGCGCTAATTACCAAGGATGTAAATGCAATGTTCCATTAATAAGTTCAGACCGAGACTGGAAGGAAGATTCCGATCCAGAAAAACAACCAAAACTGATGTCTTAATGTGACCCACTGCCTTATATAATAACATTATAACAATTGACTTAGATTAAGTAGAACATTAAGGGAATATCATGTATAAATAATTAACAGCATAAATAAAACAAGCGATAAGAAACAAAAAAAACACCAAACAGATAACGAAAATAAAGGGGCCGTGCACGTGTATGACGCGCTATAATACAATACACGTTATGTCAAACGCGCAATCGCAGAAACAAGGCGCCGCGGCGCGTCACGTTAGAAACGGCTATAAGAGAAACCTATTTTAGCAATACCAATAACCTATAAGGGTCAATAAAAGTAAAGATAGGAACAGTAAGGGGGCATTAATAATTATCGAAACAGCATATATTAATGAGTAAATTAATAAATATTCTATAAATCAATTACAAATGATCGGAAATGCTAAGGCAGCCTGTCACATTACATCGTGAACCTACTCAAATCAAAAGAATGCAGTTAAATAAGAAAAATGAGAAACGATAGAAATATAGAATATTCCGAATTAATATAGCGATATGAACGTACGGGCTAATAATAACACTTCTAGGCCCGCTGCCGAATAATAAATAGATAAGGGTAACGATAATATAGTACAAGACCGGCAATAATACAATACGGCATATAGCATGTCAAACAACGTACTAAACGTATAGTTAGACTAAAATAATGTAAATCGAATATAAAAAAAAAACTCTTAAAAGAGATAAATATTCTATACTTGTATATTCAGAAAACCGACATGAAAGCTTCCTTGAGCCGCATTCATGCAGGCAGTTTGACGGCATCGAGTCAGGTAACCAACCACAAATCCCAAGCACAGCACTTTCACGCCAAACGTGCACACGAGTTATATTAGCTAACTCGTGTTCAGCTAAGTCACGCCATTAACTAATATTGATATATACGATTATTCTGGATCCTAAGGAAAATCCCTTCAGACTAAGCAAATACAACTAAATATGACTCCTGATCGGGTATGCATGAAAAACACGATATAATCACACATAAAATGCGCATAATACAACTATACGCGTCTGCCCCTGGGCACGAGCGAATTAGTTTTTATTAGTTGCACGAGACATACTTCGGCCAACTTAAATAACAATATAAAACAGTCAATAATTAAGTAACCATAGCAAACGCCAGCAAAGCCATTTTTGCTGACCATCTTGAAGCACCTATATACACGCGAATGCTACCTATAGAAAGAAAGAAAGAATGAATGTTAATAACGCAACGGCGAAAATTTTGACCGAAAGCAGTCAGCAAAAATATATACCCGATACTAGAGCAAAAACGAGAACAGTGGAACCAGAATCAACGTAATAATTAAGTAACGCATGTAATAAGGAAATAAAAAATAAATGTAATATTAGTAATCACAACACTAGCTGTAATTTAATAAAAAAAATTAATGTATCATATAAATGCACAAATATGTATCCAAACGTTTATAAGTAATAAAGCGTGGTCACATAATTATTATTAAACAAATAGCAATTAATGGTGTCGTGTAGATACCGACGGAAATGGCTGGTTGCATAAATAAACATAAGTCCGTATCAAACTTGAGGGTAAAACTAGTTAAACCCTTTCGTAATGAAATACAGTAATCTAAACAAATCCTTTAATCAAACACGAAACCCATAAACAAATTTGCACAGAATATATAAAAATAAAATTGCGTCTCCATGACACTGGCACACCACCGACTTGTACACCGGCGAAGTCGCCCGACGCTTACCCAGCAGAACAGGGAGTACACCGCCACCGAGTAAACGAAGCGCTCCAAAACTCAAGAAAGGCGGAAGGTACACATCATAACTCGCCACGATAAATACCTACAATACCACGCATTACCTTAAGATTTAAGACAAAAAAGTGTACCGCCAACGAAGGTATTAACAAAAATTACGTACCCTTCCAGCCGGACAGACAACGCGATCGATAACAGAATTATCGCGCAAGGTCCTTTCATGGAAAGTAGACTGACGTCGGCAGGGACGAAAAAGTCGCAGAAGACCTAAGGGATCATGCCCTTCAGCCTCCCAAATATCAGTGCAATCAATTTTAAAGAATCAGACCCGGAGCCCCCACCATAGAGAGACGGAAATCATCCTTCATGCACACGAGTCGACCAAACTAGGGATACAATTACTTATAATTTCTATATAATTTAATTGGACAAGAAGGAATATCGGACAACTTACAACACCATGGCATGAACAAGACAACGCCGCACTCTCGAGCCTGTCACCCACCCCTAGATGAAGTGACGTAACCTTCAGCACCTCAGCCTCAGGATATTTTCGCGTGACAGGGCAATACAAGACGTTATTCTCTTGTAACGTAACTCGTAATATTACCTCCTTAAATAAGACATTAAATAAAGAAGAAAATCCTGAACACACAAGTATTAAAATTGTGCAACACTTGCCGCACCCCCTTCGGGACAAATAACCGAATGAAAAAAAGAAGCAGGCGAAAAACCAATATAGGTTCACATATCGAAAACAAAATACTCAATGGGCTCTAACTGAGAAATACGTCCGAACTAAGACTAAGCTAAGGCGATAATGAAGACGGAGACAGATACTCCATATAAACGCTATAATGTACGAAACGCTATAATGTGTTAACTGGAGATGCTGCGCCAGCAGCAACAAATCCACGCTAATTCCGAGAACGACAAACAGACAATAAGGAGTCCAACATAAAACATACAGGACCGTCGTTACCATAAGAACAAATGAAATTATAAGAATAAAATTAGCTATAAGTACCAAAAACAAAACAAACAGTCAACTCCCGCAAGACCACGACTCAAGCCAGGCCAAACACTCAAATAAGAGGTAGCAGCACGAACTCGCCATGCGTAACTATAAGAAAACTATTTGATGATACAAATAAACTAAGCGGGTCAACAAAATAACGATAGGAATAATAAGGATTTATTAATAAATATAGAAAATAATATACAGTAATAAGCAAGAAAAAAAATACAATACCTTATAAGGTAATAAGTCCCGCCAATTTCACAGAGAGTGAAGACGCCGATGCAGCACCTCTTATTACTTTGCGAACCAACTGGAGTCAAGGACAACAGAAAAATGGATGAAATAAAAACGACATAAATATATCAATTATTATCAAACAATCGAGCTAATAAACCTTTTAGGGCCAGTTACAAATAATAAATAGAAGAGGAATAAATAAAATGCCATTACAGTACAAGATGACAATAACGCGATACAAGTATAGTACGTCAAACAAACCAACAAACCTACAGTTAGTCTGAAATACATACATACATATATGAGTGTGCGGGCATGTATGTGCGTGCATACGTACGTGTGTGTATGTGCTTCTGTGCGCTTGTGTTTCTGTGTGTGTACGTGTGCGTGTATGTATGCGTGTGTGTTTGTATGTGCGTACGTGCGTGTGTGTGTGTGTGTGGGCCTGTACGTAAGTAGGTGAATGTGCGTGTATGTGTCTGTGTGTGTTCGTGTGTGCATGTATGTGCGTGCGTATATGTGTGTGCTTATGTAAGTGTGCTTGTGTTTGTGTGTGTGTACGTGTGGGTGCATGAGCACCCGTGTTCGTGTGAGTGCGTGCGTGTATGTGTGCGTTTGTGTGAACTTGTGTGTGTTCTTGTATGTGCGTGTATTTACGTTAGTGTGTGTGTGTGCGTGCACGCGTGTGTATGTGTGTATGAATGCGTGTGTATGTATGTATACTGTAGCTTGGTTTGGATATATGCAATACATACTCTATATGCGTTCCTCAACGCATCAAAACTGTATAGGGAAGGGTGGGGGACTATGGGCACCCGTAAATTCAAATGCCTGTAGATAATTTATTTTACACTGAATATACAAAACAAAAAATACTAACGTACTCTTATTTTAATGGAGAAATTCTGCTATATAAATTATTTTTGTATCAAATATATGCTGCATAAAAATCAATATACATATTTTGTATTTGGATACGGCACAATTGGCACGGGTGTGCCAATCATTTTTATTATCAATTATGAGGCAAAAAATCTTTTTTATAGTTTTAGAAGTATTATAACAATAAATAGAATGTGGTTAAGCATATTATATTTCATAATATTACTTTTTCTTTTTTTAATAGTGCATGCATAAATCGGCGCTTTTTTATACATGCAAGGTAGATGGAGAATCTGGCATTTTGAATCGTCCATGACCTCAGTAAAACAAATTAAAATTGCAAAAATGTTTAGATTTTTAAATGTTTTGCAAATTCTGAAAATTGTTGTAAATTCTTGATAATTTTGAAAATTATGAATATTTAAAAGTTTTAAAAATTTGTAAAAACTGAAAATTTTTTAAAAATTTTAAACGTTTTGAAAATTTTGAATATGTGAAAATTTTGTAAATTTCTAAAAGCTGAAAACTTTTAAAAAATTAGAAATTTTTGAAAAATTATAATCACATACGATGATGTTGTTTTATGTACAATTAAAATTAATTTTTGTTAAAGGTATTAAAAAAAAAAAAAAAAACTATAAGCGACCAGCAATGCCTGTGCTTCTTGTGCCCAACCCCTGTTTCCCGTTTTGCCCAACTTTGAGCTTTTAACTTTATTGAATTTTAATTATCTCAGTAGAAAAAAATTAAAACCTGTGCAAACGTAAATTAGGATATATAAGCTTTATGATACGTATTTTTTTTCGAAGACATTAATACCTCGTTTCTTACTTTACTACGTGTTTGGAATTATGCAAGTATTTAATTTTTCTTTGCTTACAATTTTTAATCCAATTTTATAATATCTTACACATATTTTTTCTTTACTTTTTCACAATGAGTACAATATTTGTTCACTGTTTCTTAAATCTACAGGAATTTTTTTTAAATACTAATTTTGAAAATAAGTGCCCCTATAACCCACCGTGCCTGTCGTCTCCCCCGCCCTCGCACGATGCCCCACCCGCCCCTAAAAACATACATACACGGTATGTATCACAACAGCGCTCCTTGTGTCGGAATCTGAAAGTGCGGTAATGGGTTTAACTACTGATAAAGACACAGGTAAACATAGAGAGCAATACGTTTTTCATTTATTTACACGATATTCTAAACTTTTCACTTTCTTCAATCGATTTTACATGTACCACTATAGCTTATAACATCGGTATAATTAAAAATGTATTACTATGTGCGTTTATCTGTGTATTTATCAGCTGTTATACCCAGTAGCTTACTTAATGATTAAGCTGATTTATTTTTACGCCATTAAAAAAGATAGCGCTTTTTGTAGTTTAAAAGCTCAAAATAGCTATACTTTAGATTGATAAATAAATTATATACGGGGTATTAAAAATACTGAATTATAATCTAAACAATTCTTAATATTGTAAACGATCGTATTGGCGTATTTTTGAATCAATGCGCTAAATCATAAAGACTCTTAAATAATTCATTTTCAGCTACACTAAAAAAAACAGTAATTTGGACACAATATAATTCGAATATTCTCAGAAGTAAATATAACATTGTAAAAATATATACAGTACATTGTTCACTATTCTAATATCAATTTTATATTAAAACACGATAATAATTGACTATATTACTGTTTTTTTTGGTTAGCAAACATTGAGTTATTCAAACCCACATATAATTGTCAAACACACACAAATTCTCTATTATCTATGTTTTCAAGGCTATCACGTTTTATGTTTTCAGCGACTTTTAATTTTTCCCTTCTCAACTTGTGTCTGTCAATTATCAGCGATTGATCGGAGTTTGAAATTACACCAACATCTTGCAACGCAACAGTCGCAATCGCTGAGGCAGCTCTGTCTGATACACCATATCGTTGACTAATTAAAGCTGTATTTTCTAAATTGACTCTCGTTTGCGTTAATGAAGATGGTGGTGCCTGACTCGTGCTTGGCTTATAAAATTCTTGAGAATCGGGAGTATTATTAGTACTCATTTCTTCTGACGAAAGTGGTTCGACACTAGGCGTACTCGTTGCAACATCGAGCTTTTTGTATGGTGCTGAGCTTTTTATTTTTCTCTCCATTCTCATTTGCAACTTTTTAATTTCTAAATGATCCACAGAACCTATTGCTAAACGTCTGCTACTCCTTTGATCTTCAAGAAAAGCCCTTTCTGATAAAGGTACTTTCTTGTCTTTAGGACAATTGCAATTGCTAATAGGTTTACACTTGCATGCCGCAATGTCAAAAAGCTTTAATGAATTTTTTTTTAAATTCTTCTATTTTGTCATCAGCACGTTTACGGGTGATATTTTTTATTTTGATATACTTCTCATGATACGCTAATATCATGGCTTTTACTCTTTGATGGGAGAGAATGGGAATCAAAACTTTAGCATAAATCTGCTCAACTTTCAGACTAACTATTTCTGCAATATCAGTAAATGAAGGCTCTCTTTTACCACCTGATTTTAAACCAAGAAATCTCCTTTCCTCAAGACAGCACTTAAACACGCCCTCGTACGTAGGCAGAACATGCTGACTAAGATCCTTCGGCCGTCCGAAAATCGGACATTCGAAATTTCTAGCAGAGAATTGAGAAGATTTCAACATTCTCAGTAAATACACTGTCGTGATAATGGTGCGTGATAATTATATAATATCATCCGTCAAGTATGTGCCCGTACCAGCCTCTCTTTATGCCCCTTTATTAACAGCTTTACTTGCGGGCAGGAAAAACGCGTAGCCACCTAGCGACCGTTAACGGAAACTATACTTATGAAACATATGGCGCTATTTTTTAATTTCTCAAATTACTAGTTTGCTTGAAATATTATTATAAATAATCTTGAATATAACTAGTATGAACACAATTTTTAATATGTTTTAATAAATTTAAACAAATTATTATTAGTTATTAGAATGATAAATCCTCCAACGTGTATAGATCTATTACTTTACTTTATGCAACTATGAAATGAAGTTATCCATATAAATTTTTATTAACCTAAAAACGCACACATGTGCGATATGCCACAAAGTGTATATAGGCAATATATGTATATGATATAATCAATAAGGTAATATGCTATGTAATAAACTGTCGTACCGAATAAAGTATCTTATTCACGTTTCAGAAATAATCAGAAGTATAAAAAATACCGTTTTTCTGCGATTCCGCGTTTTTTTTTTCGTTAAAATCGAAAACATAAAGGCTCTTGGCAGAACAGAAAACTTTGACTATATGCTTCAACCAAAAAAATTTCCTTACTTTTGTGTACATTCGCAACTTTTCCACACTAAGGCATTTCGATTTTTAAAGTTTTTGCATTTTCACTCCACCCTAATGTGTATGTGTGTATGCGCGAGCGTGTATATGTGTGTGTGTGTGTGTACATGTATGTGTGGTTTTATGTGTACTTGTGTGTGTGTGTGTGCGTGTGTGTGCATGTATGTAATGTGTATGTGTGTGCATGTGCGTATGTGTGTGTGCACTTGTGTTTTTACTTGCATGTTCGCATGCGTGTGTGCGCATGTGTGACTGTGTTTTGTTTGTCTGTGCATATGTGCGCACGAGTTGTAGTTTCTGTGTGTGTCTGTATGTGAGTATGACTGTGTGCGCGTGTGGAAGTGTATGTATGTATGCTTGTGTGTGAAGCTGCCAGAGTGGTCTAATGATTTTTTTTAAAGTTGATAGGTAGACGAAGAAATAGTTTTTTTCAACTTTGACATGAAATAAACCTTTTCTCATGCCTTAAAGTAGCGTAGAAAATCGCGAATTTCGAGCGTGTTTGTAAAAAATGTGAAAAAATATTTATTTAGCGAGGAAAAGAGTGAGGCGCGGAAAAAAGTCATTTTTCTCCGCATTTGACACGAAAATAACTGTTTTCTTGCTTCTCAAAAATCGCGAAAAAATGTAGGAAATAAGCTGAAAATAGCGCGAGTTTCCATTAAAATAGAAATAAGAAAAGGTGCAAGTATTTGAACTGTACGATTAAGAGTGAAAATTAAAAATACAACAATTTTCAACTGCGTTGTGCACGACTAGAAATACGCGATCATCTATCCAACTTTCATGCATAACAAAGGCCCTATCATGCCTTTGTTGATAAAAATACGGTGTGTAACACGGGAAGAAAAACTATTTCAGACTCAGGCGAGGTATTTTCAGCACTTGTCTTTGCCTCGTGCTGAATGCCTCACCATCGTTAAAAATAGCTCATTTTCTCCCCTAGTTGCACAATCTAATATTTTGGTACGCTAAAAATGGGCATTCTGTAGAATTTTTTGAAAATAGATATTTTTTGGCCATTATTAAAAATTCAACAAAATTTACTTGGTCATACATGGGACCTTAGGGGCTGAAATTTTTTTTTTTTATTGTCCTGATCTTACGAAGCATGCAGCTTAACTGTCTTACTACTTACCTCTTATTACTATATCTGTATTATTCACTTTTTATTTATATAATCTTTTAAATTCTCACCTGAGAACTCACATGAGAAAACACATGAGAAAACAGATGTGACTCTCGTGCATAATTTCATATGCTTTCTTATCTGATTTATCATGTGAGATCGCATATGAGATATCACTTGTGAATTTTCAGTAGTTCGTTTACAATCAGTTGGATATGTACATCATAGTTATACATATATACCCACATATATTATATACATAGACGTAGTACAATAGGAAAATAACAAAACAATGGATATAAGGTTAAGAAAGGTAAAGGGAATAATATTTAGAGTAATAGTAATAATTATTATCATTTCTCGTTTATAAATAATAATAATTGATCATATTAAGCCTTATCTAAAAAATATCAATTAAGTCAAAAATACATATATATATATTCAGCAGTATTAACATTAAAACAAGGATATTATATTAATATCATTATCATAGGCATTAGTCAAGGATTTAGAAATAAATCAAAAATAAAAATAAGCAATGGACTTCTGAAAAATAAAAACGTAAAATATTTACGGTAAAATAAAGTTGTTACGTACGAAGTTATTAATATTATTAGTATAATATCATAATCATTAGGCAAATATTCCCTCCGCGGTTGCCTGGATTGACGCCGAGGAGTAGACTTCCTGACATGAGGATGCGCAGCAGTCTTCCCGGTAGGGCTTGTAGCCGAATGACTTGCTAGTTCGCCTGGAAGTCAAAAGGTGACTAAATGGTAACCGAACATAACAATCATTACCCTACACTTATCACACGCACTACACTCAACAAAATACTCAAACACCTCCTCTCCGGCGGTACGCTAGTCGTGAGACAGATGCACAGAAAATCACCCGACCCGATTGTTCTCAAGCGGGGGCACGCTGGGAGTATCCGGACCCCTGTCGGTTGTTCCAATCGGCATGGGCGAAGGGTTGATTTGAGCCTAGCTCTGCCGAGGCGGTCAGTTCCGGCACGGGATCAGAAGCCGGTCGCTTCCGACCCTGATCAGGAAGTGCGTATTGGGTAGGGGTATCGGAACTCCTATTGCTCCGGACGAGCCCTGGAGCTTTCCGGGACCGGGAAAGCGAAGGCTGGGCCTCGGGGATCTGGGGTAGAATCAAAGTATCCGAGGGTGTACCCGTTCCCAGCTATTTCGGCCGGCCCCTACGCACGAAGCGCCGGTTAATAATCAAGAAAGAAAAAGTACCTACAAAACCAAGTGATGAGCCAGAAGGCAGGTCAACCTCAAACCTGTGCAGAAGCGATGGTGGTAGTGGAGCAGCTTGCTCCAAAATCGTTACCGAGCGGCACACAACAGCTCAGCAGTCCGGAGATAAATAGCATTGAGGAGTTCATAAAGGTTATAAATGAAATCCTCAAAAATATGGAAAAAGCGTTGGAGAAGCAGCTTGGAGTTAATAACACTATCAAGCACTATCCCCTATATATACCACTATACCCTATCTCGTCGAACTTTTCGACTCTTGGAAGGATCGTCTGCTTCCCAACATCGAAAAGTGCAGCCCAATAGACACTATAGGAGCCGCGGTTACCTCAAGCCAGCGGATTCAAAATAAGAGGTGACGATCGCTAGACACGGACTCCGACACACGGCGGTTGCATTCCGAACTAGCCCCACACTATCCGGCTGTGTGGACCCAGTCGGGTGTACCTTAGGTGGCATTTCCTACACCTTCAAAAAAAAAATTAGACAAATAATTAGAAATAGAGAAAAATAAAACAAGCCATAAACGTGGACGCTATCATACGCCATGCTAAATACGACAAGCATGAGCGCAGCAACACGCATTTATGTAGCGTAAGCGAAATGAACCCTGGAAGAACCCTGGAAAATGCTAATTAAACCTAACCCCACCGGCGGCAGCCAAAATCGTTTTTTATTAATAATAGTGACCACACATTGTAAAATAGCCAAAAGTTTTCAAGGGTATATAATAGCCTTGGAGATATTTAAAAGTTATTTAAGATTTTCATAAATATCGAACGTTGTAAAAATCGATTTTTATTAATAATATTGCCCCCATAGCATAAAGTAGCCGAAAGTTATTGATAATATATGATTCCTCCTGGAAATAAATTAAAGGATTCATTTACATAAAGAAACTCGTTAAATGCCATATAATAAATTACGGCTACATAATTACAATATGGACAAAGTAAGCCGCATCCGGTCCATTATTATGATGCATATAATGCAAGGCCCGGTCCAACTTAGCAGTGGGATGATTTCGAATGAAATCATGATAGGCTCCCACCATTAACTCCCCAGGAATCAGAGCCAACCTTCAAGCTAAATACTGGAAAAAAAATAATCGATAACTCGAGCGAAACAGCTTTATTTTATCTGAGAAATTCTAGAAAGATAGCTTTCAACAATCGCTTGGCTAAGCTCCTTGCCCAGATCATGAGGATTTTGTTTCCAAGATAGTTGAGGTTATGTCATTTTCCAAAATTTTGATCGCTTATATCCCAAGAACTGCGCAAACATCCTTTTTAATCAACCAATGCTCATTTTTCTTACCTCTTCTTAAGGATTCGGAATCAGAAACAAATTTTAAGATTCTTTGGTTCATTCTTGTTTTGTAACGATTTTATTTTCTACTTTAAGATATTCAGATATTTATTTTAGGATGGCAAACCGTTTACAAAATTTAGATAATTATATAAACCTTGACGTGCTAACATCTGATTACACTTAATTTAAATATTTATAATAAATTACGTACAGGGAAAAATTGCCATTGATTAGTATTGTTACCTATCGATCTGTAATTTTAGTAACAAGGTTATCTTGTGTCAAACCATCAAAAAAAGGCACACACTTTTCGAGCTATTATGTAGAAAGAGATATAGCAATTTAAAAGTAACTTATTAAACTTTGTAACCTAAGAAAAATAACAAATAAGTTACGTAAAGTATATATCTGGAACAAATACGAAAATTTTTTATCTCAATATAACACTTACTACATAGGCTGGGGTCTCCAGCCACTGGCCACAAGTAAGACATTGAGAGGATCTTCCTCATCCGCAACCACTTCCTTCAGTCCGTAAAAATACAAAAAATAATTAAACTTATACCTAATCCAACTATAGTTATTTAACTACTGAAGGTACTTACATAAATATCGCCGCCACCTCAGTTAGGGTCCCACGCGTATGAATAATTGGGATCGACAAAGAAAAGCGAAAACACCTCAAAAACACGCACAATTACAATATAAAAAAAATACAAAAGACAGATGCGCACGCTGCACTACTAACAAGTATGCTAAAAGTACAAGCGCAGCTTTCTGTTATCAAGATACCTATCCGTTTACTTCCCGAGCATAGAAAAACGTACAAAACTACGATATAAATCTGAACAGCAGCTTACCCAGAATATTATATGAAATAATTATTCTTAACACTAAGAAGGACAACATAATTCCTAAATAATAAAAAAAACACTCTGAACCAATAATACACCTTCTTCCACCGATTTTAGGAAAACGTAATTATAAAATTTATTAACAAAACCAATAAATCATAAAGAGGTCCAATTAATTAAATTAACCACAAAAAAGAATAATATATATGTCCACGTCGGGAATCGACCCACGACCCTCAATTTTTGTAAAGCTCGTTTTTCGCGCCAGTTCATACCGTAGGCAAGGTAGAACTCTAGCACATAGGATACATATGAACCCATATGAATAACTCACCTCCAGCGTATTATTATTACAAGGAGAGTATAATCCTGTACATTAACAAATACATTACTAATAAAAACATAAACTAATACAACATCACATTATTACAATACAATAACATTAATAACAATAACTACATAAATAAACCGGAAGATATAATATAAAGATAAGATAATAAGATAAGATATTGTAAGGACAATGTTCAGAAAATGTAGAATAACCAAAATAATATAGCCTAATTCACCCCATAAGCGATATATACGTGTATGTCGGGCTGAATATCAGCAGGCATACAACAACGATAAACGAAGAGAAAAACATTACAAAAGAATCTCTGACAGGTGTTCATTGACCGGGGAGATGAAAGGAGGAATAAATCTACAGCCAATCAAAAGAAATCCTGGCCTATTACTCGAAAGACTCAACCGATTGGAAACACCGTCTACGACCTGAAAATAGTACAACGGATAAATTTAAAACCATTCTTTTTACGAGAAAATAAAAACTAATTGAGTCATGGCACGTGTTAGATAGAAAATGCGCGCACCAAAGTGAGATATGTTTACATAAGCAACAACTGATACAGATATATGTATAATCAGATTAAGGACACCATGAAAAATGCGGACACGAAGTGCACAAAAAAGACCGAATTCTAAGAGCCCGGTTCTTGGCGATAGGGAAAATAAGTCGTTCCTTATTCGAGACTCTCGACTTAGAAGCAGTGGAAGAGCTAAAACAAATCATAGAAGTAGCTGCAAACGATACCCACCAATAAGCCAAGTTGGTAGTTAACCAAATAGAACTCACTTATACCGAATTCGGAGTCCTACATGTCAAGGCCAACGATCTCGATGTGGCCGATCGAAAAATGATCGCACAGCAAATATAAACGCAGGAATAGAGCGACTTCTGCATCGTGCCAGCACTACTTGAGGATAATCTACTACAATACGAATTAGACACCGAAGTATTGACAGACGCTATTTTATTCGCGACACAAGGAATAGTCCATCCAAAATTCGTTACACCCGAACAAATCGAGAAGTTCGAAATCTTGGTCGCCGAAACGGTATCAGAAGCAAACTTCCAAACGACGATAACATGAGCACCACGGATTTGATTAAGACATCAGATGTCTCAATAATCTTTTCAGACTTCCACCTAGTTTATTACATAGGATTACCATTATAAGATTACGCATCAATGGATTTATATAAGGCCTTACCCTTACCAGTTCGACAACACTCACTAAATGCAACAGCGGCATTTACCTACATATGGCCGGAATCCCAATATTTCTCGTTAGACAAAAGGTTAAATTCATATTTACCAATAACATTAGACACTTTAAACAAATGTAAAAGTCTAAATAAGCTATATATATATATATATATATATATATATATATATATATATATATATATATATATATATATATATATATATATATATATATATATATATGTGTGTAAAGAAACCGAACTACCACACAGGACCACCGAAAACATCGTATGAGAAATAAAGTTAAGCGTACATAAAACCCCGCTAGACCTTTCTTCATGTAAGATAAAATTAATTAGATTAAGAGATACATTTTGGACAAGAAGTAGCATTCAAAATACATGGATCTTTTCCACTAATGGAAAAGAAAGGGTCTTCAGTAATTGCAAACGGTCATCAGATAGTGCGTTCGATATTGAGGGAACCAGGATGCTGCACAATGCAACATGGCTACACCACATGCACAGACAATATATGCCTCTCAGCTTCCCGTGAAATAAGGGTTGATTATACGACAATTTTATTTAATGAAACAACCTTAGATGTAATGTCGATAGTAAATAACTCTAATTTAGCTTACGTGTCTGATGTTAAAGACACTTTAGAAAAGGAAGAAGCCTTAAAAGCTCTTAATTCGCAAGGAGGCTCGCCCACGCGTTCTTTTAAGTTAGGGCATGATTTTCACGAAATCATAGATAAAACTAGAAGAATCGGAGAATATAAAACCACCTAGCAAAGATTTTCTTGCTTGAAAACTTCACTGACTTACTCAGGAGGCGCGATTTTCGATTGGTAATTTGGAAAGGTCCAACCTTTAGGGGGGCCCCGCTACTAATGCGTAAGAAGATGTTTTCAGACAACTACAATGCAGCAGAGCAAACTTATTAAAGGGCAACGCAAGCAGAAGGGTGGAATCAACGGATGGTGGCATGATGTAACCTATGCCATATTTCATACCATCACCATCCGTGAGCCTCAGCTTACCAAACCTATAGAAAATTTCCTGGACGAACGACCTACCCATACAGCCCCACACGATTTCCAGGGCCGCTTCAAACGTGCAGATTCTGAGTATAAGCGAATTCAGTCCAAGCAACGAAAGAAGAGAGACAAGAATATAAAATTTGTATTAATTGTAATAATCGAAAGAAGAGAACTTTTATATACGTATATAAATAGGAAAAGAAAGAGAGATCCACTAGGTAGAAATATTGTAATATAGGGAAATATTATATAATGCGACTAAATATACAACATCCTACACATACATACACAAACTATGTAACAAATACACAAATATTAGAAAACAACAATTATAGACCGCTCGACAACCTAAGCAATTTTCTAACAGCAGTGAATAGATAAAAAAAATAGACCGCACGACAACCTAAGCAAATTTTTTAACAATAGTGAAACAAAGATCCATTTCTTGATTATCTATAATTGTAAACATAGAATGTATAAGTGAAATATAGTAAAATAGGACGTTTTTAAATTTGTTTTTTATTTAATTTTTTTAGAAATTTTTTTTTAACTATACGCGCGTGGGTTAGTTTTTTGGAGATTAAGGGTAGGCCATCGGGGTCGACGACCCACGGCCTCGGACATGTTACGTACAATAGTAACACAGCAACACGCTGGCAAAGCCCGCGATTCTCGAGCACCGAATAGAAGGAGAGAGAAAGGGCAGCCCGCGCATACTTTATAAAAGGAGGGCCCGACGCTCACTCGCAAGCGATTCTCCACTCGACCATGAGAAGACTACCAGTAGTGAAGACTCAGAGACCACACACGAGGAGGACCACGACTAGTCGAGACGCGACCATTATCTGAGTCCGCATGTCACTTATTCTCGAGATCTCTCTTTTGAACCAATCTCTGTTAATATATTGGTCAATAAACCTACCCGATCATTTCATTCCGCCGGAATTCACTAACAAACACACGTAATAACGTAAATTATCTCAAGTAAATTACATCAAGATATAACTGAACCCATTAAATATATACGTATTACATGCACAAAAATGAGGTTGGAAAAATTGTCATAGCTCCAGAGCAAAGCCTAGGGGTAAAACGAAACATTGATATACAATTCTACTATGTTTAAACTAACTTTTGAAACGTGGTACGTTAAGTCTGGAGCATGTAAAAATTGGTGGCAGTGACAAACTTAGCGTTTTTAAAAAAAAGACCTAAGTTTGAAATACTGTAACGTGGATTATAGTTGACCAATTTTAACGTTTCAAAAAATAAATTAAAGGTGTTTTTAAGACGAAAAAACTAACATGTGGTAGATCTGATTTTATGTAGAAATACTAAGATGGTAAGCGATCAAATATAAGCTAAGAATAAAAAAAAATTATTTTTACATTCAACTCTGTTGGAATAACCTATTGAGCTGCCAAAGGGATCCATTTTTTTTTTTTCATAAAGTTAACCACCATAGGAAATTCAGTAAATTATAACAGGAGCTAGGAGGAGTTCCATGGGCTAAAAGAGGTGAAAAAGAGTTTTTTTTTCATATATTTTCATACAAAAAATTTGCAACCCTTTTCGTAAACCCCTCTCTGCAACGCTTTTTAAAAATTGGCTGGAAATACATATATATATATATATATATATATATATATATATATATATATAATAATAATTTATAAGAAATTCTCCCCGAAAATCCTTTCGTCTGCCGTCCTCCTGACATTCAAAAGTTACAATTTAATTTTACAGATTGTGTAGTTTACGTACATATGTATGCGGCAATATTATTTTTCTTATGATTTTTAATTGGGTTTCGTACAGTATATGATTTTTATGGTTTTATGGGGATGACTTTTGACTTTTCTGAGCTTTCGTGATTTTTATGAGCTTTATGGAATTTATGAGGTTTATTATTTTTCTCGGTTTTACGGAGTTCATAATGTTTATGGGTTTAATGAAGTTTATGGATTTCATAGGTTTTATGATTTTTATGATTTTAACTGTATGTATGGATTTCACAATATTTATAGGTTTTATGGGCTATATAATTTATCGGTTGTATGGAGTTCATGGAGTTTATGATTTTTATAGATTTTATGGATTTGTCACGCTCGACAACGTAAATGGTATTGAAAAATATAAAATTGAATTTAAATTCAGCTTTCACTGCAACCAGCCATGGTATTGGATTGTGACGCTCTTTTGAGTGCAATATATGTGCATGGGTGACGGGTAATAGCACCTCGTCACATACTCTCTCTGTCTCTCTCTTTCCTTACCCTCCGGGTTTTCTCGCTCCCTCTGTTTGTCACTGGTGATGCCTGTAACAGCTGTGACAATTAATTACATATTTTATATGAGAGAGAGAGAATATATGACGAGGTACAATTACCGTAACACACCCCTTCCCCAGACGCTGCTAGCCGTAGGTGTGCCAGCTCAACACCTACAGTTATCTCTCTCAATAAGTAAAAAAAAAAGAATGTGAGAAAATCAAAATTCAAAAGAAAATAATAATGTAAAGAAAAATATTAGAGTAATAATCATTTTGCTGTAAAAGAAAGGTAGTATAAATAAAAGTACAAAAAGGGTATCTTTTTCACTCTCTTTATTCGAAGGCGTCTTCGCATATTGTTTCCGCCTAGCGATATTCGCTGTATTCGCGCTATTGAGGTCTCGCATTTCTAATTTTGTTCTTCACCGTTTTAGACCGCGTGCCTCGAGGGGGTACGTCACATCGATGCGCAGGTGGTTTAGTGGAGCCCTTTGGTCTCCCTCGACCTCTTTTAGGTATGCTTTTCGCGATTTCCGCAGACGATGCGTCGCGATCAACGCTTACGTCGCGTACTCTACTGGGTCGCTTACCTACATTGTTACTGACGACCCTATACTTACGCATGACTACTACTTTTGTTTGACGCAGTCTACCACGCTTTTTCCGTACTACTAAAACATATCATTCGCTCGCGACTAGTCTGGCCGAAACTCGCGGTGACTTGGTCCCTCGCTGGCCTTCGAAGCATCTCAAATCATTCACGAAGATTTGTTCCACCTTATTGCCATTTTTTCCAGTCAGTTGATAGGTGTTATAACTTTGCTTCTCTGAAATGACGTATGGCCCAGTATATATAGGGGCCCATTTAGTAGTAATTCTTTGGAGCGTACATGAAAGTATGCGATTATGCCGCAATTCTTTCCCGCGAACAGAATACTGTACATCTTGCCGCTTGCTATTATAGTATTTAGTTTGGCGTTCTTGCGCTTTTGCTGAATTTTTGGCCGCTAATTCTCGCACTTCACGCAGTTTATTCATAATTTTCTAACGCAGCTGTTTCTGCTTTATGTGCTGCGACGAGTTCTTCTTGCCGTCGCAACGTACTTGGAGGCACAGGGTTGCGTCTGAACTTCCGAAAAGCTGGTGACAATTCCGTAGATTCTTGCATGGCGGTATTGTAGACAAACACTAGCTCGGGAATATGTAAATTCCAAGTACTATGGTTTGTTTCTATATACGACGTGATCATGGTCTTGAAGGTGTGGTCTACTCGCTCTACGGGATTTGCTTGCATATGATACGGTGGTATCGTCGTATGGACAACTCCATGTTCTTCAAGGAATCTGTCCACAGTCTTGTTCTTAAATTCCGTTCCATTATCAGAGTGGAACGTCTCCGGCACTCCGAAGCGTAGGAAGATCTTCTCTCTGAGTTTCCGTTTAATCGTCTTCGCATTAGCCTTGCGAATGGGGATACATTCCACCCAGCGCATGAAATGTTGCATGAATACTAACAGGTATTCATGACCGCGTGGTGTACGAAAGTTGGAGCCTATAATATCCCCAGCTACTACTTCCCACGGCTTCGTGATAATACGCCGGTCTATAAGTCCAGTGGGTGCTAATTGGATAGCTTTGTATTACTGGCATACTGCGCAGCGACGCACATAATCTGCCATGTCCTTATAAATTGATGGCCAATAATATAGCAATGCGATACACTCATATGTTTCTACGGGTCCCAAATGTCCAGCTGTATGCTCGTCATGCCCTTCATGTAGGACTTGCATCCGCTTTTCTTTTGGTAGGACTAGCTTCCAAGCATCCTGGTCCTCTAAAAGATCTTCGATCGAAGGATCTGATCGATAATAGTACAGTCGGTTGCCAACTATTTTCCAATATGGATGCTCCGTAGGATCGGCGTGAACTTTTGCTTTCATCGACAGACATTAGGCATCACTAGCATCCTAGTCTGGGCAACTGACTGACGAAACGGCACCCAGTTGACCTTGCCTTCTCTGTACTCTACCTCGAAGTCATAGGCAAGCATTTTAAGAGCCCAGAGTGCCAAGCGTCCTGTGGGGTTCTGAATACTTTGTAAGGATTTCAGACTACGATGGTCTGTAATGACTTTGAAGTGATAACCTTCTACATAAGATCGGAACTTTCTTTTGGCCCACAGTACTGCGAGTCACTCTCGCTCGGTTGGTGAGTAGTTCTTTTCAGCGGATGTCAACGTGCAACTCGCAAAGCACAACACGTATTCAACTCCATCAATGTTTTGCGTGAGTACCGCTCCCAAACTGGTGGCGCTAGCATCGGTTTGTATGAGAAACTGCTGGCAAATGGAGTGACTATGCAACATAGGAGCAGATTTGATGAGCGCTTCAATCTGTTCGAACGCCATCTGCTGCTCATCACCCAATACATACTTGACATTTGATCTCGTAAGATGGCTAAGCGGGTCTGCAATCGTAACGAAATCATTCAAAAATTTCCAGTACTACGATGCGATTCCTAGGAACTGTCGAAACTGTTTGAGATTTTTCTAAGCAGAAAACTCCAATACTGGTGAGATCATTTCTGGAACAGGACGGGATCCATCTCGGTCTACGAGGACCCCTAAAAATCTAACTTCAGTGCGGCAGAACTCGCTTTTATCAAAATTGATGGTAAGGCCGGCATCGATAATTCTGTGGAGAACATACTCAACCCATATTAAGTGCTCTTCGAAAGTTTCTGTTGTTATTATCATATCGTCCATATATGAGTAGGAGTGTGGTTCAAGCTCAGGGCCGATAATTTTGTCGCTCAATTCCTGGAACGTTACGGACCCGCCAGATATGCCATATGGGAGAGAACAGAATTCGAAAAGACCTAGGCCTGGCACTGTAAATGCGGTCAAGTGTCGTGATTCTTCATCTAACGGCACTTGATGATATGCGCTGCGCAGGTCAATACTGGAGATATAACGTGCTTTCTGTAATTTTCGCAGAATAGAATCCATGTAAGGAAGCGGATACGTAGGCACTCTAGTCACTTCATTCAACTTCCTATAGTCGACGCAAAAGCGGTAAGAGCCGTCAGATTTTCGCACAATTACAACTGGGCTGGACCATTTGCTATTGGATCTTCGAATGACCCCTGCATTCAGCTTTTTACGCACCTGTTTATGCATCTCATCCTCAAGTTTCGCTGATACTGGATAGTATAGTTACTTTATAGGCCGCGCAGATCTCACATCTATTTTATGTTTGATTAGATTGGTGCTACCTCAAGATACTTTGCCCCTTGGCAATACTCGATCCAGCATTTCTTTCAATTGTAAGCGTTGCACATCTGTAATGCCGGTAAGTCCAACAGAGGAGACAGATATTCGCTCATCGACCCCTACTGCCGCTACCTCGAGAGGGAGAAGTTCCTCAATCTACCTTCAGTTTATTTTCCCGAGGTAGGAGGTACGCGTTAAACGCTCGCTTAAAGTTTACACCGAGAAGACATCCTTCTGGTAACTCGAGTAGGATAACGATCTCTAAGTGGCGTCGTATTTCATTTATATCGAATGGCAAATCGATATATCCAATAACTGGTGAAATCTGACGATTAGCAATACGCACGCCTGGTTCTTTACTTTGTGCAATCCTCTTCTTACACGCTGTAGCAATTTGTAAGCCAACTGCTCCCATACATGTACGTGCAGCATCTCCATCATACAACTCCCACTTGTATCCACCAGCGTAAGTAATCTCTCTCGATGTAACGAGCTGATTCCTAAGTAGCGTCTTTCGCATCGTAAGCTACTATAGGTTCTCCCTCCGTCGCGATCGGTGAAAGAACAGGCTCAACTTGCGCTTATGCTTCATTGGTCCCATTAGAGTGAGCCGGTGAGGTCCTTAAGTTGGCTGCAGGGGTGGTAGGGACCTGTTCTATACACCCTCCCGGTCATTTCCCGCACACTCAGGACACGTTCTTGTAGTGTATCCTGGCCAGCTACAGCCCCAGCAGACAAGATGGGTACGGGGCCCAGGTATATGTGCTTTATTTTCGTCGCTGACCGGCTGGTGTGTGGAACTTTGGACTGCAACCTCTCTTATAATACGACCCTTTCAATCTTGTAGGAGCCGATTTTTGCGTCGGTGCTTTCTCAGCAGTTGACGATGGAATTTTCACGGGGCCAGTCAGAGTCAGCTGCTCTAGTTTTTCCTCGAGCAATTTTTCGATCATAGCTGAAATGTCTTAAAGTGACCTCTACGATATCGCTACCAGACTTGGAGCGTTGCATCTCGCACTCAATTTTTCCTCCACCAGCTTGTTAACCTTCTGGGTCAAATTTGTAGGCGAACCTTCAGCAATTGCAGACAGACTCAATTTGTAATAATGTATCGGTGCGCGTGGCCCTTTATACGCCAATTCAGGTAGCAAGTACTTATCAGCTGGAGGTGGTTCTTTCCAGCTACGCCGCACATGCACGACAGCTTCTGCCTGCCGCGCCAACTGAATCAAAGTATCTAGATTCGTGGTTTTCTCTTTACTCACGATCGCTTGCAACTCTGGCGACATATTTTGATAAATGAGTTGCAATTTCCTTTCATCGTCTTAATGCACTTCAAATTTATTAATGTATGAGAGCAGAGAAAATATATAATCTGTGACGGGTTCAGTAAATCATTGAGTGCGCGCAGTAGCTTCCGTCACTAACCGCTGTTGATAACAGCTATCAACGCCATAACAGCGCCGTGCTGCCTCGCAAAAGTCGTGCCAGGTGTGCCAATTCTTCCTGGATTGACGACACCATTGGAGTGCTGCTCCCTTCGGCAACTCCGTCATGGCATTCAAGAAGAACTCGTCCTCTATACGGGCCAGTGTGCGGCACTCATTCACGCGTAGCAGGAATTCTTCTATACTGCGACCGTCTTTCTCACCGGAAAACTTAATATTCCAGAATCGAACCGTTTTTCCAATATCATTCGTTCGATGATTGAAAAATGCACCGTTCTGCGATGGACGCGTTGTCTTGGAATACAGAGGCGCTCCCCTCCCCCAGATTCTTACAGGGTCGGGAGAGTCTGATCCCTTTGCTGAACCGTCACTGGTACTTTCTCTCTTGGTTGTTGTAGCATTGAGATAAAACTTGGTGTATTCGCGTTAAATCGCGATCTACCCCCTCTCGCAAGAACCTTTTCTCGTGCTCTTGGGTAATCATTCAGCTGATCGTCATCATCATATCGTAGGTCGAATGTGTCTTGAAAAGTAACACCTCTGTTGCCAAATATTGCTGCCTACCTAGGTCTGCGTCCTATTGCTAAATTTTGCATCCGCTAATACTTCGTCGAGCTTCTCTTCCAGACGAGTCTTCAGCTCTTCCATGTTTGTGCTATCAAAGCTGTCTATGAAATCAGTCGTTGTGTAGTTGCCCCGCAAGCGTCTAAATATTCTATCACTTTTCGCAAATTGCGTGCCATCGCTTTTCAATTCGAGCCTATTTAAAAAAATATCCAACTCTTGTCCATCTAAACGTAGAATCCACGCTTGGATCTCGGTTCCTACCGTTTCATCAAAGGAGATGTCGTATTGATTTACCATTTTCTTGTGTTATAATTAAATTTTCACTTTGCGTAGGATCCAAAAAAAAATTTTAATTTTAAGTATTATTAAGTTTTGAATTTTAAACGCAAGTTATTAATTCAAACATTCAATACTAAAATAAAGTTTATTTATTTTCATCAAGTAGATTGATGTACACAAATAACCAGTGATTATCACACAAAACAAAACAAATGTTTCTTTCAGTGTATTTTGTCAATGAAAGAATACTGTTTTTATCCGATATCAATTTGAATTAACTAACTTGCGTAACTCGCTATAAAAAAGAACGAATTAAAAAATCTTATTTAATTTCCTTGAAAATGGAAAATTAAATATTTTATGAAAAAACACAAAGAAAATTTTTCAAAAATGAATTAATTAAATAATTCATTAAATAATAATATTATTTTATCAAAATAATTAAATAATAATGATTATCAATAAAAATAAATAATAATAAATAATAATAAAAATAATAATAATAATAAAAATTAATATTATGATAATAATAATTAATATTATTTCTCAAAAAGAAAGTAAACAATAATTACGATTATTAATTAATTTAAGAAACCGTTGTTTATATATAAGGAACAGAACAATATTATGTTTAATCAAATAAATGAGCGATTCGAATATTATGGCCACGCAAATATTCGGCGGTTTAGTCACAGTTCAATTACATATACTACACTGTGACTACACGGACTCGCTCCTACACAACTATCTGTAGTCTATACAGTACAGTCACTGTATACACTCTCAGTATCGACAATATGCATGTAAAATTTTCAGTACACGCTGCTTTAGTATGAACCCATGCACTACCAGCATGTATTTTTCATACTCGAATATACGGTCAAATAACAAGCTAATCGAATAAACGAGCAAATATAATAAATTAGCCTGTAACCGAGCAAGTGGTCGAACGTTTTATTTGTTTAGTAGATTATTTATTTGAACATAAATCAATTTTGCAAACACATGATTAATTTTATAATAAAACTATTTAATTATCACAGCCGAAAACAAATGTAATGATAAACTAGAACAATATAGTGTGACGGGTAATTTCACATACCCTGTCACATGCTCTCTCCCACACAGACACACACACACAGATCATGTACTAACCTTTTATAGATGTTACAGGTGTCAACGCGGTAAAGGAAGAGAGAGAATTGCGAGCCGCATAGAGAGAAAGAGAGAGAGAGTATAAGCAGGGGGCGCGCAGGGGCGCGAGCCCCGATAGTTTTGTGGGAGCTAGTAGAGACGTTTAGGCAACCGGTAGAGACGGACGCGGGATATTTCACGGAAAGCGACGGGTGCCCTTGCGACGACCACCCGATATACCTGCGAGCCGGCCACCGCTATCCCCAGGGATTGTCTGGGGAAGAATTCCTTATCGTGCGGCGATCGCTGTCGAAGGCCAGGATTAAGGTGAGTCAGCAGTTATATCTCTCTCTTCCCAGGATATTCTTTCTCTCTCTCTATTTCGCGACACGCCTGCGAGGACGCACACTGCGTGTGAAGTGCGTAAGTGTTTCCCTCCCCAGTATTTGAATATATACATATTTTTATAGCTTCAGTGTTGTTTCTGGCTTTTTCCCTTTTCTCCACTCATTCATGTTCTCAACATCGATAATGGTATGTACCGCGGGTTTTACCGATTAAAACCCCGTTACATATAATTGGCGCCCTCCGGAAAAACTCACAGAGTTGTGGGGATTACATGCAAAACTAGCGATAAAGTGTATAGTGCGGTTCGCGTGGCGTATATTGTGAACGCGCGCGTCGAATAATATTCGAGTCAGCCGTATATGCAGACTTTGCGCGGAGAGTATATTGCCGCTGGAATGCGAGCACTCACGCGCAAAAGGTAAACAAACCGCGGCGAACCCTGGAAAATTCTGAGTACGGGTCAGGCCGGAATTAAATAATATTTCGGCAGTTTAGTGAATTCGAACGGCTGCTCGATTTATGTGGTCAACGTGTTTAACATACGAGGAGAAAATAACTTGTTGCTAGATAGATTTTTATAGGTAAGGGAACATATGCGAATATAATTTAGTGTAAAAGCGTCTCTCGCAAGTGGACAAATGTGTTTGTCAAAGAGTTTTTATAACAATTATTAGAAATAAAATATAATGATTAAAAATTTTCTTAATTAACGGTAAATAACAAATACATTTTTTTTTTTTTGTTGGTGTGTGATGAGATATTGCTATTTTAGTAAAAATAACATGTGAAATTTAATAAAATCACGCGGTATTTAAATTAATACAATCTCATATATTTAAAGCGAACTCGCATAATCAATAATACAAATACTTATTTCGTGACGTAAATAAATGTAATCTTATTGCTGAAAATTTCCTAGTATTTAAAGTGTGTAAGAATAAAATAAATATTGAAAATTTTATTTCGGAATTTGAGTAGTAGTATTACTCAGTATTGTGTTGGAAATATAGTTACATTTATATTCGGCTTTTCGAATTAAACAGTTTGTTTAGAAAATTAATCACTTGTTGACAAAATTAATTTATGGTTAAATAAATAATTTGGTAAATAAAATAACACTTTTAACCACTTTCTCGTTTAATAGCTAATTGACTTGTTCATTTATTAATTAGCTTAGTTAAAACCGTATATTCGATTTACGGGAAAAATAGAAGCGGGTAGTGCGTGCGCTTATATTATAACAGCGTGTACTTAAAATTATACATACGTAGTGTCGATATTGAGCGTATATACAGTGACTGTACTGTATAGAATATAGATAGTTGTATAGGTGCGAGTCTGTGTAGTTGCAGAGTAGTATATGTAATTGAACTGCGACTAAACCGCCGAATAATTGCGTGGCCATAGTATGCGTATCGCTTAATTAATTGATTAAAAATATTATTGTGATTTTTTTATATAAACAATGGTTTATTAACTTAATTAATGATAGTAATTGTAGTTAAAAATTTTTTTTGCCAAATAAAATTGAGAGTTAATGGACTACTTAATTAACTAAATAGTGATTGCTCACTGACTTCGTATCTTTGGCATAATTGTTTGCTTCATAAACAATTGTTGTTATTTTAATTAAGGATCATTATTATTATTTGGTTATTTTTGGAAAATAGTATTATTGTTTAATCAATTAATTGAATAATTATTAAATTATTTGATCATTGGAAAATTTTTCTTTGTTTTTTATTTTTTTTTAGCAGGAAATATTACATTCGTTTTTCGCGATGTTAAGGGAAAAATATAATTAAAATTCTTTATTTACTACAAACTACACAAGATACTTAATTCGAATTGAGGTAGATTAATTTAGTATTCTTTCAGCGTTATTGATTATTATATTTAAATAAATATTTATTATTAATAATTACTAAATAATATTTACTAGAGAAGTGATTTGCGCAAAATAATACGCTGAAAGAAACATCTAGTGTGTGCGATGAACACCATCTGTTGAAAACAATTACGGGTACAACAAATATTATTAAATATTCGAATTAATAACTTGTACTGGAAATTACAACGTAGTTAAATTTAAAAATATTGGGTTTCTTGAAATAAAATAGATAAAAACACAAGAAAATGGCGAATCAATACGACCTCACCTTTGATGAAACGGTAGGAACCGAGATCCAAGCGTGGATTTTACGTTTAGAGGGACAAAGATTAGATATTTTTTTAAATAGGCTAGAATTAAAAAGCGATGGCACACAATTTGCGAAAAGCGATAGATTATATAGACGCTTGCGGGGCGACTACACAGCAGCCGACTTCGTTGATAGCTTAGACAGCATAGTTACAGAAGAGCTGAAAACTCGTCGAGAAGAGAAGCTCGACGAAGTATTACAGGATGCGAAGTTCAGTAATGAGACACAAGCCGAAATTCTACATAGGCAGCAATATTGGGCAAGTCACCGAGTAGGAACGGATTTATCAAATGACTTCGCTCCCATGGCAACCAGCTCCACCCAAATGAGTTCTTTGAACATGTCTTTGACGACATGCCAAGGAAATGGACTCGGTAACACTGGTGTGGTACAAAATAATGCAGGAGCAACGGCGGCAGCGACGGTAGTTACGACGACGCCGAACCACACGCCACCAGCTGACGAAACCACAGCACCTGGGTATGAACGGCCTGTTCAAGCACTCATTCCACCACCACCACCGCCACCAATGCCACTAGCATTCTGGGGAGGCCAACAGACTAGTACTGCGGTGCCACCAAGTATGATAGCAGTAACAAGTACTACAACTACAACGACAACTGCTACAGCAACCGGCTTAGGGGAAATGAGTAACCCGAATACAGTATATTCAACGGGTACAAGACAAACTGCGAACGCGCAAGAGTCAAATATGGTACTGGTGACGTTATCGAACGGCACGTCATACCCCGTTCCAAGAGCCGTGGCACTCGAAATGGCAACCACGTCAGTAGTTGTTCACGAATACAGTAACCAAGTGAAAGAGTTTCAAGAAAATGTTGCTGAACTGATTACGAGCACAAGGTTGCGTTTTGAAACCTTGCAAAGCAACGAAGCAGCAAATACGCATCAAGGGCAAGGAGTAAGGCCCAAAAACAACAGGAGTGTCGCTTTTTGGGACACATTCGACCTACGTTATGACGATGACTACCAGTCGAATTATTACCCAAGGGTACAAACAGGAGGAGCATCAAGAAGCGGGGGATCGCGACTTAACGCTAACACCCCAAGTTTTACCTCAATGCTGCAACAGACCAGAGAGAGAGGACCAGCACGATCAGACTCTCCCAACCCGGCAAGAGTCTGGGGGGAGGGGAATGTCTCAATATCCTGAGACAATGCGGCAATCGCAAAATAGCACATTTGCTGGTCACCGTGTAAATGATATCGGAAAAACAGTTCGATCCTGGAACATTAAGTTTTCTGGCGAAAAAAACGGTCGCAGTATCGAAGAATTTCTGCTACGCGTCAATGAGTGCCGCACACTGGCCCGCATAGAGGACGAGGACCTCCTAAACGCCATGACGGAGTTGCTGAAGGGAGCAGCTCTCCAATGGTGTCGCCAATCCCGGAGAAATTGGCATACATGGCAAGATTTTTGCGAGGCAGCACGACGCTGTTACGGCGTGGATAGCCGTTACCAGCAGCGGTTAGTGACAGAAGCAACGGCACGCACTCAAGGATTCGCAGAACCAGTCACCGATTATATATTCTCTCTCCTATCTTACATTGACAAATTTGAAGTGCCTTGGAATGAAGAAAGGAAACTGCAACTAATTTATCAAAATATGTCACCAGAGTTGCAGGCGATTGTGAGTAAGGAGCAGACCACGGATCTTGACACTTTGATTCGGTTGGCGCGGCAGGCAGAAGCTGTCGTGGAGGTACGGCGTAGTTGGAAAGAGCCACCCCCTGCGGATAAATGCTTGTTGCCGGAATTGGCATATAAAGGGCCACGCGCACCGACGAATTATTATAAAATGAGTCTGGCTGCTATTGCGGAAGGTTCGCCTACAGACTTGTCTCATAAGGTAGATAAGCTGGTCGAGGAGAAATTGAGTGCGAAGCGTAACGCTCCCAGTCTGGCAGCGATATCGCAAAGTTCGCCTCAAGAGATGTCGGCTTTAATCGAGAAGTTGCTCAATGAGAAGCTGAAACAGCTGACTCTGACCGGCCCCATGAAAGCTCCATCGTCAACTGCAGAGGAAGCAGCGGCGCAAAAATCGGTTCCTCAAAGATATAAAGGGCCGTATTATAAAAGGGGCAACAGCCCAAAGCGAAGAAGTTCCCTACACCAGCCGGCCAGTGACAAGAATAAGGGAAAAACTCCTGGGCCACGTTCCCATCTTGTATGCTGGGGCTGTAGCTGGCCAGGATACACTACACGGACGTGTCCTGAGTGTGCGGGAAAAGAGCAGGGGGGTGCGTAGATCAGGTCCATACCACCCCGGCAGCCAACTTAAGGACCTCACCGACTCACTCCAATGAGACCAGCGAAGCACACGCGCAAGCTGAGCCAGTTCTCCCACCGATTGCGACGGCGGCAGAACCTATAGTAGCTCACGATGCGAATGGCGCTTCTGAGGAATCAGCTCCTTACATCGAGAGAGACTATTCTCGATGGTGGATGCAAGTGGGGATTGGTGGATTCCGAGTGCGTGCACTGCATGATGGAGGTGCTGCACGAACATGTATTGGACCACTTGGCCTACAGATTGCTGCAGCATGCAATAAAAAGATTGCACCTAGTAAAGGACCAGGCGTACGGATGACTAATGGACAGATCTCACCTGTAATCGGATATGTCGATTTACCATTCGATATAGGTGAGGTACGACGCCATTTAGAGGTCGTTATTCTACCCGAGTTACCAGAAGGATGTCTTCTCGGCGTGGATTTTAAGCGAGCGTTCAACGCACACATCCTACCTCGGAAAAATAAAATAAAGGTAGAAGGGATTGAGGAACTTCTCCCTCTTGAGGTAGCGGCAATTGGAGTAGATGAGCGAATTCCGATCTCCTCTGTTGGACTTGCCGACGTTTCCGATACGCAGCGCTCTCAATTGCAAGAGATGTTGGATCGAGTATTGCCAAAGGGCAAAGTGCCCTTAGGTCGCACCAATCTAATGCAACATAAGATTGATGTTGGCTCTGCGCGACCTATTAGGCAAAGATACTATCCCGTCTCCAAGAAACTTGAAGAAGAAATGCATGCACAAGTGCGCCAGATGCTGGAAGCAGGGGTCATTCGTAGATCCCATAGCGAATGGTCGAGCGCAGTGGTAATGGTTCGTAAGTCGAACGACTCTTATCGCTTTTGCGTCGACTATAGGAAGTTGAACGGGGTCACCAAGGTGCCTGCGTATCCGCTTCCTTACATGGATTCTATCCTGCGAAAGCTACAGAAAGCACGCTATATTTCCAGCATTGACCTAAGCAGTGCATATCATCAAGTACCGTTAGAGGAAGGATCACGACACTTGACGGCGTTTACGGTGCCCGGCCTAGGCCTGTTCGAGTTTTGTTCTCTCCCGTATGGCGTATCTGGCGGACCCGCAACGTTCCAAGAATTGAGCGACAAAATTATCATATCATATATGGATGATATGATTATAGCGACAGAAACTTTTGAAGAGCACTTAATATGGCTTGAGTATGTTCTCCGCAGAATTATGGATGCGGGCCTCACCATCAATTTTGATAAAAGCGAGTTTTGCCGCAGCGAAGTTAGATTTCTGGGGGTTCTTGTGAATCGAGAGGGATTCCGGCCGGATCCAGAGAAGATCGCCCCGATTTTGGAGTATCCAGCTCCGAAAAATCTCAAACAGCTTCGACGGATCCTAGGAATGGCGTCGTGGTATCGGAAATTTCTGAATGAGTTCGCCACGATTGCGGACCCGCTTACCCATCTGACTAGATCAAATGTCAAGTATGTATGGGGTGATGAGCAGCAGATGGCGTTTGAACAGATTAAAGCGCTTATCGCATCTGCTCCTGTGTTGCATAGTCCGTCGTTCGACCATCAGTTCGTCATACAAACTGATGCCAGCTCCACGGGTTTGGGCGCGGTACTCACACAAATTATTGATGGGGCGGAACACGTGTTATGCTTTGCTAGCCGCACGTTGACATCAGCTGAGAGGAACTACTCACCAACCGAGCGAGAATGTCTAGCAGTGCTGTGGGCCATAAGGAAGTTCTGATCTTATGTAGAAGGTTATCACTTCAAGGTCATTACAGACCATCTAAGTCTGAAATGGTTACGAGGTATTCAGAACCCCACAGGACGCTTGGCACGCTGGGCTCTCGAAATGCTTGCCTATGACTTCGAGGTTGAGTATAGGAAAGGCATCGACAACTGGGTGCCAGACGCATTATCACGCATGTACGAGGATGAGTCTGAAGTAACAGTTTCGTCAGTCAGTTGCCCGGACGAGGATACTAGTGATTCCTGGTATCTGGCAATGAAAGCGAAAGTCCGCGACAGTCCTACTGAGCATCCATATTGGAAAATAGTTGGCAACAGACTATACTATTATCGATCTGATCCTTCGATCGAAGATCTCTTAGAGGACCAGGATGCTTGGAAGCTAGTCCTCCCCAAAGAAAAGCGGATGCAAGCCCTACATGAAGGACATGACGAGCCCACAGCTGGACACCTGGGACGCGCCAAAACATATGAGCGTATCATAGCAAATTACGTGCGTTGCTGGGCAGTGTGCCAGCAATGCAAAGCTGTCCAGTTAGCACCCGCTGGACTTATGGGCCGGCGTATCGTAACAAGGCCGTGGGAAGTAGTAGCCGGAGATATTATGGGCTCCAACTCTCGTACACCGCGCGGTCATGAATATCTGCTAGTGTTCATGGACCTTTTCACGCGCTGGGTAGAGTGTATCCCCATTCGCAAAGCAAATGCGAAAA
Organism: Gastracanthus pulcherrimus; assembly: GCA_949152435.1. Classification (NCBI taxonomy): domain Eukaryota; kingdom Metazoa; phylum Arthropoda; class Insecta; order Hymenoptera; family Pteromalidae; genus Gastracanthus; species Gastracanthus pulcherrimus. The sequence goes on from OX424574.1 coordinate 110,742,715, forward strand.
CGATTAAGAGGGAACTCAGAGAAAAAATCTTCCTACGCTTCGGAGTGCCGGAGACGTTCCACTCTGATAATGGAACGGAATTTAAAAACAAGATTGTGGACCGATTCTTAGAAGAACATGGAGTGGTCCACACGACAATACCACCATATCATGCGCAAGCAAATCCCGTAGAGCGAGTAAACCGCACCTTCAAGACCATGATCACGTCATATATAGAGTCGAATCATAGTACTTGGGATCTACACATTCCCGAGCTAGTGTTTGCCTATAATACGGCTGTGCAAGAGTCTACGGAATTGTCACCTGCTTTTCTGAATTTCGGACGCAACCCCGTGCCTCCAAGTACGCTACGACGGCAAGAGGAACTCGCCGCAGCGCAGGAAGCAGAGGCAGCTGCGTTAGAGAATTGGAGTGAGCGCATGAATAAACTTCAGGAAGTGCGAGATTTAGCGGCGAAAAATTCAGCGAAAGCGCAAGAACGCCAGGCTAGATATTATAATCGCAAGCGGCGAGATGTGCAATACGCTGTAGGCCAGAAGGTATTGCGGCGTAATCGCATTCTTTCGTGTGCACACAAGGAATTACTGCTAAATGGGCCCCCAGGTATACTGGGCCCTACGTCATTTCTGAAAAACAAGGGCATAATACCTACCAGTTAGCTGACAAAAACGGAAATAAGGTGGACCAAATCTTCGTGAAAGATTTGAGGCCCTACTATGACGACGACACCATACCTTCCGACTCCGAGGACGAAGCAGTAGAAGATACTTCGAAGGACAGCGAGGGACCAAGCAACCTCGAGCTTCAGCCAGACGAGTCGCGAGCGAACAATACGCCTAGAATAGTAGAGAAAAAGCGTGGTAGGCTGCGTCAAACGAGTCTAGTTGTTCAACGTAAGGCAGGGATGGTTAGTAATACAATCGGGGCGCGACCGACTACCGTACGCGAAGTAAGCGTTGATCGCGACGCAGCGCCGGTGGTTATCAATCCCAAGAGAGGTCGAGGGAGACCAAAGGGGTCCACAAAATCCTTTGAGCCTACTTGTGGCGCTTCTCCTCGACGCACCCGATCCAGAACGGTGAAAATACAAAATTAAAATTTCGACTCACCTTCTATACATTATTTATACATAATCGTTTTATTTATTACATATTATAAACACGCCTTGGGCACCTGAGAATCCCTATCTAAACGTCTATTTCCCCTCCTAGAAAGAAGATGAATCCAGACCAAGGATTAGAAGGGGAAAATGCGACGTTCGCCGTCCACTTGATAGTGAGGCTGACAGGCCCGAGCCAACCCGTCACACCTGGGGGCTCCTCCGAAGGGCTCACTCTTGAGGAGATACCCCTAGAAGCGGGAGAGGGCTCCAGGGACCAGCCCATCCTCGACAGTCACCCTGCGTTAGCCGCCATAGTTCAAGGATCACAGACCCCTGACACGGAGTCCAACGGATCAGAGAGCGAGGATGGGGAGGATGCCCTCACAGTCATAGAGGTCGCCACGAGTCGACCACAGCAAGCGAGATCCGCAGAAGAAAGGACGGTGGACGAGATAGAGGCGACTCCCTCCACGACCCTAGGAGAATGGGAAAGGGTCCGACAAGGGCTACTCTCCTCGAGGCGGGAATACCTCGAAGGTCGAAGACGACACCTGGCGGCATGTGACGACTACGAGGAGTTCGTAGAGCGCCAAGGAGAAGAAGGTCGCCGCCTTGGAGCGAGTTTCGCAACCAAAGTCGCCGACAGTAGAGCAGCTTTCGCCGCGGCGGACCAGTGTGTCCGAGATAGAGAGCAACAGAGGCAGCGCCTAGAACGGGAGGTGGAGGAAGCGCGAACAAGGATCGCCACCTTCCAAGAAAGAACATGCCGGGAAGCCGAAGACCTCCAGCGACAACTGGACCAGGTGGTGGCCCAAAGCCGAACAGTGGGGGCCGTAACACCGCCAGTACGACGGGATAGACCGCGGTTCTGCCACCAGTGTGGCTTGAGAGGGGTCAACCGTGGCCGCGAGTGCCCAAACCGGAGCAACCACCCCGATTTCGTGCCACGCCGATAAAACGCGAAAGGAAAGGCGAGGAGGATATGCGAATCGCCATGGAAATCCTCCCGCCCCTATAATAAAGAGAGAGAAAAGGATACTTTCTGCGTTTTACTTATAATACCTTTTCGTTACAGTCAATTGACTAATTTTTTTTTTTTTTTATCTATTACACTATTATTTACTAATACTTTTTGTGGAGAGAGAGCGGTAGATGCCGAGCTGACACGCCTCCGGCTAGCAGCGTCTGGGGGAGGGGTGTGTGACGGGTAATTTCACATACCCTGTCACATGCTCTCTCCCACACAGACACACACACACAGATCATGTACTAACCTTTTATAGATGTTACAGGTGTCAACGCGGTAAAGGGAGAGAGAGAATTGCGAGCCGCATAGAGAGAAAGAGAGAGAGAGTATAAGCAGGGGGCGCGCAGGGGCGCGAGCCCCGATAGTTTTGCGGGAGCTAGTAGAGACGTTTAGGCAACCGGTAGAGACGGACGCGGGATATTTCACGGAAAGCGACGGGTGCCCTTGCGACGACCACCCGATATACCTGCGAGCCGGCCACCGCTATCCCCAGGGATTGTCTGGGGAAGAATTCCTTATCGTGCGGCGATCGCTGTCGAAGGCCAGGATTAAGGTGAGTCAGCAGTTATATCTCTCTCTCTTCCCGGGATATTCTTTCTCTCTCTCTATTTCGCGACACGCCTGCGAGGACGCACACTGCGTGTGAAGTGCGTAAGTGTTTCCCTCCCCAGTATTTGAATATATACATATTTTTATAGCTTCAGTGTTGTTTCTGGCTTTTTCCCTTTTCCCCACTCATTCATGCTCTCAACATCGATAATGGTATGTACCGCGGGTTTTACCGATTAAAACCCCGTTACAATAGTTTATGAGTAATTCACACTATTACTCAATTTACAACAAAAAATTTTTAATAATAAGTTTATTTATAAACTCTTCAAAATAAACGACAATTTTAACAACAATCATTTCACTTACTTTTATCACAAAATAAAGTCTGGATATTACTTATGCGAATTCGCTTCAAATATACTAAATCAAATTGTATATATTTAAACACTTAGTGATATAAGTTCGAGCATGAAGATAACGTGGGGGAGAATATAAAGTCAAGGACGACTCAAGGTGTACAATACGAAATACATATATTCAAATAATGTAGGAAGGGGTACATGTGCACTGTACGCGTGTGCTTCCGCAGGCGTGTTTGCGAAAGAGAAAGAATACCCGGAGAGAGAGAGAGAGAGAGAGAGAGAGAGAGAGAGAGAGAGAGAGAGAGAGAGAGAGAGAGAGAGAGAGAGAGAGAGAGAGAGAGAGAGAGAGAGAGATAGATATACTTTTTATTCATCAAGAGACGAAAATCTTACAATTGCATGTACATGTAGTTATAATAATTAAAATATCAGTCAATTTTATGTATTTGTTATCTTACATTAACGTTCACTTATTGCATTTCTTATTAAATAATATTATTCGCTGTATCAGTTCGTCAGTTTATAAAATTTAAATATAATGAACTAGTCATAGTCAGATATCACAGAAACACGCTTCGTCAAAAAATAATACATAGAATAAAATAAATACAATAGAGATAACATATTAAAAATAAAAGAATACATTCACATACTTTGCTAAATTTTTACGTATACTAACACGTCAAAATTTAAAACACACTCATTCAAGACACTTTAACAATCACGCTAATAAATACATTCACACCTAACACTAAGCATATTTAATAAATAAATAAATTAATAAATAACTAAGTCGAATAAATAAATAAGCCAGATAAATAATTAAATTAATAAATAACTAAGTCGAATAAATAAATAAGCCAGATAAATAATTAAATTAAATAAATAAATAAATAAATTTAAATAAATAAATAAATTTAAATAAATAAATAAATTTAAATAAATAAATAAATTTAAATAAATAAATAAATTTAAATAAATAAATAAATTTAAATAAATAAATAAATTTAAATAAATAAATAAATTTAAATAAATAAATAAATTTAAATAAATAAATAAATTTAAATAAATAAATAAATTTAAATAAATAAATAAATTTAAATAAATAAATAAATTTAAATAAATAAATAAATTTAAATAAATAAATAAATTTAAATAAATAAATAAATTAAATAAATAAATAATTCAAATAAATAAATAATTCAAATAAATAAATAGTCTAAATAAATATTCGAGTCACCTCTATGCATTCCCTTCACCATGTAATTGCTTAAGGTGCCTGCTAAACGCCGTTTTAAATTTACAAAAAGATGCCAGGCACCTCACACTGCTTGGGAGCGAATTCCAGAGGTGCGCACTTTGAACTCTAAATGAGAATAGGCCCTTATCGGTGCGCGACCCCGGAACCGAGAGCTCTTTCATACCACCCCTACTTGAAGTCCTGGCCTGGTTTTTTCAAAGAGGGCAGTAAGATATGGTGGCTGCCGCATGACAACCGCTTTGTAAAGTAGCAGCCCCATAAAATACTCCCTCCTCACCTTCAGATCTAACCAGTCCAGTTTTTTCCTGTAGGCGGTGATATGCTCATCACGCCTAACACCACATATTTATCTTACACATGCATTCTGTAGACGTTGTAGTCGTGTCTGGAGCTCCCCTGACACGTCAAGAAGAACCACTGAGCAATAGTCTAAGTGAGGTAGTACCAGTGCACATGCCAGCTGCTTCCTCAGTATCTCTGTGGTGCTTGAACGGAATAATTTTAAGCTATACAGAGCTCTATTTACTTTTCTACTGACCGCATTCAGTTGCGGCTTCCATGTCAACCTTCCGTCCATCACCACGCCGAGGTTGGTGACTGTATCGACAAAGGGAACGTGTACGCCGGTCTGTATCTCAATGCCTTGCAAGTCAAGGTTCTGAACCTGTTTGATGTTGTGATCAGATCCAAAAATGATCGCCTTTGTCTTGCCGACATTGAGGCGCAGGCCAGCTGACGTTGCCCAGTTCGACACTGCTCGTGCTACAGCCGACATGCGACTGATACCATCACGAAGACCCTTCAGGGTCACTTGTGTGTAGGTTTGCAGGTCGTCAGCGTAAAGTATGTGTTCTACACCATCTGAGTCTAGTGCGTCTTGTAAGTCGCTTATGTACAGGCTGAAAAGCAGGGGTCCCAGGACTGAGCCCTGCGGTTCCTCTGACCGAAGCAGGCATGTGCCTATTATATCTATTTTTCGTGTTGATGGAAGAACACGGCACAGTATCGCGTGTGCAACGTCAACACGCTTAGAGACATCACCGTCGAAAATGTTAGAAATAATGAGCTCCGTATTACCGCTTTTAATGTTTTTACTGTGCATTGTCCACCCATCAATCGTTTGCACCCGCGTGCTTCATGCAGGTGATGCTACAGCATCATCATTGTCAATATTGTACTTATTCAAATGACTAGATGTTTTTTTAATACTATTTACAACTTGGATAAACCCGTCATTATTGATATTACAATTGTCATTTGTGTCGCTTATATTACTATAATTGTCGAGTAGAGTACTATTTGTAGCAGACGCATTATTATTATTATTACATTTATTTGTACTTGTCAGAGAAATGGTATTGTTTTGTGTACTGGGGAGCACTGCGATTTGTTGGTATTATATTTTGTTTAATATAAGTTGGTTATCTTTTTGGATGTTTTCTACATTTCTTTCAATTTTGTCGATAGTAGTAGTATATGCAGAGGTAAAGTCTTCTTTTGTTATTATTTTTTCTATTTTCGTTATTATTTCTTTGTTGTCACTTTCAACTCTATTAATTTTATTAGTTAAGTTTTGAAAATCGTTTTCAAAAGTATTTAATATAAAATTATCAATTTTTGTCTGTGACTCAACATTAGTCTGCCCTAGATTATCAATTTTTTCAATCAACGTATTATAATTTACCTCTGTATTGGTCAACAAATACAATACAATATTTATCGACAAAGCACTTGCTTCTCCTTTTTCATCTCCTCCAGCTGGGAGTGTTGTTTCGACAGTTTTTCCTCAATTTTTTGCAGTTTGGATTCAATTGAAAGTGCCAAAGTATGTACTGCTGGTAACGTATTTAGCCTATTTACAATTGCCTCCAATCTGCCTTCAATAGAGGTGCAATGTCTAGCAAGTGCATTGTCAATGTTTCTTGAAGTTGAATTCGCGTACTCCACCAGGCAGGAGACCGTTGTTCCCTTTTTTAACGCCGTGCTGTCTAGCATACGAATGACGGACGCATTTATGTCATTAATGCTACTGTTATTTTTGGAGAAGGAGGACTGCAAAGTATTATTAGCTCTGTTTGAATCCGTACTCTTGGCCGTGACGTCACACCGGGATTCCCCGCTGTGCTCCGCTCCCGTGCAGGAAATGGGCGGGCCTAGTGACGTCACAGGAGACTGCCCGGCCAACCGGAGTAGGCTGCTGGAAATAAATGAATTAAGGGGGCACACACCTTTAAAATCTGAAACAAAAAAATTAATTAAGAATTTTTATTTTGATATTTATTTTAATAAGGGTTTTTTTTCCTCAAAGTATACATAAAAACCTACCAATTTGTATATTTTTTACCTTCGTTGGACCTTCTATGCCTCCATGGCAAACCAGACTGTTTTCTAAGACTTTAAGCACTGTACGTAAGATTCCAAGTCTACGCATGAATGGATTGGGCTAAAAATTTATGGAGATACTCATTATAGTAGTACTTTTAATATGAGCGTAGGGATTTTGATTTGAACGAGTAGAAGTATTTTTTTATATGAAGATTGTCAATATAACACTTATTTTTTAATAATTTTATCACTTTTATAGATGTAAAAAATTTTCTACTCGTTCAAATAAAAATCCCTACGCTCATATTATAAGTACTGCTATAATGAGTATCTCCATAAATTTTGAGCCTAATCTGTCCATGCGTTCACTTGGAATCTTACCGACAGTAAGCTGAAATTGATAAAAACAACATTTAGAGTTATTTAACAATTAAGTTACAAGTTCTAATATATATAATTTATACTCATCTTATCAATTGCAACTACTTTTTTCTTCTTTTCAACGTAGCAGACAAACATCTGCAGCAGTGTACATCAATATTTTCTGGTGCGTGGAGTCCCATGAGTCTTCCTCCTCCTTGAAGAACCTGAAATGAAAAAAAAAACACAAAAATGAATAAATTGAGTAAACTTTACTTATCATACTAAACTCTTGAGCAACACTTTCACACACACTTCACTCAACTGCTTATTTATTTCATCAAAAGTCGATTGGGCAACTGGCTTGCATAGGTCCATAATCCCACAAAAAGTTGAAAGGCCAGCGTGTCCATGTCCAAGTGCACGAGCAGACAGCACAGATCTTCTGTTCACTTCATATGCATTTCCTTTGGCTCCTACTTTGTTGCTGGAGTTGTTCGCTGCTATTTCACCACACTTTGAGCACACAATATCTATTTTGAAACCAAGACCCTGTACACCAGATTCACTTAATTGAACACTGCCGTGGCACCGATTACAACACAGAACACTTGTAAGTTTTGAAAATAAAATTGAAGTGTCAATGATTTGGTTTGTTGTATCACTGGTGTCTCTAGCACTAGCTGTGTTTTGGAGTTTCCTCGCTGAGCTGGTGGATAGTCTTGGCTTCTTTTGTGAATCTTCCTTTTTTATCTCTTTTAGAAGACATTTTCTCTACACTGATTTACACACATTCACAAATTGTCAAATGCAATTAAAACACTATATAAGTTCAGTATAATAAAAATATTAGCTGTGTTTACTAACAGGTGGTTTGTAAACATAAAAGCCAACTGTCAAAAGTAGCAAAAATGTACAGGTAAGGTTAGTCAAAAATTCGATCTGATTTATCGACCTTTATCTCAAACGCATTTAAGTTCAACTATTCACCTGTAGTGGCGCTGAAGGATTCTAGCCTTCAAATTGGTTTCAATTATATTAAATTTTATTGCTTTATAACTAAATAAAATAATCAATCAAACATTTAGTTATAAATAATAATAAAATAAATAATAATTGATAAAATGCCGAATTTACGCAAAATCGGCAAAAAAGCTTTCTCAGTATTTATATTGTAACTTTAAAAGGAATTATGATATCTTAAAACGGTTTTCGGGAGCTTATTCTACGGGAAATTTCCTATAAATAAGGTAAATAAAAAAAAAACGATTTTTTGACAATTTAAAGTGGTTTGCCCCCTTAAGACAGGTACATTACATAGAAAATTTGACATAAAGCAACACATACATTCAACACTTAATTTTAATTCTGTTGGTCACCGTTCTGCTGTCTGAGATATCTAATCAACGCTGTTTTGAATTTACATAGGAACGGAAGATGTTTCACATCACAACGGAAGTTGTTCCAGAGAGAGAAAGAGAGAGAGAGAGACCTAGAGTCCACCTGACCTGAAAAGCGGGACAAAATGAGATTTTGATTTCCTCCTATATTTTATTCCCGCAAATTTTCTTTATTCCCGCATTTGTGGGACTAATGACCATTATTCCCGCGTATCCGCTTTTCTAAATTATCCTCTTACGTTTAATTTTTACATCAAATGTATCATATTCTGCTCTTTTCAAATGAAAATAATAAGAAAACATCTACATAACTTACTAATTTATGCAAAATAAACTTTTATTGACTTTATGTATTTAAAGTTTTATATATATTATTTAATTTTTATATTAAATAATTACCGTAGAGCGGAGTGACTTTCGACCACTTTGAAACTTTACACTATTCAGGATTGCTTCCTGACAAAAATTAAATTACAATACTTTACGCACTCAAAGCTATAGCGCGTCCCCAGCTTGGATAATAATTTATCCAATTATGCGTGAAAACAGCTTTAGATATCGCTATTATAAGTCTTGTAGTTTATGTGTCAAGGCCTGCGTTTAGAAAAAAAAAAAGAAAATTAGATGAGAAAATAATTTATTTGCTAAAAATTTCAGATATCGGAATTTGGAGCCTTCGCATTCAAATACAAAACGCTTTCCCGACTTGAACTTTATTTTATTCGATTGGCATAAAAATGTTTTCGATTTCGCTATTTTAAGTATCATAATTCCAGCGCAAGACTCATCGTTTATAAGATAAATGAGACCAAAAATTAATTTTTTGTCATATATACACGATCTTTGCGTCATTTTATGCCTAAAAAAATGCGTGCGCAAAGCGGCTAGTGACCGACTGACGAGCAAAGTAGCCTCAAACCCGCTTTTGACAAAAAATTTTCGTCCAGCGGGCCACAAAAGCGTTTTTTGCCCACTTTTTTAAAAATCGATATTGTGTACATATCGATGTGTAGACACTCACGTACCTTGGGTCATAAGTCTTTCTTGCCCTACCTGCTCCAAAAGACTGTTTTTTCGTGCATGTTCAGCGAAAGTAGCTTTTTTCCGCTCCGGGGTGGGAAAGTAAGCTTTAGGCCGGAAAAGTAACGCACAGTCCGCCCGCTTCATATATGCACGAAAAATTCATCCTTTCAGTACGGGTAGAACAAAAAAAAGCATGTGTACTACGGGTGGAAAACAATTAACGCTTGTGCTTGTTACAGGCTTTGCCTCGGAACCCTCGGCTCGGCTCAGCCTGCAATATGCCCTCACGGTAATCGCCTACTATCCGCCATAGATGCATAATATGCTATTTTTGCCCTTGTGTGATTGCAGTACGCGCCTTCAGCTCGTGTTTACTCGCCACGACTCGTGGAAGCCACATGCGAGCGAAAAGGGCTACTTTTCTCCCATTTTATACAATATACTATTTTTGTTCAAAATCATAGATATTCGAATTTGGAGCTTTCGTATCGTTAAGATCCGATGTGTAATATTTTGGTAATTATAATCAATTTTTAAAAGAAATATTGTCCGTAAATTATCATAAGAATATTACACATAATATTATTTATAAAAAAATAAGCGCTACATTTCTTAAAGTTAAAAAATAGTACATTATGTAACAAGGGCAAACAGTCGAATATTTTTCCAGCGGGTGAGTTTACTGCCCGAGCGTGCGAAGCGAAGCGAGGGCAGTATCACTCTAGGGAAAATTGACTTTTTTCGCGAGTTGCATATAAAAAATCGACTTTTTTCGCGAGTTCGCAAAGTATTGATTATGTATATTACGTATTTGTTCGTTATTGACAATTTAATTGGTTTAGTAACGATATTTCTTGGACTTAAATTAATTACACTAATTACACAATTACTAATAAGATAAAGTTACGCGCAGTAAAGTCACACGGGCTAGTCTCGGATATCTCCCACTGGAGTCTTCCGAACTTGAATATAATTTTATAATTATCAAGAGAGAGTGCGAGAAAGCTTGAGCAAACGAAGCACACGCAGGCTAAAGCGGGGAAACAGCAGTTTCCTTTGCAACAGTTGAATTCGGACTGAGCAATTTGCGGTGTCTTCCCTGGCCCATTTATACGATGGGTATGAGGACGAGTCAATAGTCGAAATAGAGAGAAAGAGCGCAAACGATTCGCTGATCGTTTACATTAGTATTCTCTGTTTCGGTAATGAGCTTCGATTTCCTGCATTTAGTTTGGCAACTATAGAAAGAAGTATTTCTGTCTTCTACGGTAAACAAAATAGTTTCTAGAAAATAATCTGAAAAAATTCTAATAAGGCCAATCCTGACACTTCCCAGGCTAAAATCTGCTGCCGGCCCGACTGCACTCATGGCTCTTCAAAGCTCATACTTGTTGTTGATGCGGCTACAGTATTCCTTCTATTAGGGATCAGATTTATTCTTATGATGATGTAGAAGTGTGTAAATAAGTTTACATAGAGAAGTCAATATATGACAATAGCTTTCATAAAGGGGGTAGGCCTAGGTTAACCCCCAAAAAACAATTCTTTTTTACTAATCCAGGAAACTATTTATGTTTAAAAGAAATTATTCTGAAAATTTTTGTGCTATAAATACATAGTAAAACCTTAAATTTTGCTGTTGTAAAACTTCACAATCGTGATATTGTACGTGAAAATAAATAACTATTTTCAGTACCACATTTATTAAAGTTGATGTGTTCCTCACACGATTGCAGGCGATATGATGAACGGAAATATTTGTTTCGACGGTTATTCGACTCCTTTTGATATGTATTACATAAAGAGCTAAGAACTTTTTTGTTAAAATGTTTTTTACTATTTTTCTTCGGAGCCACAACCGATTCAAAAAAGAAATAAAATTAAAAAAAATTAAAAATCCGTTAAATCTCCGAAAAAATTGAAAAAAAAATTTCAACGAAAAAGTGCTTTGCTGTTTTTGTACAATATGTCAACAGGAGTCAAATAACTTTCGAAACAAAAATTTCGTTTATCATGTCACCTGCAATCATATGAGGAACACAATAACTTTAATAATATGGTATTGAAAATAGTGATTTATTGTGTAGGATCAAGATTTTGGGGCTTTAATTTTTTGTTGTTACTCAGTCTCTTGATGCATAGTAAGCAAACTGACATCATTGCTGAAGGATTCGATGTACTATTCGACTTACAAGGAGATCACCAACCCTGCGGAAGTCGGATTTTCATGAGGCTTTGGGAGGTGCTTTCTGGTATCTAAAAATTAAGCCTGTCACCATTAGTTTGTTATAATGGGTCCTTATATTTGAGATTTAATCTATTTTACTCCGAATATACAATATTTTAGTATAAAGGTAGATCTTCTAATAGTTTAAATATACATTGACACTAGAAGAAATGGCTGGAAAGATAATAAAAGTAGTCAGAAGGAGATTTAATTTGACACCTGTAACATTAAAAAATATTAATCTGAGCCAAAGTCATTAACAATTAAAGATGATGACTAAAAATGCATGAATATTTGAGGAAATTAAACTGTTTTAATTTCATTGACTTTTTATGCATTTATAGTCATCATATTCAATTATTAATACCTTAGGCTCGGATTAATATTTTTTAACGCTACAGGTCTTAAATTAAAGCTCTGTCTGCCTATTTTTATTTTCTTTCAAGATATGTTTTCTACTGTCAATACATGCATTCTTATAATCACTAGACGAGATACCTTTTTCACTAAAATAGCGTATATTCGGAGTAAAATAGCTTACACCTCGAATACAAAGGCCCATTAGAACAAGTTAAGTTCCGCAGCGATGGTGTTCTCCTAGTACCAAAAATGAAAAATTTTAAGCTGGTTACATGCAGTGAACATAGCATATATTTTTCGGTCGATTGGAAAGCAGTAGACCTTGACTTCTATGAGATTTTGAATCCTGATCGGCTGATAAAAAAGAAATGTAATTACGTCCAGCTGCTGCTAGCCCTGATACTTGGAGGGTATGTATATATATTTATATATATACATACATGCATTTATATATATATATACATGCTTGGTTATTCCTTATCTTATTTCTCTTTAGAAGTGTTCTTCATTGACAGATTCTCTCTTGTTCTTCTTCTTCGACTAACACACTGTAGAGTGGAAATTGTAGGACAATGCTGTCTGCAAGCGTGAGCGGTGTGAAGACAGCATAGTGTTAATGCATTACATCCTACCTTTAAATTTTATATACTTCTTTCTAGTTTCGAATTATTTTTTTATACATAGTAAATACAATTTTATACCTTTCTAAAGTATAGGAAAATAGTTAAAGCGGAGCTTCTCCTGGGTGTTATGATGTTATTCGTTCACTCAATTTCATATATATATATATATATATATATATATATATATATATATATATATATATATATATATATATATACGCAAATATTCGATTATATAAAGATATTAGACACATAACGGTGTATTATTTAATGTTAAATGGAAGAGTGAATATGACAATATTTGCAATATAAATAATCGTTTGAAAAATCATTCCCTTTAGGATTGCAAACTTATTAAGTAAGCTTGATTTGTAGATATTTTAATAGATAATTTTGTAGTTGGCAAGGTCTTACAATATTTAATCTTATGGTGGTTGGGTGGATGTGTGTACACTGCCGTCCATAATTATTTGCCAATGAAAAAATTGCATAAAATTAAAAGTTTTGTTACTAACAGTCAGTTTACACATACATATCTCTCAGTCCGCAAGCATGGGAAAAACTGCGAATTTTTCTCTCGAACTCTTCACAATTCATAGATTTCTTTATGCTTCAAGTATTTACAAGATCATAAAAAACTTTTTTTTTAAATCTAAGAAAATATAGGCTGATTCTGTGCTCTATAACACACATTTTTTCAATTTAATAATTATTCAAGAAAATATGTTTTTATTCTTTCAAACGTCTGTATCTCCTACGGTAATTATGAAAAAAATTATTTTAACTATGCATTCGAAAGCTTTTCGAACAAGCTTCAAAATCCCATTTTCACATTTATTGAGGGAATTGTTCCCACAAAAATGTGTCAACTTGAAAGTAGGCAAGAAAATTTTGATTTTTTTCTTACCTTTTAGTCTTGATAAAATATAAAAAAAAAATGATAATCGATTTGGAACAAAATCCATCTTAAAGGATACGCAAAAACCTAAAAAATAGGATAAATACAACCTTAGTAACAAAACTTTTAATTTTATGCAATTTTTTGTTTTAGTGGGCAAATAATTATGGACGGCATGATATGTGTGTGTGTGTGTGTGTGTGTGTGTGTGCGTGTGCGTGTGCGTGTGCGTGTTGAGTAACTACCGTATCGTCTGTGACAAGTACTGATTTGTAGATGCCGCCTCTAGGATACGAGCTTTATTACCTCTGTGTACAGACTGAGGTGACACCTACAATTGAATACTTCTCACGGACGATTTGGTAGATACTCAAAACACATAAGCACACGCACATACATTTATATATATATATATATATATATATATATATATGGCGGTGACATTGACGCGAACCAGTGCATAACAGGTTTCTCTCTTACCGACATTATCGATATAAATTATAACTGGAATGAGTGAGAGCGTGCGGTTCGTCAGTAGCCTCGTGGTTTGAGTGTGGACTGTTACTCGAGCGTACCGCATTCGATACCCGATTTCCGCTTTTTTCAGTTACAACCGATATATATTAATTTAAGCCATGGTACACTTTGCCCCACCATGTCCCATATTGCCAAGATTGTCCCATATTATTCCAAACATAGTAAAATAACGTCAAATACACAAATTTATGGATTTAAGTCATGGTTCATTTTGTCCCACCATGTCCCATATTGCCAATAGTGTCCCATATCATTCTAAACATTATAAAATAACGTTATATACGCAAATTTAGGAATTTCATCCATGGTCCATTTTGCCCCACTATGTCCCATATTTCATACAGTGTAACCATATTATCCCAATCACTGTAAATAGCGTTATATCAATGAATTTATTAATTTTAATCGTGGTCCGTTTTGCCCCACTATGTTTTATATTACCAAGAGTATCCAATATTATCAATAATTATAAAATATCGTTGCATAAACAAATCTGTTGATTTCATCTATTACCCGTTTTGCCCCATCATACTTTATCATATCCCTTATTCCTCCCCCCCCCCAATCACTGTAAAATAACATTATATGGCCACATTTATCGATATTTAAATTGGTCCATTTTACCCAGCCCAACCCAACCCAGTCCAACAACCCAACCCGACCTAACCCAACCCAACCAAACCCAACCCAATCCTCATAAGGCTTTGATTGCTCTCACTAAGTAACACTTAAAGAACACACGAAGCAATCTCAATCCCAAGGCATCCACACGCGCTCATCGATCACGACGAATATTATGCGAGCGACCAGATTGTATTGACGGTATATTCATATTAAATTTTTTAATCCACACAACTTATACATAGAACTCTTAAAAAACGACGGAGATGTGTTCGCGGTGAGAGTATATTCGCGACTATCAGTCAGTCCAACATTGCCTTGAACAAAGGATGATCTCATCGGCAAGAGTAAGCGTGCAGTCTTTTCTGCAGCTCCATAGGATATCGGCTTACTTCATATTAGTCATCACTTATAGCCGGCCAAAGTCTTTCACACTAAAAAAAAATTGTAAAAAATTGAACGTGCCATTCTTTATTCACCACGTAATATTCGCACAGTTGCATCTTCTTCTCTTGTATTCTCGTGAGGAACCCTACAAAATCACGTCTTATTAAAATGCACATGTACTGATAAGGCCACACTTCTGAAGTTCGTGCAGTGAGGCCGATTCGAGCCGACGATAGCACTTACGAAAAATAAGACCAAGCGCGCGTTTATTAATTATTTAACCGTGGGAGCCCAATTTTTTTACGGTATGAGTGCTGGTGTTTAGACATGATATAAACCTTTATCAATCATGTATTAAGATTTTGCCAATCACTTTTTTTTGACAATCGATAACACAGAACCACATGAAATCGGGGCGGAGAATTTCTGATCTCAATTGATCTTTATATTTTTAGGATCGCTGATCACGATACCGGTGTCCATATGACCCCAGCACGTCTGGTTCAAGGTCAAATGAAGGTTAAACCCCTCAAATCCATCGATATGATTTTTTTGACCCCGGATTCTAAAAGAACGAAAAAATTTACGTCCAGATACGCTTTTACCTTTTCGTCAAAGTGAATCTTAGAGGTCATTTGAAGGGCATTTGGAGATCAACTCCTTTTCTTGAACTTTTAGACTGACATTAAGGCAAGAAATTGGTCTGTTTTAATATAGATGTTAGTGAAATGAACAATTCTTGAATCTCGAAAATATTATGCATTTCTTGCTTTTTGCGAATCACGTGTAAGAAGAAATAAACATTTGCTTTGCCTATGATCTGGCAAGAGTCAACAAGTTAAATCACGGATTGCTGTTTCTGCTTGACCAATATATTTGGGTATACCAATACATTTATACCAAATGGGTACAATAAAAATAATGATTCTACAATATCCTATGCATCTGTTCAATCTGTAACTAAAATTGTTTTAGTCATTATTGGATAGGTTGAAAGAAAACATCAGATATCTATTAATGAAGTCTCTAAAATAGAAACACATCACATAGATAAGAATGTCATTTCAAGAATTTAAAGATCAGCAATGCGTCGAATTGAATGAATCGCAAGAATTTGAAAGTTGTCAACGTGAGAATTCCCACCGTTTTAATCAAGATTAGCGAAGAGACTCGGTTCGGGACGCAGGACTTTGGAAAGAGATTTCCAAACTCTTAGCTTCAAGATTAGAAGAAAAGAATTGTTTAGTTCCAGGTACTAAAGTCAGTTTTTATCGTGATCGAGGTCGTCCATTTCGAAAATTTTTCTTAAAAGCAAAGGGTTTGGTTCCTTGTAATTCTGTTGCAGGACTCATAAATGAATATGGATGTATTGAATGAAATAGCTAGTGACTGGCGACTATTTATCGATTCATCGGTAAGGACTTTTAAAGCTGTCTTGCTTCAGAATGGACACGTGTATCCTCTACCGGTTGGCCATTCAGTATTCTTTAAAAAGTAATACGGTAGTTTCGATTTTCGGTTTGAAAAATTAAAATACGATGTATATTTGAACGTGGCAATTAAATTGAGATTTGAAAATAACCAGTAGTTTATTAGGTCAACAAAGTGGCACAAAGTATTTAATTTTTTTGTAAGTATACCAGTCATGCACGAGATCAACATTGAGTAAAAAAAGTTTGGCCACTCAGGCAAGATTTAACTGTAGCATCTATGATTATTGTTAAAGAGGCTCTCATTTCTAGTCATTATGTCATCCTTTCACCTTTACATATCAAACTCAACTTATTTAAATAGCTTTTCAAACAATGAGGGTATTGGAGAATGATGTTTTTATGTATATATTCAACAAATTTGGCAATATTTCGAAAGCAAAAATCAATGTAGGTATTTTTGGTTGTTCTCTAAACAGGGAACTAATGAACCATGCTGAATTTGATATGAGAAGGACAATAAGAGAGCAGCTTAGATTTGTTACAAAGAAATTAATTAAAAGATTTGTGAATTAACAGAGAAAGATGGGATTTTTAATGAGTTTAAAGGTTTATTTCTTTCATTCACACATTAATTTCCGGAAAAAACTGAGTTAGGAGCAGAACGAGAGATTTCAGTAAGACTTGAAGGACTGAAAAAAGACAGAGGTGTGTGGTGTGTGAACACATCAGACTATTGATGGTCTTTGAAAATAGACACATACAATGTATATAAAAACATATCTTCGTAGATCTATTGTGAATAAATGAACATGTTTATATGAATTTTTAATTCACGTAACTTAACCCTTACGCTGTTGTTATATGTCCAGCAGATTTTATTCATGAATAACGTGTTCTTTTGTTCGCGAAAGATCTACGAAGAGATTTTCTTTTATGCACATTGGATGTATCTCTTTTTAAGGACCAGCAATAGTCTGGCATCATGTTCACATCCCAAACACCTTGATATATTTTCTCAAACTCTTTCAAATCTTGGTGAAATCTCTCATCCGGTTCCTCACTGAAGTCCCCCAGATTTTCTGGGAAGTAATCAATGTGTGAATGCAAAAAATGGATCTTTAAATTCATTAAACATCCCATCTTTCGGTAGTTTTCCAATAAATTGTCAACAATATTCTTATAATCAGGATTTTTGTTAATCCCAAAAAATTTTTTTGAATTTCTTTGAAACTATTCCAAGCTGCTCTCTCATTAGTTGTCATTCTCATTTCAAATTCATCATCTTTCATCAGTTCCCTTATTTGAGGACCATCAAAAACACCTTCATTGATTTTCGCTTCAGAAATATTGGAAAATTTCTCGAATAGATACATAAAGCATCACTTTCTAATACCTTCATTGCTTTGATAAGCTGTTTAACTAAGCCAAGTTTGATATGTAAAGGAGGAAGGATGACTTTATGACTAGGAATGATACTTTCTTTAACAATGTTCTTAGATCCTAGAATTAATTCCTGCCTGAGTGGCCAATCCTTTTTTATAAATTTGATCCCGGGCATGACTGTCCCACTCACAAAGAAAACACGGATACTTAGTGTTTCCGCTTTGTTGACCTAATAAAATACTGGTTATTTTAAAATCTCCAGCTACTTGCCACTTATAAGTATGGTACTTCAATTTTTCAAGTAGAAAATGGAGATTATTGTATTTATCTTTTAAGATGACTGAGTGGTCAACCGGTATCGGCGCATATTTGTTCCCATTGTGAAGTAAGACATCATTAAATCTCCTTGCCGATGAATCGATAAATAGTCGCCAATCACTAGCTATTTCATTCAATACATCTATATTCATTTATGAGTCCTGCAACATAATTACAAAGAACCAAACCCTTTATTTTTGAGAAAAATTTCCGAAATGGACGATCTCGATCACGATAAAAACTCACTTTAGTACCTGGAACTAAACAATTCTTTTCTTTTAATCTTGAAGCTAAGAGTTCGGAAATCTCTTTCGAAAGACCTGTGTCCCGAACCAAGTCACTTAGCTCATCTTGATTAATTCCGTGTGCATTCTCGCGTTGACCACCTTCAAATTCTTGCGATTCATTCAATTCGACGCATTGTTGATCTTCAAATTCTTGAAATGACATTCTGTATCATAGTTTTCTATTTCAGAAACTTCGTCTATAGACATCGGATGTTCACTTTCATCTTGTCCAATACTAAATAAAACAGCATGAGTTATAGATTGAACAGATGTATAGTATATTGCAAAATTATTCTTTTAATTGTACCCAAATATGTTGGTCAATCAGAAATAACAATCAGTGTCACGATCGACGGGTTTTCGCCAGTTCGTAGGCGATGCATATATTTGTTTTTTTTTTCCTGCAATTAGCATTGAGCAAGTGACGCATACTTTCGTTGGAGTCCAAGAATTGTTCATCCCACTTGTATCTATATTGAAACATTTTTCGTAACGTACCATGAATTCTTTATTTAAGTTCCTCCCCTGATCCTTGATAACATATTTCGCACAAACGATGCAAAAGTTATCTAATCGCTGATGACATGGGGTTATTGTTGAACTTGTAGCATTAAACTCTAAAAAGGCCAAGTCTCCCACCGATTTAGAGCTGCGGTCACAGGATGACGACGATTGCGGGCCCGCCTGCTCACCCTGACCAATCGCCAATACTGAGGTTCCTAGTCCCTGCATCGTAAGATATTTCTTTGTGCCTGCCATGACGGCTTGAACGCCTTCACCCAGGGACTTTGCCGGTGACCCGTTGCCCGCCGTCACCACGTGGAGGTGCCCTGGGGACAGGCACAAGAAAATGGCGGTTTTCGACGTCCCGTATTATAATATATTATGAATCTGAATCTCTGATTGACCCGGAAAAAGACTGTCGATGTAATTCAAAGACAACTCTTCAGTAAAAATGATCATTAGTTAAATATGATTTCCTAAAATGATAGGTTTATAAAATGCATGGAGGATGCCCATAAATACAAGAAATCGGCTTCTTTGAGGGCACACATGAAACTTATACCAAAGTCCACATCTAATTGTCTTTCAACAAAAAATATTATAATAGCATACAAAAAATATAAAAATGTAAAATTAACATTTTCAACTACAAATATTAAACCCATAAAAACTTTCTCAGCAAAACAAAAATCCATAAACCCAACCCACAAACTTCAAAACTTTAACCTACAAGCCCCAAACCCGCTGTGCAAATATTACGTGATGAGTAAAGAATGGCACGTTCAATTTTTTGCAAATTCTTTTTAGTGAGAAAGACTTTGGCCGACTGTAAGTGATGACTAATATGAGGTAAGCCGATATCCTATGCAGCTGCAGAACAGACTACACATGTACTCTTGCCGATGAGATCATCCTTTGCTCAAGGTAATGTTGGACTGACTGATAGTCGCGAATATACTCTTACCGCGAACACATCTCCGTCGTTTTTTAAGAGTTTTATGTATAAGTTGTGTGGATTAAAAAATTTAATATGAATATACCGTCAATACAATCTGATCGCTCGCACAATATTCTTCGTGATCGATGAGCGCGTGTGTGTGCCTTGTGATTGGGATTGCTTCGTGTGTTCTTTAAGTGTTACTTAGTGAGAGCAATCAATGCCTCATGAGGATTGGGTTGGGTTAGGTTAGATTGGGTTAGGTTGGAACAGTCAGTCTACAGACAGTAAGTCGGTAGAGTGTCGGATTCCCACGTTGGTGACCCGGGTTCGAATACTAGTCTCTGCCGATTGATACAAGCACCTCTGTAAAAATTACATGTGCTTTGTTTACAAACATATCGCAGACCCCCGTCGTCGATTAGCACCACATGGGACCACAAACATAGCGACGGGAATTAAAAAAAATTTTAAAAAATGTTATTTTATAATGTTTAGAGTGATATGGGACATTATTAGCAATATAGGACAAGCTGGGACAAAATGAACCATGACTTAAGTCAACAGATTTGTGCATTTAACGTTATTTTATTATATTTGGAATAATATGGGACGATCTTGGCAATATGGGCCATGGTGGGGCAAAGTGGACCATGACTTAAATCAATAAATTTGTGTATATATATATATAGATAGAGAGAGAGAGACATACACATGCGCACACGCATACACACACATATATATGTCTCTCTCTCTCTCTCTCTCGCATGTGTATGTCTATCTCTCTCTCTCTCTCTCACTTTGTCTTGGGCATCTTGTGTGTGTGTGCGTGTGTGTGTGGGTGTATGCTGAACCACTCGTTTGTGTATATATGTGTGTGTGTTTCCTCTTATATCGCACCACGTGTATGTAAATATATATATATATATATATATATATATATATGTGTGTGTGTGTGTGTATGAGTGTGTATGTGTGTATATGTGCACACGCGTGTGTAGAGAGAGAAAGAGAGAGAGGGAAAGAGAGATGGGGAGAGAGAGAAAGGGAGAGAGAGAGGAGAGGGGGAGAGCATGACGCTATGAGCAAGCCACCACTCCCCGATTGCTGTGACACTATCTACCCCCCCCCCCCCCCCTCACCGCTTGTACACTCTTGTACCTATACTTCCTCAAAAAACACGCTTGTATAAAGATGCGCACGAGCCACCATTACCCAATCGCTGTGCCAATATCTAACCCCCATCACATGTACACTCTTCCACCTATTCCTCCAGAAGACTGTTGGAGGTAATAGGTGGAGGAGTGAGGGTTTCTTGTGTCTAGCGATTGGGTAGCATATACTACTTAAATATATATATTTTTGTTAATTGTAACCTTAGGCTTTATGATCGCTATATTTACCAACAGTTCTATTATGTTTCAACTCAATATTAAAAATGTTATAGTAAAAAATCCAGGACACTGGTGTATGTCTATGGAAAATGATAATAATACTAGTAACTTTTTTCTAGCCATTGATTCCGGTACTTCCACTTTTAAGCTTAGATCCATCACGATGTTACAATATTTATTTGTCTTTTCTTTCACTCTCTTCCCATGCGATCAACGCATATTGAGTATTAATATATTTAATACTACTTGAGATATAAACAATCAAGATTAACAAAAAAAATACAACCACATGGTCATTTAATTTGCTAAACTTGACTAACTTTTTTCGTTTATAATGAAGATTCAAAATTAAAAAGAATTTTTAAGATTTATCAAATTGTTTTTATTTTATAATGATTTTTTGATTTTTAAATTTTAGTTCTACAAGTTTTTGGATATGTTAGAAATATTACGATGCATTTAGTGTAAGTACATTTAAAAGAGCATAAAATGACCTATATTTTATAATTTTTATAACAGCAAATTTTGAATCAGCACTTTCTTTTCTTTTGTTATAAATGAAAACGTCATATTTAGTTTAAACGGTTAAATCTCGGAAATGTATGATGTAGCAAACAGCAGCATTGTATTTAAAACTTTCCGAAAAGGTAACTTTTTCCTATCGCTTAACTGATTTCTGTTTCTAGACCACGAGGTTCTATAGTTTTAAGATATTTAAGTTTATATAATTTTTTTTTAATTTCGTATTTTTATGATAATTTGAAAATAAAAAGAATTTTAAAAATTAAAAGAAAAAGTAAATTTTAATCATAATGAAATAAGGAACAGAAAGTTTCCTCTTTAAAAAGGGAAATTTTTAATAATTATAAACGCAACGAGCCTACAGCAGTATCTCTAAGAAGACGTGGAAAAATGTAATTTAAACTAAATGTGTACTTTTAATAAAAAATTATCTTTTGATAAACCTTTAATGATAAATCAGCACACATTTTTTGAGATTCCAATTAAAAAGAGATATAGCAATTTAAAATTAATTTATTAGAATAAAAAATTCTATATTAGAACAATTAATTTAGATTGAGTATGCTAAGTGCCAATGAATTGGCAGCGCTTTTTCTATGATTCTGATAGAATTTTTTATGATTTGTATGCCTCTCTTAATGGATCTGATTTTAATGAAAATACAATAATCATCTGCATACTGCGAAGTATTACGGAATTATACACAATCAAAATTTTGGCCTACATTTCTTATAAGAAATCTGGTCTATAAAATAAGTTTTTATGCATATTATTTGTTAATTTATGCAGTTATTTTTTGCTACTTTATTAATTTGAAAATCTAACAAAGTAGCGAAGAAAAAAGAGTATAAACCTATTGCTTTTTCGTCATTTCAATTTAAATTACTAAGCAGAATTAGGGTAATCCCGGACACAATGATATTTATATGACGCTCCCGAAAGTGAGGCTAAGAAAATGTTGCGCTGCGCTCTCAGGTAGGGCAACGTTGCTTAAGTATTTTTTATTGAACAGTGGTTATGTGTTACATATTTTATGGTGTAAGTGCGAATAATATTGCGACTGATTATATGGAGGTTCATGTAATTGATTTAAAGAAGTTCTTCACCTATAAAAGTAACTTTTTAATAGTGACCGGAATTGTACCAACGCTTTTTTCTTATTTCGGCTTATAGCTTGGATATCTTTTAATTGTTTGAACTAACACAATAATTATTTAAAGTTAAAAGTAAACAATTTGAAAGTGAAAATAATAAACACATTTGCTTAGGTGACCGGCAATACCCCGTTCTACCCTATTGAGTTAAATTAAACCGTTTCATAAACCGTTCTGGAGCAGAGCTTTTTCTTATTATAATGAAACTCGGTTCACTTAAGAGCGGAGCGTTCGTAACGAAATGAAAAACGGGTTGCTCTAAAGCAGAGCATTTTCAATTGTTATGAAAACGGACCGAAGCGGCTGGAGCGGTTAGCAACGGTTTAACAACCCTGGAAATAATAAAATGGCAAGCGATCGAACATAACCTAAAAATAAAAAAATTTTAAGTTTACATTTAGCTCTGTAGGAGTTTGTAAAAAGCCAAAGAAATTCTTTTTTTAAACGTTTAAAATGGTTAAAAAAAAGAATAGAATTATTATTTTTTTTTAAATTGTCGTTTTTGGCCACCTTAGGAAATTCAGTAAATTATCACAGGAGCCACGAGGTACCGCAGGGACTAAAAGAGATGAAAGGGAGCATTTTTACATATATTTTCATATAAAGAAATTGCAACCATTTTTGTGAACCCCCCGCGAGGGTCTTTTTAAAGTTGGCTGGAATAGAAAAGTAGTTTTACAAAGTTAGTAGAGGCCTTAAATAAGAGAGACAAACTTTGACACATGCCTTATTTTTCAATTTCAATATTATGTAGATATGCAATATTCAAAATTCGAAAAAGTTAATATTTATTTATTAAATAGAAGCTTATTTATTATTATTTATGTAATCAATAACAAATAACTGGCAAGACATAAGAGTGATTCTTCTATTCGGAAAATACAAAGAACGTTCTCTCAAATTATAGCTTTTTCTGCATATTTTTATTATCTTTCGGGCAATTTTTTCTAGTGCTAACACATGCATAATTATAATCACCAGAAGAGGTAATTCCACTAGGCTTCATTTCTAGGTACCAGAAAACTCCTCCCAAAGCCTCATCGAGTTCCGCAGCGTTGATGTTCTCCTTGTAAGTGTAGAAAAAATGTACAAATTTTATGATTTTTTCTAAATAAAATATCACGTTTATTTATTTCAATTATTTTAGGATTAAGTACAAATTTGTCCCATTAAATATGAATGCATAATAATACATAATAAATTTATTAAACGATACAAATTTTTTATTATACCATAACTCGTTGATATGCTCTTACCTAAATTTGTTAAATATCTTTCATTATCAGATTTTCCTTGAGTATTATACTGTCCATGTCTCACGAGTATTATGTGTCGAATAACCTTAGTACTATTTTTGATTTGTTTCTTTAAATCAACAGCATTTATTCCAGATTTAAGTACACTTTTGTAATCTCGTCTGAAAGTCAAAATCATGTACATTTAATACTTATAACGACAAAATACTCACTTATTATTAATCGCGCTTACACAATACAATAATTTTACATTATTGTTAAGAAAAAACTGTACTTTTATGAGCATCTCTTTATATTTTAGCTTATAATAATGATGTATAATAAAAAGTATAGTAAAGAAACCGGCGTTACAAGTTCTCGAACTCGTTTGATTGGCGTAATTAAATAGAGAGTATTATTGTGAGGTTGGAGTGATTGTGTAGAAGAAAAGCATAAAAATTACGTGACATTTTTGATGATAATGAGAGAGAGAGAGAGAGACAGAGAGAGAGAGACAGAGAGAGAGAGAGAGAGACAGAGAGAGAGAGAGAGAGACAGAGAGAGAGAGAGAGAGACTTTTTATTCGTCTCTATGACACAAATTTACAGCTGTATGTACATTTGGTTAAAATTAGTTATCACATTATCAGTCATTGCATTTTAAATGTTTGGATCGCTATCACATGTCGTCAATTTGTAGTCTAACATAACATAATGTAGTCAGTGCTATCACATATCGTTTCGTCAACTTAATAATATGTAAATAAATAGATAACAAGTGATGAATACATATAGACATTTATATTGCACATATATCTATCGCGTCGAATATAAAACACCTTTCATTCTTCCTTCATCCTTACAATTATTCATGCTAAAAATTACACTCACATGTCACACTTAACACTTAAAATAAATTAAGACTACACAGAAATGAACGAAATACAATCATAAGCGGTTTGACGTGAGCCGCAGGCCTATGATTAATCACTTTATGGAGTCTTGTCGCCGTGTGATTCTTTAAGGTGCCCACCTTACATAGTGATTAACGCCTTTTTAAACTTACATAGTGATGGCAGACACCTTACACTGCAGGGGAACAAGTTCCAGAGGCATGCACTAGGTCCTAAAAGAATATAGGCCCTTATCAGTGCGCGACCCCAGAATTAAGAGCTCTTTTATACCCCCCTACTAGAAGTCCTCGCCTGATTCTTTTTGAAAAGAGCAGTAAGATACGTTGGTTGCCGCATAACAACCGATTTATAAAGCAGCAACCCCATAAAATACTCTCGCCTCGCCTTTATATCTAACCAGCCCAGACTCTTCCTGTAAGGAGTGATATGCTCGTCCCACCTAACACCACACCACATATATACCTCACACATGAATTTTGTAAACGTTGCAGTCATGTCTGAAACTCACCTGACAAATCAAGATAAACTACTGAACAGTAATCTAGGTGAAGTAATACCAATGCACATGCCAACTGCTTACTAAGTGCCTCAGTACTGCATAAATTAAATAATTTCAGGCTATAAAGAATCCTGTTTACCTTCCTTCTAACCGCATCTATTTGCGGCTTCCACGTAAGTCCTCCGTCCATTACCACACCGAGGTTAGTGAATGCGTAAACAAAGAGTACGAATACGCCGTCCTGCACCTCAATGCCCTGTAAGTCAAGGCTCTGGATCTGCTTGATGTTATGATCAGAATAAAAAATGATTACCTGTGTCTTGCTGACATTGAGTCGCAGATCAGCTGCCGAGGCCCATTTGGACACTGCCCGCGCTACTGTCGACATGCGATTGATACCCTCTTGAAGATTGCGCAAGGTCACCTTCGTGTAGGTTTGCAGGTCGTCAGTGTAGAGTATATGTTCGACGTTATGTAAGTTAAGCGCGCCTTTTAAGCCGTTGGTGAATAAGCTGAAAAGCAAGGGTCCCAGGACCGAGCCCTGTGGCACGCCCAGATAGGTGGTTAGCCAATATGATAGCCCTACGTATCGGATTGGCCCGATGTGCACCCGTCGGCCTCTTATTGGCTGGAGTGGACAAGACTAGCTCCTTCTCTTTCCTACTCACAGCGGTGTTGCTCTTCGCGCATGGGGCTGTCGACTCGAGCGAACACCTCCTCGACTCTACGTACTCCTGGCACGTTACAGCTTTAGGTTGGAGCTGAAGCGCGATGCGCTGCGTGCGGCTGAGTGCAACGAGGAGTTTGCATTCCGGGTGACAACTAATCTTACACAGTAGTGCGTTGCTGCTTCTGGGAATCTCAATTGGCAATGTTGTTACCTGGAGACAGCAGATGTCACCTTGGTGCGATGTTGGTTGTTCGTCGAGTCGACAGATGGCATGCAGGTAAAGAGGGCGCTCTGCACGCACTTCTCCAGCTGGGTGGGACCTCTGTGTTCTCTATGACCCGTGCTCAACTCCTGCCACTCTGTCGCTCTCTCAGCTCCTAACCTCAAAACTAGCAGCGATGATGCTACCATTTCAAGGAGAAAATACCATGCAAGTCCATCACTACAGCTGCAGATACTATCTGCAGGGGTGACTTGCATATAGTCGCTTGCAAGAAACTGAAACAGAGGGATAGAGAGAGAGAGAGAGAGAAAGAGAGAGAGCTGTGAGAGAGTACAGAGAGAGGAGAGAGATTAAGAGATAGATAGATAGAGAGAGAGAGAGAGACAGAGAGAGAGAGAGAGAGACAGAGAGAGAGAGAGAGAATGAGAGATAGATAGAGAGAGAGAGACAGAGAGAGAGAGAGAATGAGAGATAGATAGAGAGAGAGGGAGATCTCCACCTCGGGAATAGTTAGTCCCATGGAGCATAAAGATCAGCAATACATAATTATACAAAGATAAAATTGTTTATTTATATAAATGTAGTATCATAATATGATGGATAATCGCATTTAACAATAACAACGATAAAGTTTCGTAACATACTGATATCTAAAAATATATAGTAGTGAATCGATAACAATATAAATGTAGTTGGTATAAATATAAGTGACTCTACAAGTAAGTATGTAGATAACAAATTAATTAGTAATTTTAACTCTATCGCTGTTTGGTTCGTTGATGTATATATAAAAGATATAAAAATATAAAAGTACTATAAATAAGATGACTCTAGGTAAATGCATGTTAGTAACAGTTAACAAGCAAATATGGCTCTTTGGCCAAGGATTTTACAGCAGGTACATGATAAACGAGAATTAAAATAGTAACAACAAAACTAAACTAAAATATGAAATATTAAAGAAACTAAGTGAGCTATAGTAGTTTATATTGATAATGATGACAGATTTTGCACAGGGTCAGACTCGGCATCGCGGTTGGTGAGGTACTTGAGCAGAAGGGACTTGATGATTTGGAGGGATGTAGTTACATGCGGAAGGGAGATAATATTGTCAGGTAAATTGTTCCAGAAATAGGAAGGGGCTATTGTAAAGGAGTTGACATAAAAGGTGATTGAGTGATTAGGGATATGGAGAGCTTCGTTTCTTACCTGAGTTGACCTGCATACTACGCAATCAGCCTTAAGTATACATTAAGTATATCATCAGCATAGATCATGGGTTTGGTGAACCGAAGCACCTCGGGGAGGTCGTTGATGAAATAGCAAACAGTAACGGAGCAAGGACCAAGCCTTGGGGGACGCCAGACCAGATAGAAATCCAGTCAGAAATGCTGTCACCCTCATCAACGACAGCCTGACATCTTTGAGCAAAATATGAGATGAATCACTGTAATGAATGATCAGTAATTTTAAAGGAGCACAGTTTATTAACAAACGTCTCAGAGTAGTCAAATAGAAGCAATGTAGTAAACTGAGAGTCATTCATTGCCAATCTGACGTCATTAAGAACTCCGAGCAATACTGTCTGAATGCTGTGGCCTGCTTAACGCGGAATAAAGAGATTATATTTTTCAATGTGAAACAGGAGCTATTAACTATTAACCCTTTACGACACACATTTCTCAGATGAACGGTTTTTCATGAAAATTGGTTACAGGGGTTCTCGGGGTCGCTGATTACGAATCTGAACACAGATTTTGAAAATTCCAAATTGCGAATCCAAGATGCCGGCCAAGAATTATAATATCACTGCATTTCGCTAAAAAATCGTATACCGGGGGTTTGAGGTCGCTGATTCCGAATCTGAATTCAGATTTTGAAAATTCACAATTGCGAATCAAAGATGCCAGCCAAGAATTATAATATCACTGCATTTCGCTAAAAAATCGTATACCGGGGGTTTGAGGTCGCTGATTCCGAATCTGAATTCAGATTTTGAAAATTCAAAATTGCGAATCCAAGATTTTATTCTAACTTATTCTGAAAAATTCTATTTTATTTGCATAATATAATTTTCGTTTATGTATGGTAATTGTAAAAACAATTTGGTTTTTCCTTTATGCGGAGTAGCACATTGCAAGCACTGCAAACAAATTTAGTTCTACAAGGTTTAGCTTTGGTACTGCACAGACCGCAACGTCTTAAAGTCGTTAAAACTAGGAGCATGTGAGCAGATTGAGTGCGCCTTTTTTCAATAGATATTTGAGGTTTACTATTTACATTAGGAGGAGATTTTTCTTCGCATTTCCTACCTTTCGGTGTTGGAGAATGATCGTCTGCTACTTGATCAACCAAAAGTAATCTGAAGTTTATTGATTTCATACTATGTTCCAAATGTTTTGAATTGTGAATAATCAACGAATTATTAACATTCTGTGCTATTAATATTTTTTCATACAACAAAAAGCTAAAATTTATACGCTTCATTTGCGAAGAATGAAAGATCTTCAAAATTATTGTATAAAATGCAGTAATATTTCAATTTTATTCGCCATCTTGGAACCGCCATTTCGAATTTTCAAAATCTGAGTTCAGATTCGTAATCAGCAACCCCGAAAACCCTCTATATTCAATTTTTAGCGAAATCAAGTAATCTTTGAATTTTTGGCCGCCATCTTAGATCCGCCATTTTGAATTTTCAAAATCTGAGTTCAGATTCGTAATCAGCGTCCCCGAGAACCCCAGTACAAACATTATTAGGCCAACCCAATTAATCGTTCATGCTGACATGAGAGAAAAGCGAAAAGGGGAAGACAGATCTGGAGGAGACTATACTAAACCTATTGAGAGAACCCGACAGGTGGTTTAAGCGATGTGCCTTTCTTATTTCGCCAACATAATATGCGTTCTTAGAATTTCGTAACATATTTAGAACTTTAGCGCGTTGAGCTCGATACTCACAAGGAGAGTCCACAACGATTATTGATCAAACTTTAGGAGGTGGATTCTGGTACCTAAAAATGAAGCCTAGCACTCGTAATCTTGTTCGATCGGCCATTATTCTCGAGATATGAGGTATTTTACTTCAAACATGCTTGATTTTAAAGAAAAAATATACCTCTCCTTCGTACAGCAACTCCGCAAGTTTTTATGCTAGAAACATTAACGCAAAAGATAAGGAAAGTAGGTAAAACGAGCTATAATTTAAGCTTTGTTTGGTATAAAAATATTATTCTGACGCAAAGTTATTAACAACTAAAAATAGAGACCGAAAATGCATGAATATTCTATGAAATTTAACTCTTTTAAATTACATGATTTTCCATGCATTTTCAGTCTGCATCTTCAGTTGTTAATAACTTTGCGTCAGAATAATATTTTTATACGAAACAAAGCTTAAATTATAGCTCTTTTTACCTATTTTCATTATCTTTTGCAATTTTTCTGGCATAAAAACCTGCCGAGATGCTGTACAAAAATGGGTCCTTTTTTCATTAAAATAAAACATATTTGAAGTCAAATACCTCATATCTCGAGAACAAGGGCCCATTGGACAAGATTACGAGCGCTAGGCTTCATTTTAAGGTACCAAAAACCATCTTAAAAAATTTGGTCATAAATCGTTTCCCGGAGGTTGTGGACTCTCCTTGTCAGTGAGTGGAAAGCCGTTGTCACCTACTCTCTTATAGGCTCTGTCTCGCTCTTTTATGGTTGCATGAATATCTGATGATAGGTACGCAGCGAAGTGCTGCAAATTTATCAAGAGAGCCTGTGACAACGAAAGTGGTTAACCATAACATTAAGGTCAGTTGTTGATAACAAATTTTGTAACTTGTGAGAAATTTCAGAGAGATATCGAGCCCTGTTAAAGCCACGTAAGTCGCGACTAATTACATGTCGAGAAAGATTCTGCGGGACACTAAAATCAAACGTTAAATCGATTTTATTGTGACCATATGTAAAGGGGACTTCAGATATATTATTGTAATAGTATAAAAGTATACCAGGCGATTTTCGGTTCAAATGAGTTGAATCAGACTGAGACGAGGAGGCCAGCGTGATAGACCGCTCTTGTTTGTATTTTATTCTATTGGATATCTCTCTGAAGCACATTGGAAATCCCGAAAGGGGTAAGTTTGTATTTTGTATTAAGCTACGCGCAAACAATTCGTATACGTTAAAAGCGTGTAAAGTTATATTTCCGGATTTTCGTGTAGTCTTTCAGTCGGCGGCATTTTGTTCATGAGCGAGGCGAACTGGCGACCGCAGCATTGCCCAAGAAAACTTTTTTTTTCACGTGAAGTATTCACAAGTGCGAGAGAAGGAAAAATCATAGAGCATGGGCGTTCGACTACGCATCGCACAACGATTTGTGAACGCAACGAACCCTACTTGTATGGAAATCTCGCCAAAGAAGTTAAGTAGACTCGTAGTCATTTTGATTTACCGCTGCATCACGTCCGTATAGTTCTCAAATTTATATAAGACAAACTGACGATATATTCCGTTATGCCGTTACGCGAAAGATCGAGAGAGAGAGAGAGAGAGAGAGAGAGAGAGAGAGAGAGAGAGAGATGCGATAACAAAAAATAACAAAAAAAGAGGAAATTAATATACATATCTTAGCGTCAACTCACGAATATTGTATATTTATGTTTGACTGATCGCGATACTGCGTAATAACAATAATTAATACTAATAGGACTCAATTTATATTAAAATTATAAATGACAAATTTTAAAAGTATTTGTAAACCATCAACTTCGTGACGACGGCAAAAATTATTTCATGATGATTTTATGTATTTTTAGATAATTTGGCGTGTGTGTGAATGATTGTGGGCGTGTAAGATCTATTATTAATGTAATATGCGAAAAATGTTGAACTCATCAATATGTAAAGTCGATGATGATTATATAACTCCTTTCTCTAATAATAAATTAAATTGATCAAATACCATCGAACCATCGTGTAGTCGTGAACATAATTATTTTCCATATATATATATAGAGAGAGGTACCTTTAGCTTTTTACAATTATAATTTATAATGTCTGAAGGTGAGTGGACAATATACAAATCCAACCGTATGTGAGACTAAAGTCTATCTGAACTGATCGTGTGATGAGTCGCATCGGAAGGTACCACGTACAAAGCAGTTGATCGAATGATATCATACATACAGTTAGCTTCGAATGATGTAGATAGCATATTACAGTTGATGTTACCCATGATGACGACACCCTTGTTACGCGAAGAAAAGATAGAGTCGTCGTCGTCGTCGTCGTCGTCGTCGTCGACGACATAACTTTTGATCCAACCAACTTAAAAAAAAATGCTGCGACCACTGAAATTAAAGGTCTTGTTATTAGCTTTAAATAACTAAATTAATAACTATTAGCTTTTAACTAAAATTATGTACAAGTCTCTGTGATATAAACTACTGGAAGTAAATTACATCAAACTATGACATAAACCATTTAAGATGCTAGAGAAATTGCACAATATTGAGACTGGAACAGTTTCTTTATTTAGATATATTTGCGTTTACCAATTTTTATGTAGACTCTATTCAGAACAAAGATTCAAAAATATTTTGAGTTTTGAAAAATCATACAAAATTAGAGGCTTGAAAAATGTTCAAAGATAGCCTGTTTTTGTTAATATTTACGCATATAGGTCTTCACTTGGGAAAAAAATTTTTTTGATGGCACGGACGTGGTTGACTTTGTATTCTAGTGATATGGTAAATTAATAAAAAATTTTGGCCTTGATTAATCAGGTTTTAATAATTTTTTTACCAAACTTATTTAAAAATGCATAATTGCACTTAAAAAACTTTGAAATCGAGGTAGGAACCTTTAAATCTCAACGTCCAGCATCTGCCTTGCAGGAGAATTATTTCTTCACATTGGTCAACTTTTGAAAGGGTTACATGAAGGAAAATCGAAACTTTGAAAATTTTAGACCACCATATTGGGGTGTAGATGAAGGTATACTTCTAACTCAACAAAGTGAGTTTTTAGGCCGTTGAGGTTTATTCCATTTATATTACAATGTGTTGAGCGCCAGGTGCGCGAATTCGCACAACGATTTTGCAAGAGTTCTATCGATACATAGAATTATTTATAAATCTAAACTAACTACGGTGAGCACGGCGGTACGGTGGGAAACGCTATATATTTGAGAGGGGAAGAAGTTATTACTCAGGGACGCGAATTCTATATAATATACGGCGGAGAAATACGAATGCAAATGGAAGACACTTGGCGCGATGCTCGACAAACGCACGTGACGCTAGATTATCAATATATATATATATATATATATATATATATATATATATATATATATATATATATATATATATATATATATATATATATATATATAGATATACTTAATAATCATAATAGTATTCTATGCAACTTACTCTTTTCAAAATCCGGTGTGGCCTCCTTCGAAAACGTAGAGTACAAGTTGGTTGGCACACGTGGAACGAGAAGATCGACGGGAAAATCGAAGTATGGGAGCTGATACAAAAGTTCTCAAATCGAAGCAAGCTACTACAGGAGTTTTTGCAACGGAGCTAGCAAAGCACGAGATGTCTACGAGAGCGGTTCAGTACGAAGTGAGCGAATCTCTCGTTTCGTACCCGCGGCGTTGCACGCGGATTTCGCTAGCGCCGACCGAGCCTGGTTGAAGTCGCAACGCATGCATGGTGAGGAGGAAAGAGGAGGAAAGAGGAGCGTCTGCTTGCGGTGATGTCACACTATACGGCACGTATTCGACGGCTCGCAGACGGTATTTTGAGGGGCAGGACGAGGAAGTACGACGAGAGATCCAGCAGGAGGTGCATCTGGGCAACTGTGACAATAAAGACGAGAGTTGCAAGTCCTAGGACTGCGTACTTCCAGCAAAAGCAGTGGGACGCGGTTAACCCCGAAGAGGTTATATTTACTCAGCAGCTTGCTACTCTGCTCTCTTCAACTGCCATTACAGGTATCAGGTGAGATCAGGGTTTTATATACCACTATCTGTCTACTCTCCTTAATGCTAGATTGCCTCTAGGTGACTGACGAGTGCTTCTGTGACTGGTGCTACTGCTATTATGGAGAAGCGAACCAGGAGCTGGGCTACGATGCTGCGTCTAGGAGGCCACACTGACTCTACAAAACCTCCAAACCAGGTAAGAGAGTTCCAGATGGTTTTCCATATCTGCTGTAGGCTAACCCCTCTTCATATTTCTAGGGTGTATGCTGTAGACCTCTGGAATATCCGGAGAAGCAGCCGCTCCGCCCAAGGTGGTAACATCTATGCCTTTCAGGACATCAAACCAGGTGGGTATCGTTCTAATACCATTTTGCTTTCTTTCTAGGGCAATAATACCCTTTGAATGTGCTTTCAGGTTGGTTCGAGAGGAAGGGAACAAGAAGAAAGGACACCAGGACACGCTCAGCGGACCTCAGTCAGGACCAGCCGACTCCAGCCTCTGCGAGATTCTATGGAATGGCAATTGTGCGTCTTCTTCGGCTGCTTCAGGGTGTCGAGGAGCTCGCATGCTCTATGTCATCGAAGGGAAGTGCTGTAGCAGTGACTACACTGTAAAAAAATGATTGTGGAATTTTACTACTCGTTTCGTAATTTTACGACTGTGAGTGACGTAAAAACACCATTAGAATTGTGTTATTACCATAATTGGTAAATTTACCACTTTGGAAATGGGTCGCTTTGTTACCTACTTTGGATATGGTGATTTTACCAACGGTAACAGTGTAATAATTCCACAACAGTAGTAGTAAAATTCATGCAAGCATTATAAAAGTACCACTCGTAAAACCATCTTAGATTATCTTAGAGATGCCGAAAAAAAATGCCAGTCAACTGCCGAATGTATGTGCGAAGTTGATTTTCGACGTTTCATTGATTTTTTTCGTACTTTTCTTCCATCAAAAAGGTATGTCATTATTTATATATTGTACTAGTTTCTCATTCAGCGAGTATACATTCATTTATATTCCGTAAAGATTTTGCCGTGCCGATCACTCCAATACAACGATATATATATGTATTTGCTCCGAAGCTGATTTTCGACGTTTCATCGACTTTTCTTGCACCCCTCTTCCTTTATATTATAAAATATTGTATTCGTACTACTAGAAAATAAAATTTGTTCAAATAATATAGTCATCATTCATTTATTGGCGTATCATCAAAATTGCTATTCATAACCTAAATTTCACCATACTCATTGAAATTTTACTATTCGGGTGGTAAAATTACTACCTTGGTAATGAATTTCAACTCCTAATTCATCAACTCGTGAAATTACTACCCTCCGTATCGTAATTTTATTTCCGTATGGTAATTTTACTACCGTATGGTAATTTAACAATTTTTTAGGAAAATTTACTGCTTTGGAAATGGGCCGGTTTGTTACCAACTTCCGACGTAGTAATTTTACTAAACAATTTTTTTACAGTGTAGTGTGTGTGTAGTGAATAGGATAGTGTTGTGGATCAAGTACGAGCACAGTGTAGTAGAGGGTAGTATGCGAGGCTGCGTAGAGCTTATCTTCAATCTGGGCATTCTATTGGGTAGTAGGTTTTTCTAATGTGTGGTTTGTCGAGCATCGGACCTGTACTGAGCAGCTCGTTTCCACTATGCCTATAGGTTCAACCGACTGTAATACACACAAAATGTGGTGTTACATGTTTATATTCTAGTTTAAGTATTCTCAGTCTCCATGCTATCTGGATAAAAAGACGCATGCTCGTTATTTAACATGTCAGCGGACTGACTAGGCGACGCGAGTGATTAGTTGTTGCTTGCAGTATTTAAATGCTGCCCAATACTTGGTGACCGATCGGATATTGGCTGCTGTGGATTACCACCGGAATTGTTTAAAGATCGTTGGATTGGCCTACACGCAAATACATCCTGTTCTTTATAGGTTGGAAAAGGCGGAGAATGAGAATATCTGGAGCGCTTGTATCCCAAAATATTTGAGCGAGATCGAGCTTTAAGTAACAGGTGGTATATATTTATAGGGTAGAAGGTTCTCAGAAAAATCGTAGAGGTAAAAATGCGACCAAATATCATATTGGCTGTAAATGATTTGAGGTCTAGATCCGTGAATACTATATGGTCACGAATCTGGGTCAATTTAAATTTTACGACAACACTACGAAAGTTTCTAGGCGGCTCTGATGATGTGTTATTGTGCCGTGGACGCGTAGCAGTACCATGCTGTCCGAATTTTGGAGTAGACGTAGAGATACTCGATATTGAAGTAAGTGCAAGTGACTGTTGCATGACGAAAGTTTAGTGACAGGATGCGTGGACAGTTGGTAGAGCATGTATCGATAATATGAATATGTCATATGGAAGTGAATCTATCGTTTGTAACTGTATGCAAAAAATGAAGAGGCTATATCAATCTCCACGAACTATCCTTTATTAATTTTCAGTTAAGATGCCGACGTTTCGGGAGTCTTTTTGTGCTCTCCTCTTCAAAGGCTATATAAACAATAATTACATAAAAACAAAAAATTAAATAATAAGAACACCGCAGATAAAAAATACTAATAACTAAAAATTATTTAAACATACATGTGGCATAAAGAATTAGTGTTTCAAAGAGTCCGACGCAATATCAATCAAAAACGAAATGGCACTCTTAAGAAATAAACAAAAATTATAAAAAAATATAAAAATCATTGTTGACAATTCAAAATTAAACAATATTTTGATACTCGCTATGGCGAAAGATCACACCCAACGTATGTGTAGTTCCGGAGGCCGACATGCGAAAAAAATGTTTAAGCCGCACCTGATGTCAATTGTCGGCGTGTCCGGGTACTACTAACGCACAAATCTTCGTAGACCTGACAATCCCCCGAAACATCCAATAATAAATATCAGAGAAGGGATAGCAGCTCTGAAAGTGCAGAGTAGACCACAGAGAAACATAAACGTGAGGAGGTGGCACGTAGAGCAGCTAGTAGCTCTCAGCGGGGAATACCACGGCCCTGGAGACACACCAGCAAGCTATTCTAGCTACCTGTACACGTCACTACTCTCTCTGAGCCTCTGTCAGGAGATTGAAAAGCCCATGAAGAGACGGTTGAGGAGAGTAGCAATACCTCTCCAGTGGTTATGGCTACTAGATATAGACCCGCATGAATCTCGGATCATTTTATAAGAACAAAAATCGGAGCGAATACAAAAATCAAAGGCAATAAAATAAAAGTAAAAATAAAAGTAAACAAAACGCTAAGAAAGAGCTTTATTGCTCGTAATTATATGTTTTTTTAATTAAATTGAGAGAATTTTTATAAATATTTTTATGGAAGTTAGTGTTCTTCATTTTATTTAGTGTGTTATTGTAATAAGAAATGTTAATCATTTCTAAGAAAGCGCGTTCTCCAATTCTTTTTCTTATCCAAAATTTTGATGTTCACAAAATCAATTCAATGTTTCGTTTTTTTAACGTGGATAGCAATATCCGAAGTATGCTTTTTATTTTTTACGCCCCTCCTGTGTTCGCATTGACGCTTAACTAATCCTTTTTTGGGCCATGCCAATGTAAGTCGCAGAACACTGCTGGCAGTCTATTTTATAAACAACATTCTACTGTCAAGTTTATCTAATCCGTACTTCCCTAGTTTGATCATGCCGTTAAATTTACGAATCGTTTTATTAATCGTTATCACTGTTCAGGACGAGAATAAACTAAGGATTTTGTTAAACTAATTTATACACCATTTATGATAAAGTCTGTTATTTATTAAATACAACATTCGCCTTACTAGTATAACGCGCTTTGTAACTACCGATCTGTATAAAGGCCAGAGTGCATCTGGTCTCTGCGTTATTCTTTATCGAGTTAGAATTGAATTCTAACATTTGAACTATACAGAAAGTTTTAGAGATCTTTTGCATAGGAACTTATTACACAGTTACATTTTATTATTACTAATGGATTCTATCCGTAACAATTCTCCCCCTCGTATAAAATATGTTTTATTTCATACCCTAAATCAAGTTACGGGCTATCGCCAAAAACAATCCGACAGAACGCCAATATAATCCAAGACGTTAAATCTATTCGAGAGCTAGAATATTTGTACATTGAACCTAATTACCAACTGATCTTAATGCCTCACACATTTCATAATCACTGCAAATATCTAGCATCGTTGCTGTAAGTACAAATACATACACTTTTTAAACCGTGAAATCTGCACATCGCTGATTTATTATTAATAATGTTGCAACAATTAACAACGCTTTCTAGACTGGCTTCATATTTTCGCTTTAAATATTGTTAAACAATGAATATTTGGAGGTACTGCCTGTGATTTTGCGTATTTACACG
Organism: Gastracanthus pulcherrimus; assembly: GCA_949152435.1. Classification (NCBI taxonomy): domain Eukaryota; kingdom Metazoa; phylum Arthropoda; class Insecta; order Hymenoptera; family Pteromalidae; genus Gastracanthus; species Gastracanthus pulcherrimus. The sequence continues at coordinate 110,780,630 of OX424574.1, forward strand.
GCCGCAAAAACACATAATCCCTGGCATTTGCCCTATGTCTCCGAGGAAACCGTGCAAAACTTGGTGAGGGGAAACGGCATCGGACACCCTTTTACTGAATTATTAATCAATTATAATTTCGGTGTTCATATTTTATAACTTTTTTACTATTTTCTGATACGACAATAAATTTTCATATTTTATATTTAATTTTTAACATTCGCGCTTCTATTTGTAACCCATAAACTCACCCTCGGTTAAACAGCTGCATACATACTCCCTAATCTCGATACAAACCCAAATCTATTCAATACTCTTTCAATTCTGTAACCACTGCCTTTGGATTATACATGTATTGTAGGCAAAACTCATATCCGTTTTTCTCTCAAATGTATAAACGGTTAACTGTTATTACTATTTCATGAGTAATAAGCACGGTACACGCGTATTGCTCTAGTATCCATTTGTAAATTATAACATTCATTTCATATCCGAAAATAATTAGATTATTGCAAGTCATTATACGCATCTGCGTATCCGCGCGACATCTCCCGCGGTTTCGCCTTTTGACCGGCAGCCACGAGTCACATTGCTGATTCGCGCAAACAAATGCTAAACTGTGGAGGACTGTCGGCAATGCCAATCTCAATGAAGAAATATACAATAAACTATAGCGAGTTACCAAATTCATGCACAACAGTGATGCTCTCCCCTGTTCAGACTCTTGGCCTTATGCATTCGATGACCTTCAGCGCAGAGCGAACTCCCATTTAAGGTTCCATGATAGTCTCAGAACGACCGCAAATCGTCCCGAACTCGTGACACTACAGCCGTGGAATTGCACTGACAATTTCCACGCACTGCAAGAGCTTCACACTTTAAGAGCGTCATTGATACAAAACTTTGGCGTCCCCAGTTATAGCCTCACTTCCTAGTGATTCCTACAGCTCAACCCTATGCTTGTTTGAGCGGCGGTCATTTTGCTTATAGGAAAACACTTGGCTTTTGTAGTGAACCTACTCCTACAGCTCATCCCTGTGCGTGCTTGCGCGGTGGAACTATTGCTCATAAGAGAAGTTATGCTATAACTATTGCAGAGACATTCTATTTTTCCTAATTTCCAAGATAAAAATTACTTCATTTCGCACAGAGTTTAAACCAATTCACCTGGGCCCCAGGCCAATTGGAAAAAACAGCTAGCAAAGACAAAGTAACCATAATACTTCCCATGAAAGACAACATTTTTCCAAACGTAAAATATATAATTTACTTCAAATTTAAGGATGATTTTTACTTTTACTATTCTTTCGTTTAATCAATAGTTTTCAAACGATGATTAGCATGTTCGAATATCCCGTTAATTGAATTTCGCTTTTAATAATTTCATCAAATTATATACCATATAAACCATATCAAAATATGACGAGTCACAGCACCTCAAAAGCCTACTGCGATACATTATCAGTTAACAAATGTTTTTATTTCTATTTTTGCATAGCGCCTCTAAAGCCTACTATGCATGTACCTATTTAGCGAACATTTGTGTATAGCGCCTCTAAAGCCTACTATACACTTCTAACAAATAGTTCATAATAATTCGAAAATTTACAGAATTTTTAATATTTCTACGTATATCCTAAATCCGACTTCGTTCAAAGCTAAAAAATGTACCGCACACTAAGAAAACATCTCTAGAACGTTTGTACACGAATATTATGTTTTACCTACAATATTTCACCCCATGCAAGTTAATAAAATTTTCGTTATTTTCTTCATTTTTTTTTTGTACTATTTTATTACTCTAAAACCCAATTGGTTCACCTGTAAAATTTTAATAATTCTCAGCCCGTTCTAATATATGTCACATTTTGAATTCCCTGTTGATGCGTTTATTGCACGTATCACGACGAAAGCATATGTTTCTTATCTTATAAGTTACGGTTTAAAAACGCTTATAAACGATGGCCGCTGCACCGTAACCTCTTCTTGAAAAAGGCGCGCATAAGCGCTCTGGTCCCTTTGTCAGCAGCATGCCTCCTCGCCGTCGTTGCTTCCGCTCGCGTAACTTCGCCTGCCGATGTAGTCATTACATTAGTCATTAAAGGTGATATTTTCAATTGCAGCTTGGTTATTGATAAATCCTCTCTAAAACAAAGGTTACTAGTAATAAGAATTTCACATTAAATAAAATTAATTTTATTTACAACAGACCAATAATATTAAAAGTTACTGACTTTCCAAAATTCTTTATATACAAAAAAAATATACTATAACGCTACATTATAATATTACACAGCACATTGTGTCATGCTCCAAATGATTCTTGCCATGGGAAAGTACGATAGGCCTACTTTAATTGTTTTTCAAGGAATCCCAATAGTCTCACTTATGAAAACTGAGCGCTGCACATTGACACCCAGTGTACCATTGTGCGTCACACGAATTTCCCCAAGCTACTTTTATTTTGAATCTTAATCAATATTCAGAAAAGGCAAATACGACAAAACTTTTCTCGCGTTATTCAACTGTTACAAACAAGTCATGAGGACTAACTGACAGAAATGTACTTGCAATACATTCGAAACACTTCTAAATTTAGCTAAATTGACATGTTGCTGCACGAGTAAATTTCATTTATTTTAAGACCTTTTAATATCGATTATTATTTGCGAAAAATCTATTATTGAGTATTAAGTACTAACTCCATGTATTAATTCATAAAATACATTAGATTAGCAGCCAGTTTGTAAAATGCGCAATATTCTTACAATCTTTCAAATAATATATACATTGTTCTCAAAACTTTTATTCTATAAAGAGTCAATTAAATAGAATTCTATCTACTGATTTTGCCAGTTTGAAATTGGATACGACGTTTCATGCAAACATTCAGTTACGATAATTATTATTACTTGTGTTACTTTATGCGGCTGTACGTTACACATTTTTCTTTTTTTTAAATCATGAACGTCTATTTTGCTCGCACTTAAAACTCATTATATTTATTCATAATACTTTCACTGTAGGAATATTTCCGTATTCAATGGTATCATAATTAAAACAAATTCCCATTTAAAGAAACATGATCATGAAGCATACTACAGGGTATACTTGTCAAAAGTTCTAAGCATAAAATTACTTTATTTTGCAACTGTAACTTAATTATTACAAACTAATCGATAAACCGATTTTGTTAAACATGTCTAGCTTTACTAAATCCTTTATTAATCGCTCTAATTAAAACGCTCTCACAACTAAACAATAGGTACTTTATAAAATTACTTTATTTTCCACATTGCTCATGTCCTTAAATTTCCACCAAATGTCAAATAATAAATAAAAATATATTCAACTACTAAATTAATAACCAAATATAAACAAATTAGACTGAATCCTATTACACACGTAATTTCAATATAATATTAAATTACTACAAAGTATTAAAATACACCGTGCAATTTAATTTAACAAAAATAAATAAATACAGAATCATTCTGGCTTTTTAGATAATAATGTACTTATTATTTTAGTGTTTTGTTAATTAAGCTTTTTTGTACATTCAAATTTATGTTTTATTTAATTCATTTATAAATAAATATATGTAACTCATACTTACATTTATTTATATTTAGTTTTAAGTATTGTATTTTTAACATATATATTTATTTTAATTTTGTTTTTTATTTGAATGTAATATTGTAAAGCTCTTTTTAATTCGTATGTAATAATCTATATATGTAAATTTAATATTAATGAATATAATTAAAGAAAATAATTATTTTGAATGTAATAAGAATTTATATTACTTTAATTTTTGTTTTAAATTAACAATATATCTTGTTATATTATATTATGAAAAACTTAAAAATTTCACTCATATAAATCTAAATTAATTTGCATGTATTTTATTTATGTGTTATACTTTTTACATATTTTATAAAATTTAAGTCTTATAAATCTAAATATGGTAATATTTACAGGAAAAAGTTATATTTTAAAAATTAATACTTTGGAACATATGAAGATTTTGGATCAGGATAAAATGAAAGTAGAAGATCTAATTTTGGGATCAGAAATATTTCTGATTGAGGTATTATATAACAGTTACTACTCAATAAGCTGAAAAGTTTGGGTCATTGTATAATTGTATATTATATAATTTTTAATCTAGATTTTTAATTTGTTTATTACTTTCCTATAATTTTATTTTTTATTATATTATACTATTTTCAAATAATATTTACATTAAGTTTCCCGTAACCTTCAGCCAATTAAAACAAACTTTTTTTTAATACTGAATATTATTTATAAAGTTATTATATTTTAGAAAAACCGAGAAATTATTGATGAAAACAAAGAATCAGAAAATCAGTAAAATGGAATAAACTGCACTGATATGTATATAGAAATAAAACACATTATAAATTTATAAACATTCACAATTATTATTATAAACAATTTTTATATGTATAATATGTATATAGAAAAAAAACAAAAATAAAAAATGATAATTAATAGAAATAAGTAAATGAGGAGGGCATGAGGAGGGCTATGAGGAGGATACAAAGAGGAGGCGCGAGGAGGGCAAAAAATAAGATCAAAATAACGTATTTTTGAAACGATATTACCTTGTTTTGAGCAGGAGAATAAGGAGGGCAAAATGAGGGGCGAGGAGGGGCGAGGAGGGCGTAAATCTTATAGGATTTACAAACAACTATATAATATAGGAAGATATTGTATATATATATATATATATATATATATAGTTATTTTAAAAGCCAATACTCACAAACAGTTCTTTTCAGAACTAGTACTCACAAAGAGTTCTTTTCAGAACTAGTACTCACAAACAGTTCTTTTCAGAACTAATACTCACAAATAGTTCTTTTCAGAACTAATAACCGCAAGCAGTTCATTTCAGAGCTAAAACTCACAAACAGCTCTTTTCAGTGTTAAAACTCACAAACAGTACTTATCAGAGCTAATACTCACAAACAGTTCTTTTCAGAGCTAATACTCACAACAGTTCTTTTTAGAGCTAATACTCACAAACAGTTCGTTTCAGAGCTAATACTAACAAACAGTTCTTTTCAGAACTATTCCTCAAAACAGTTCTTTTTAGAGCTAATACTCACAAACATTTCGTTTCAGAGTTAATACTAACAAACAGTTCTTTTCAGAACTATTCCTCAAAACAGTTATTTTCGGAGCTAATACTCACAAACAGTTCTCTTCAGAGTTAATAATCACCAACAGTTATTTTTTGCGCAAATACTCACAAACAATTTTTTTCAGAGCTAATTCTTACAAACAGTTCTTTTCAGAACTATTTCCCAAAAACATTTCTTTTCGGAGCTATTCCGCAAAAAAAATTCTTTTTAGAGCTAATACTCACAAACAGTTCTCTTCAGAGCTAATACTCACAAACAGTTCCTTTCAGAACTAATAACCGCAAGCAGTTCTTTTCAGAGTTAATACTCACAAATAGTTCTGTTCAGAAGTATTCCCCAAAAACAGTTCTTTTCAGACTAATAACCGCAAGCCGTTCTTTTTTGAACGTTTTTTTTCTATAGTCATCCAATCTCAGCTTTATTTCCAATATGTCCCAAGCAGACATGGTACATGGTGATAGATGCAGCAACCTCTATAATTATTTAGGCGTAGATGGTCACAAGGGAAATATTTGAGGTATCTCTCTAAACCTCTGAAACGAACGTTTCCTTCTTTTCCTCCAAGTGCTAAAATTTGTTGAGAATGTAGGCGCCGTTATAGTGAGAGTATTAAGAGTGTAGATTCTGAGTCATCTCAAAATGTACCGGACGATAGGCAAAGTGATATTGATGTGAATTCTTCAATTGATATGGATATTGATTCTTCTAATCCTGATGTTGTTCAACCACTTTTAACTTAGACTGACGTCGTTCGGTCAAAAAGGGAAATTGAATTGGAAGAAATGTTAAATGGATTAAAATAAAAATTTGCAAGCTTATCGACTGAAGATCCACAAAAGTTGAGTATCCTGACAATTGCTCCACAATCATGATCTGTGAATAAAATTGCAAGTGAATTTTGATGCAGTTGGCAGCTTCAGAACTCTAAAGAACTTAGAGCTTTAAAAGGTATTTTAGGAACTACTACTGCGAAATCAGGTCGTGAACTGCCCAAAAATACTGTTAAAAAAGTTATTGATTTCTACTAAGATGATGCGAATAGTAGAATAATGACTGGCAAAAAAGATGTTGTTTCGGTGAAAAGCTTGGAAGGTCGTTGTTTGAGTCAGAAGCGCCTTCTCTTAATGGATTTGAGAACACTTTATGTAACATACAAAGAAAATCATGTATATTCTTCTGTGAGATTTAGCAAATTTGCTCAGCTTCGTCCAAACCATTGTGTTCGTGCAGGTTCTAGTGGAACATATTCCGTTTGTGTTTGCAAGATTCATTAGAATTGTAAATTATTATTAGATGTTGTTAAGATAAAAAAGCTCACTAAAGATTAAAAAAATCCAATAAATGACTATAAAGATTGTCTACAGGAAATTTCTTGTAACCATCCCAGCGATGAGCGTTTTTTAGGTGAATGTAGCAGATGTCTAAGTGTTGCAAGTTTATTGCAATTCCTACAACAATTAATGGAAGAGAAAGCTACTCATCAAGTGCAATTTAGTGCCTGGACTGGGACAGATCGATCGACTTTGCTAACGCAAATCCTTTCTACAAATGATTTTATCGATTAATTAGGCGATAAATAAGTTGTTTTAAAACCTCATAGCTTCATAGCAAAACAACAGTCTCAGTTCTTCGAAAATAAAAAAAGAATCTTGATGAAGGTCAAGTACTAGCTTTGTTAAACTTCTCTGAAAATTACAAATACTTCGTTCAGGAGGCGTCACAGGCGTTTCACTTCAACAACACTCAATGTACCGTCTTTCCTGTGGTTTATTGCTACAAATAAAATTCAGTGATTCAACACAAATCTCTAGTTATTTTATCGGACAGCACAATATATGACACAGCAGCTGTTTATATAGTGCAGAACATGCTAATTACACATATAAAACAAAGTCTGCGCGCTAAGATTGTTTATTTCACTGACCGTGCTAAACAGCATTTCAAAAATAAATTCCAAATGATTAATCTCATCAATCATGAAACAGACTTTTGTGTGCAGACTGAATGGTATTGTCACGCAATTGCTCACGGCAAAGGAACATCCGATGGTGTTGGAGCCTTATTCAAGAGGGAAGCTGCAAGAAGTAGTCTCTTATGTAAACCAGCTGATGCTATTCTATCTCCTGAAAAACTTCTCAAATGGGGTCAGAATCATTTCAAAATAATTGATACCTTTCTTTACAGTAAAATAGAACATGTTAAGGTTGCTCGATCGCTTAATAAAAGATTTAACGAGGCTCCAGCAGTTCTACAAATACAGAAGAGTGATAGCTTCACACTAAATAAAAAACATGAGCTATTAATCAAAAGTTACTCTAATACTATGACTGGTACGAAACTTATTTACAAGCAAAATAGGAAATGTATCGAAATCCTTACGAATGAGCTTAGTTCTAATTCTTTTACTACCTCTGTGATTGGGAACCACGTGAAACTGCTGTTTTATGGTGTTTGTTTGAGGTTAGGTAGAAACGCTTTAGTGATGAACCAGAAATGAGTACAGAATCGTATTCAGCGGAACAAAGTTAAAAGCTACCTTTATGGAATTTTTCAAGGAGAATAATGCCGTTTTATTTAAGTTATCGTACGACATAGAAAATCGATTTTTTTTACAAAATTATTTTTCTTTCGAAAGCAGTAAAGTCTTAAGACTAAAAAATTTTCAATAAATTTCCATGATATATTTCCGAGTTATAACCAATTTGAAAAAATGACGTTTTTGCGTATAACAAAAGAAGGGAATTACCTTATCAAAAAGTTCGGTTCGTAAAGATAGATAATATTAAGCTCTTTCAAATGCATTCTATTCGAATTCATTATATTAATTTTAATCTTTAAGAAAACCTAAAAAACTGAATCCCAACAATCAAAAAATCGTTAAAAAAACAAAAAGGCATTGAAAAATCAAAAGTTTTATTCAGCAGTCCCCTTCGTACGTCATAAACCAAAAAGATGAGCCCTGAAACATTAATTTTACCGTGGATTACTCGAGATACAGAGGGATACATACACACACACGCACACACACACAAACATACAAATATAATTATGAATAAATATTATTATAGCTGAAAAAACAGCTTTTTAAACGAATAGTTTGCAATCGACAAGAATGCAAAATGAAATAATTGAAAATCAATGACGACGGCAGCGGCAGCGGTGGTGTAGAGAGACGTGGCGGACGACGACGACAACGACGCTTCTCGACGACGACTCGCATATCCCATTGCATGAGGTATGCGAAAATATAAAGAAGACCTCTATTACAATCCATTGCGCGGACTGTGGATGAAAGCGGCGTTATAACCTCTCTCCGGCTTGGCGCGCGTACACGAGGCTGTCACTCTCTGCAGACTCGTAGTTCATCCTCGTAGCTGGTTCTCGTGGCGGCGCAATATTTTCCTCTGCATGAATGGGAACGACTGCTGTCAACACGTCTCTTTGCGAGAAAACTGCGATGCTGTCGGTACGTGTGTCTCCTTGCGCGAGCAACACGAAACTGGCTCTTTCGTGACGCCGGCTCCACCGCTTGCTTTTTACGCATGCACGAAGAAATATTCCCCCTCCGCGTCGCCACGAGCCAATGAACGAATTCTCTTTACTCATTCGAAAGTACAAGTAAAGCAGTATTTTGCTGAATCGACACATTTCTCTTTCGCTCTCAAGATTTACAAGTATGGGAAGAGAAAGTTCTCAGTGAGGATGAAATTCTCGCTCTCTGGTGGTTATATTGCACCGCAATCATTACCATCATCCACCGAGGAGCAGCCGGACTCGCAAACTCCTCGACATCTAAAAGATTTGGAGGACAGAATCCTGAACGAGGAAGAAATCGTCACAATGCTACACTGCAGTGGCATAAGAACGTCCTCTCCTCACCCCTCTTCACCAGCTCGACGGTTGATGGACTCACAGTAAGTATAGTAATCGAAAAGAAAAAACTCCGTAAAATAATACAATTATAACCTTAAAATGAATACAAAAACAATTTATTTTTCACAGTAAGATGAGAGCAACTTCGTCAATGTCACAGCTACCAGCAGCTTCTCTGCCACTGTCTTAACCGTCAACAGCCTCTGCTGCACATGCCGTGCGACCTATGAGGCGTGCAGCGCCACGGCCATTAGCTCCGCAGCCGCCTCCAGTGACACCTTCATAAACATCGGAGGCTCTTCCACCAACAGCTCAACGGAAGAAGAAAAAAGACCAGCGAATGCAGTGCGAAGGATGCCCGACAATATGGCTAGAAAACCTACTGGAAATCATGCGTGTCCCGCCGATGACAATTCGACTACCACTAAAATCACCAACATGTACCACAATCATGGACACAGTCCTCGACATTTATTGAGAGGGATTGATTGACGAAGAAGCGCGACAAAGTCAACCCGATGCAAAGAAGCCGGTGAGGCGCAAGTTATACGCAGAGACAAAAAGAAGAAGAAGAAAATGAAGAAGATGGCCCATGCATAAGCAAAAACATGATGCCTAAGAAAATTAGGTGGATGTCACGCATCTAATTTTTATTTTATATATAGTTCACTATGTAATTCTTTTTGTATTCAACATAGTGTATTGCTCCTAGAAATAAAATGAAATAAAAGAGATGTGTGATTGTAGAATGAATGGAATGAAAGTGAGTGTTTCTGTATGAATGAGTAAAAAAAGAATAAATAAAGTTTGACTGAGAATAAAAGTGAATGTGTAAAAAAATACATTTTAAAATAAAGTGGTATGATTGAGAATGAATCTGAATTCTGTGTATAAATAAATATAATAAAATTTAAATGAAGGGAGTATGATTGTAAATGAATGATAATGAATGCGTATGAATATGTAAAAAAGAAATTTAAAATAAAGTAGTATATGTGATTGAGACTGAAACGGAATATCTGTGTATAAATAAAATTGACATTGATGGAGCAAGATTGTGGATTAATGTTTATGTATGAATGTGTAAAAAGAATTTAAAACAAAGTAGTATGTAATTAATAATTAAAGTAAGAATGTTCATGTATAAATTGTAAAAAATAAATTTTTAATAAAGTTTTCGTTTTCGAGATCTGATTTTTTTTTCAGTTGAAATGAATTTTTTAAGTTTCAACTAATTTTGTCAGTTTTAATAAGAGTTTTGAGGTAAACACACTTATAATCTAAAGCATTATAAGTGTGCAGAATTGAATATTCAAAGTATTTAGACTCGATAGGAAAATAATTTTAATGAAACACTTTAAAACTATTTTTTTTCTTCCTTCTTTATACACTTTAGACCTACAAGCCAAATGTCAGATATCTAGCTCTTTTAGCTTTCAAGATCTGAGTTTTTAGTACATTCAGACCGAGTGGCTAATTCAGCGGAAAGTGAGATTATTAAGTTATAATGAATTTTACAAATTTTAATAAGTGTATTGAGGTATACCATGTTATAACTGAGTAAAACAATCAACTTTTTTTAATTATTACATTGTATAAATCCATCTGAAGCATTATAGGTATGGGAAAGTTGATATTCAAAGTTTTTAGATTGAATCTGAGGAGAAGGTTCTCAAAGTCTTCGAAACTTTCAGACAATAACTTTAAATGAAAATATTTTAATTGTAGAAAAGATACTTTAATATATATTGTTAGCGCCGCGAATCTCCGTATAAATTAATTATTTAAACTTCGATTATTGTTCGCATAATATCTACCGAACTACTGGCGTTCACGACAGACAGGAAACGGAGTAAAGTAACACGTGGTTATTTATAACAAAATAACTGAGATTTATTCTCTAAATAAATGTAAACTTGCATGTGTGTGTGTGCCTAGTGTTGAATAAAGTATAATCTTAAATTAATTGTGTGGTGTGTAAACGTGTGAGTGTGTGTCTGTGAAAATGATAATGTCGAGCGCGCGCCTCACAGGAAGAAAGTTACTTATCTCGAGGCGGCCGGAAATGAGAGCACCGGAGATTGCGCGCAGGAGTTTTGTTCTGCGACCAGTAATTGCGGGGGTTGGGCGGGGGTGTCATTGTCAAATGGATGACCGTCGCGGAGAAGCGAGTACAGATGCGCATGTGCAAATGCGCGCCGAATTCAAATGGTTTGAACATACCGGCCGCCTCGTTGGAGTAACAGAATTTTAAACAATATTTGATTTGAAAGAAAACTGGTGATAAGCAGCTAGTAGGTGAGAGAAGATGTGTTTAGTGTATGACTTGAAGTGTGAAAGAGTGTATGTGTTGCTGTGTGTTGCTTGAATTGCAGGCGTTGCTGCCGCCCGCTATGACATCTCCCCATCAAAAATTGCGCTACGTGTTACTAAAATCGGCGCTCAAGGCCGAGAAGTGCAACGCATCTGTCCCGTTGTTCGGCAATCGCTACTCTAGACAAGCCGTCTGGGCCCATGTGTAAGGCCTCAATTCGAGCTAGAGGCCATTTGAGTGGCAGCAGCAGGTCGTCCGCCAGTAGGACGATGTCTCCCTGGGCAGGTCTGCAATCAGGCTCGAGCAACTTCGAGCGTTGCTGCAGGTGGTGTAGCATCTCTTTTTGCCATCTGAACCAGAAGTGCTGGTGCATCTGTGTAACGATCTGCCATCTCGGAATACCTGAAACATTATAATCAAACGTCTGGGCTTCTGTTGCAACTGTCAGAGCTGAACTGACCAAAAACTGGCCAGACGTCAACGCAACGATGTCAGGAAAATCAGCGCTTAAGGGGTTATATCCCCACATTTTTTTGTTTTTTTCCATTTTTTTTATTGGCTTAAATCTTGCCAAAATAATCCTAGAATCAAAATCTACAACGCCCAAGTACCGATTTACACTCAAAATTTTTTTAAATCAATTTTTTCCAATCAGCTTTGATGCTCCAAAATGAATTAGTAGTATGCAAAAAATGTAATGGTGACGTGCGGTTTTTAGAGTCGAACAAGCGTGGACTAGGCTTCAAAATTATTGTGTCTTGTTCGAACTGTGGTGATGCTGATATTAACAGCTGTCCTGTAATAAATGGTCGTGCTTATGAGATCAACTGCCGTATTATTTTAGCTTGTGACGTGTATGTCACGTCCCAATAATATTAAATACGGGCAGTCAATCGCGACCCAGTCGCCCGTCACCAGAGCCGAGCATTTCTCACATTCAATGAGTATTGTTATTAATGGGGTATTGTTATTATTTGTTGAGGGAATGAGGATAAGGAGTCGCGACCGAGGAAGGCCGCAGACCGGCACACACACGCACACACCCATACCAGCGGCACCAGCTGATCGCCGCAGCGACGACTGCTTGGAGCGAGCAACGGCGGCGAGTATACACATACAGGCACAGCACCAACATCACTGCACACTGTACGCGCGACTCTCTCTCTCTCTCTCGATTGCTCTTTCTTCCTCGCCTCTCGAGGATGATGAGCCGCTGCCCGCGCACACACATACACACACGCGCGCGCGGCCGCCCTCTCTCCCGATGCACGCAGACGCGGGAGGAGAGAGGATTCACAGCGGCAGCGGCGGCTTCCTCGAGGCACACCAACTCGGCTGTAGTCAAGAGAGAGAGAGAGAGAGAGAGATATACCGACTCGGCTGTCGGCAGAGGGGAGAGCTAGCAGCCGCCGCGCCGCGAGCCGCATGAAGCTGCCGGCCTCTCCTAGCGTAGGCCGACGCGCGCACGTCGCCGCTGCCAACTGTGTTGGTCCGGCGGCGATAAAACCGAAAGCGCCCGATATAGATATACACGCTGGGTTGCCCGCGCGTGTATATCTAGCAATTCATAATTGCCCGCGCTGCGTAAGCAGGGCGGTATTAGCGAGGCGAGCCAATGAGGAGTAGCGACTCAAATCACCGCGGACTTGGCCTTGATTTTTGCATCTAGGGAAAATCAAGGCCAATCACCGTAAAGGAAAGGGCGGAAGCAACAGGAGTTTGAGCTGAAGTTGCGCAAGAAGAAAAAGCCGAAAATTTTGGAAGAGATTTCCGCCCTCTCCGGTTTTGATGATTGACTGCCCGGCCTTCAACACAGATAGTCGCGAGAAAGGATTGTCTGCCCGGCCTTCAAGAGAGAGAGTCGAACATTATTTTTGGATTACCGTTAGAGAAGGAAGACCGCGTGGAGAAAACTTGTAAAGAGAAAAAGGGACCGACGAGCGATAGTTTTTTGGAGAGTCTGTTTGGCGACCTGCGACCTGAGAGGACAAACACCGCGGACGCGCTGATTAACCACGGTGAGTGGGCTGTAATTGCCGAGCTTCCCTCGGCACTCGCAAGCGAATATTAACATTAATGTACTTCGCCGCCATGTGCTCGGGGCACATATAAAGTTAAGCCGGGGTGGTGTGACACCGAGAGATAAAATTTAGTGCGGGTCGGATCAATAACAAATTTTCACCTTATTGTGGGGAAATTTCCGCGACTCAGGAAGACGGGAGACGAGGTAATATGATAGTAGCGAGGGACGCGTGAGAAGGCTAGCGTAGCCATGTTTGTATAGCGACAAATTCATTGTGTGAAATTGTAAATTGTGGCGACCGTGCGTATTTATATTAGAAATAAAGCTTAAATATAATTAAAGAGAAATTGGTGAGTGTTCGGTATAAATTTATTAATTCCTGATTTTTCCTCTTCACGGAACTTCCTCTGGGAAAAGGGGGCTCGTGACGAGTTAGCCGCGCTTTACCTGGCGCCCATTAATTGAGAAAAATTTGGTAAAGTGTCGAGACAAAGTAAGCATCACTAATATAGTGGTTTCACAATTTCAGTAACGAATGCCACGTTACAAATGACGTACCAACGGGGGCTTAGTGACTCAGGAAAAAACAGGAAAAATAGCAAAATAAATTAATTAAGAGTTCGGGAAAAATCAGAAAATTTTTTTTTACACAGTGCCGAGCCAGCGAAAGTGCAGCGACTAAAACGTTTTTTCTGTGTCGTATAAAAATTTAAGTGAAGTGGAAAAATTATTTTTTTTTGTGTGTCTAAGGAATTTATAAGTAGGACTTAGAAAAATTTCACTTGAGCTATTGGGTTATATATTGGACTTAGAAAATTTTCACTTGGGGTAATCGACTAATAAAATTTTCGATTTGAGAATTTTCCGGAAAATTTTTTTGGATATTTTTGAGAATTTTCCGAAATTATTTTTTGAAAATCTTTTGATTTCGGGAATTTTCCGGAAAATTTTTTTGGATTTTTTTTTGAGAATTTTCCGAAATTATTTTTTGAAAATTTTTCGATTTTGAGAATTTTCCGGAAAATTTTTTTGGATTTTTTTGAGAATTTTCCGAAATTATTTTTTGAAAATTTTTCGATTTGAGAATTTTCCGGAAAAGTTTTTTGGATATTTTTGTGAATTTTCCGAAGTTATTTTTTTTGAAAATTTTTGATTTTCGGAATTTTTCGGAAAATTTTTTTTGTTTATGTGAGGAATGTTTTAAAGGAAGGAAGAGTTTTTTGAGATTTTGAGAATTTTCGAAGATATTTTTTTTTGAAGGGTTTTTGTTGGAAAATTTTTTTTTTGGATTTGAGAGTTTTTTTGATATTCTTGAAAATTTTTCGAAAATTTCTGAGCGATTTATTTAGGGCTTTCACAGGTTGGGTGTGTAGTGAAGAAAATTTTCGTTTCAATTGGGACCTTTCGTAGGATTCTTTGAGTATTGAAAATTTTCGGTTATTGGAGGAAGCTTGTAGCGAGATATAAAGAAAATAGCGAATTACCAGTGTAAGCGGAAGGCTGCGGCGACGCACTGAAAATAATAGCGATAAATAGAGAAGGTGGGGAAAATAGGAGACAAATTCAGAAAATCTTTGTTGGAGATTTGGTGAAATTTGAGTAATGAGCTAGAGTGATAAATAAATTAATTTGGTGTAATTTTCTGAATTCTGTCCTATTTTTCAAGTCTCCTCAACGACTTAAAGTAGTAGAGTAGGAGTCACACCACCGTATAGGGAAAATTCATTTGGCGAACACCTCCACAAAATATTATTGCTGTGCTACTACCCCCAAATCGATTAGTAAGAACGATTTATAATTAGTTAAGAGTAAAATTTTTGTAACAACTACTGGAAATTGGGTATAAAAATACAACAACTAAAGTTATTGTATTTATAGTATAACTACTGTGTCAAAGGATAAATTGATTATTACATATATTTATATTTATTTAATTGTATTGGAAATTATTTACTGAAAATTGATTGCGACCAAGAAGAAACCTCAGATTATTACTTCAGAGATAAACAAGAAGAGAAGACCAAGAACTACTGAAAACTGAATAGCGACTTTATTAGATTCGCGTCAGGGTATTTCAGCAGCTACTCAAGAGCTAGGCAAACAAATTTCGAGTAGGCATTTTCAGCTAAAGGAACCGATAAAGAAGACCTCAAGAAAAGAAGCTATTTTCTTTGTTTATCTCCTTTTGTCCCTTTAGCAAAAGTACATACGGTAATCTCCAGAGTAACATACATATATAAATATACATATTATTATTATAAATCATTATAAAAATTGAAAATTAGTGACACAGTAGTTAGGCAGGAAAATTGTCCCGTAAAAGAGTTAAGACTGATTCCTTTATTAGCGACCTCTCCATTCACGTGCACCAGGTATTGCAAGTTAAATCCCCGTCTTTGAAAAGATTCCAAAGACTTGGGCGGGCCCTCCCAACATAGCGAATACTGCAGTAACTGTAGAGTGTAACTAGCGACCAAACCGCTGCTATTGTTTTCGTCCCTTAGTGTACGAGTAGAGTACAAAATGAACACAAGACAAGCAGCAAAGAAGGATCCGCGCATACGCCAGCGAATGGCAGTATCAAGTAGAATAAATGGGATGGACCCGAGCGAACTTATAATAATTCTAGATCAGATGGGACTTAGCATATCTGGGACAACAGCCCAACTTAGAGACAGACTCTTGCGGGCAAGTATTAGGTCAGTGGAACCAGAGGCAGCAGTAAATTGGGATATAGTATGGGACGAAAGACCATGGGATCAAGTACCAGCAACATCGGCGGCCATAATGCGAGAGGAATCTTTTGAACAAATACCTCAGAAGAAGAAAAGAGGTAGGAAGCCTAAGAGAAGGACCAAAGAAGTAGAGTTGCAAAGCACGGAAACGGAGTATAGCCAAGAAGAGGGACAGGCAATTACGGAGCAGATTCAAGAAGTCACAACACAACAACAAACGACCGATGTACCAGTAGTTACGCTAGAAACGATAAGCAAAGCGACCACCACTATTACTACGACGACACCAGTTCGTACTCGGGGACCAACGGATAGCTTCGCGATGCAGATGGTGTCTGCAAACACACGACCAAGAGTGCAAACAGGGTTTCCACCGCAACTCTTGGCGATGAGCAGTCATACACAGCTGGCATATACTCCGGGACTAATGAAGATGATACCAACCGGCTACCAATGGAGGCTACCAGAGCCACTTTTCCATTATACAGGAAATCATCCATCACCGGATTCCAGTACGGGAACTCCCGCGGTACCCATGATCCAGAGACCAATACAATTGATTACATCAGCGTCAACGGCTTCGGAACCAACGTTACCTTCGATGCCAACCACCGCAGCGCCGTCGGTCACACGACCTCCTGCAATGGCACAAGCAACGAACGTCGGGTCCGGTCCGGGGACTAGTCAGAGGGGACAACCCCTAGCAAGAAGTGACAATCCGACAGGAACATCACAAGGCCAAACGCCACTGCAGGGGATAAACCCGAACGACAGTATTCAATATATTGGACAAGTAAAACATAGAGACCCCATAACCAGTAACCCAAGAAATGGAAACTCAACAGATAGTAGCGACGTAAGCAACAAAGAAGAAGATAAGAATCGAGAAGAAGATGCCATTCAACGAGGGGGAGGACCATACGAACGGCTACTGTAGGAGTTTGAACATCTGAAAATGGCACAACATAGACCAATTCTCCTCCGAGAACCGGTATACGCGCCACAACCTCCAGTAGTCCCACCTCCGGTAGCACACCCACAGGATTACGTAGACACTCCGAGACCACCGAGGGGATCTCAAGAGAGAAGAGAGCGACCCAGAAATCACGAAGTGGCAGAGATTCGGAGGCCTAAGGTGAACACCGTTCGTAGGCCAACAGACCAGCAAACCGAAGCATCAAAACAGAGAAGAGGAGAACGAAAGCGACTGTCATCGAGTAGCTCGGAAAGTAGCGTACTAGACCGAAGATTAGTAAAGAAGAAAGATAGCCGTAAAATGAAAAACCGTAGACATAGGAGTTCGAGTAATAGTACCACAAGTAGCGACGGTAATACAACGTCATCAGATTCAGATAGCGACCACAATAAAAGAAGTACAAAACACAGGAGAGGCCACAAACGGAACCAGTCGATATCGACTAGCGATTCGGAATATGAAGATAAGAACATGAAACAAAAAAATAGGAAAAGTCATTCGAATGCAGATATAGCGGGGAAGAATGTTAAAATATTGCAGAGCTGGAACCTAAAGTTCAATGGGGAAGATAAGGAGCCAGAGGAAATTTTGGACCGGCTGCAGGATTGCAAAGCAAGCCTAGCCATGAGCGATAGGGAGCTGTTGAATGCTTTACCATCGATCTTTTCGAAAAATGCTAGCAGATGGTCTCGATCGAAGCGACCAGACTTAAAATCATGGAAAGACTTTAAAAAAGCATTCAGAAGGCAGTATTTGGGTCACAGAGATGAAGAAGACACGATGACGGACTTACGGAACAGATCGATGGCAAAAGGAGAAAAGATTGCCAACTATATATCCTGCGTAGAATACATTGTCGACCACTTTAAGCGACCCCCTTCCAGGAAAACAATAGTAAAACAGGCCTACAAGGGCTTGAGGAAAGACTATCGACACTTCATGGCGGGGAAAGAAATCAAGACGCTCAAGGATATAGAGAAACTAGGAAGAATTTGGGAAAAGGAGAAAGAACTAGATGACCGGTTTGAAGAGCCTCCACCAAAGGAGAAGATGAGCATACCAGGTGCAGCATACTCTGGGACACCCTCAGTCCGTAAGGTAGCGGCAGCCTACGAGAAATCGAACCCAGAAAGCGACACTAGCGACAGCACATCAGCGACAACCAAACCGGCGAGAAAGAGAAATTGGAATAGAAAAGCGAAGAAAAAACAAAAACAAATAAATGCGGTAGCCGCTGCCAAGGAGAATCAAAGGCCTGAGGCCAACGTACAAGCGACCCCAGTACAGCCAGCCTCACACAACGCGACCGCAACGATGACGCACAGCACACCGCTAAATCCACTGCGACCGAGTTTTGTGCCCGCTTGGCAATGGTCTCCTCCCCAGAATGTTAACTCGTTTCAGGGTAGAGGTGGTCAAGCCCAAGGATTCACCGGCCAAGGCACCTATAATATGAGAGGAAATAGAGACCAAAATGGGCCTTCTGCCCAAAATATACCAGTATATGGTGCATGCTATACATGCCAGACGGTAGGGCACCGAGCAAGAGAATGTCCACAAAGGACATGCTACTTGTGTAGGGCTATGGGACACTATGCAAGCGAATGTCCCAATAGACAGCCGGCATGGCAGTCTTCTCCAAATAATCAGGCCATGGGAAACGGGATGCAGGGGAGGCAGAAGAGTCCCATACCTCCTCAACAACCGCAAACGGGACGCAACTGGCAACAATAAAGGGAAGCCAGCATAGCACCCAACCGACCATACAGGAGAAGAGAATAGCGACCCCAGAGAACGCGAAAATGAGCAGCGACCAAGAGAGAAGTGGATCGATGAGAGTCGAGGCAGCTAAAAGTATTAAGTCCACATTGTCAGATGGGGAGACCCACCCAGTATGGAGCAATACTTCAAACAGCGGAGGATTAAATGGGACCTCACAAATAGCGACCACAAAACCATTAATTAAAGAGAGTAGTGAGAGCAACAAAATTCGAAAAGAGAGAGAAAAAGCAGAGAGTAGAAAGAGTAGAGAGAGCAACAAAATTCGAGAAGAGAGAGAAATAGTAGAGAATAGAGAGAGTCGTGAGAGCAAAAGGGTGACCGAAAGAGTGACAACCTTACCGATCCTCGAAGGGTCCGACGTAACGGCGCTCAATCCAACAGCTGACGAGCAGAAGGATTTCGAGCACCTAGCCCTCGTACGAGAGGCGGTCGACCTTCTGGAAGGATCACAGGTGTCTACTCCCTCGTTGGAGGGCCCCTCCACCTTTGTTACAGACCTAGATGTTGGGGTGCCCACATCTAGTCTAGGGGGGGAGAGCAGCGTACTACGTACGCCGGAGGCCGACCAACTTGAGGTTCCGGAACCATGCGAAGTCGAAGTCGCAGGTATGAGCGCAGAGAACCGCATCTTCACGAAGGTAATACTAGGTGGTAGACCGTACAGAGCCCTAATTGATGGAGGAGCCACGGTCTCCCTAGTAGGACCAGAGATAGCGGCTAAGTTCAAGGACCGATTGCGACCAGCGAACTCTGTTATAAGTAGTGTGTTAGGTGGAACAAAGAAAGTATTGGGGTATCTGGACATCAACATGGAATTGGATGGCAGGTCCAGGAAGCTGACGGTAAGAGCCGTAGATCCTTGCGACCACGACATTTTACTTGGACAGGACTTTACCACCCCATGGGACGTTGATGTAAGATACGGCAGACGGATGTGGAGGACTAACGAGGGCCCGTGGAAGCAATCTTGGGACGACGAGGAAATCGAAGCGACCCCAGCATACGCCGAATGCGCCGGAATTACCGAGGCAGACGACGAGCAGCGGAAAGCCATAGAAGACCTAGTGACCAAGATTTTACCTCCGCCATCGGAAAATTTAGGAACGACCACACTGACCGAACATCACATAGATGTACTCTCCGCAGCCGCCATCAAACATCGGCCAAGGAGAATGTCACCCAAACTTCTGCAAGTAGTACACGAAGAGATAGAGAAGATGTTTAGGAGTGGAGTAATAGAGCGATCGGCAAGTGAATGGAGTAGCGCCCCGGTAATCATCAAGAAGCCAGACGGGAGCTATAGATTTTGTATAGATTATCGCGACCTCAACAAAGTGACCCGAAAGGATGCATATCCTATCAGGAGCATGGATTCCATATTGGACAAATTGCGTAAAGCCAAATATTTGACCAAAATTGACCTCAAGCAAGCCTATTTTCAAGTACCGATGGAGCAAAGCAGCAAGAAATTTACAGCATTTGCAGTGCCGGGGTCAGGGCTTTGGCAATTTGTAAAAATGCCCTTCGGACTAACGAATGCGCCCATGACCTTCCAACGCCTGATCGATGCTTTGTTTGGCGTCCAGTATGAACCATATGTGTTTGGATACTTGGACGACATCATTATAGCGACCGAGACCTTTGAGGAACATCTCCAATGGTTGGAGCTGGTTCTCAAGAAGCTGGTCGAAGCAGGATTGGTAGTAAATCGGAAAAAGTGCGAATTCTGCTGCTCGAGAGTGACGTACTTAGGCTTCTTGCTTGATAAAGATGGATTGCGACCAGATCCAGAAAAGGTATCGCCAGTGACAGAATATCCAGCGCCGAAGACCGTTAAGCAGCTGAGACGATTTCTGGGTATGGTAGGATGGTACTCGCGATTCATTGAGAACGACTCAGAGATGAAAATTCCGTTAGTGAAGTTACTAAGAAAGGGGCAAGAGTGGAAATGGGATAGCGACCAACAAGAGGCCTTTGAAGGTCTAAAGAAGGCACTAACGATAGCTCCGGTCCTGGCAAGACCAGATTTTGGCAAAACCTTCACAGTCCAGAGTGATGCAAGCGGAGTGGCGATTGGGGCGGTTTTGACACAGGAAGGGGATGATGGAGAGCACCCCATCGTATATGTGAGTAGAGTACTCACGGCGGCTGAACGAAATTATACCACGTCCGAAAGAGAATGCCTGGCGTTATTATGGGCCATTAAGAAGCTGCGACCATACCTTGAAGGGTACGAATTCAAGGCCATCACCGACCATAGCGCCCTCCAATGGCTTCGTAATCTGAAGGACCCTACTGGACGACTAGCCCGTTGGGCACTTGAAATGCAGCAGTGGGACTTCGAAGTAATCCATCGGAAGGGCACTCTGCTGAAAGTGCCTGATGCGTTGTCCAGGATGTATGAAGATGGAGGGGAAATAGCTGGATTTGAAGAGATACAGGACGAGCGATACGTAACGAGGATGGAAGAAGTACAAAGACACCCACACCGATTCCCAGACTGGCGAATTGAAGATGGCATGTTGTACAAATTTCGTAGCGACCCCCTATTAGACCCAGTGACATCTCGAGAAGAAGGATGGAGACTGGTCGTCCCAGTAGAGTACCGTGAGAGGGTGATGACGGAGAGCCACTCCATCACCTCCGCGGGACACCTGGGACTTGAGAAGACCTATGACCGAGTGGCCCGCGAGTACTACTGGCAAGGCATGTACTACGACGTGCGCCACTTCGTCCAGGCTTGTCTCGAATGCCAGAAGCACAAGTCCTCTCAGACGGGACCCCTAGGGCTACTAGGAAAAAGAATTGTAGAGCGACCATGGGCCGTAGTGGCAGCAGATCTTATGGAATTTCCACCAAGTAAGAGCCAATTCAAATACTTGGTGGTATTCCAAGATCTCTTCACGCGGTGGATCGAGCTGAAGCCGCTGAGGAAGGCGGATGGCAAGTCGGTGGCACGCGCCCTAGAGGAGCTCATCTTGTTTCGGTGGGAGACGCCGAACTACGTACTCACAGATAACGGGAAAGAGTTCATCAATAAGCACCTGACCGCCACGCTGAAGGAGTATGGAGTGACCCATGTGACCACGCCACCGTACCATCCGCAAGCCAATCCAGTGGAGAGAAGTAATCGAACCCTAAAGACCATGATAGCGACCTTCGTAAAACAAGACCATCGGAATTGGGATGCCCATCTTCATGAGTTTAGGCATGCAGTCAACACTGCCATGCAAGCGACCACCAAGGTATCACCAGCCTTCTTGAATTATGGACGACACCCAAGGCCGGTGAAGAGTTTACGAAGAGAAGTAGAGCCAAAGCGACCAATTATTAGTAGCGACCCTGAAGATTGGTTAGAGAGAGTAAGAAGACTGGATGCCCTACGCGACCTAGTAATCAGGCATATCGATTCGGCAAAGGAGCGACAAGCTAAATACTACAATCGTGGCAGGAAGGAGGCGACATTCCAGGTAGGAGACTTAGTAATGAGGGCAAACCACCACTTGTCAAACAAAGACAAGCGTTTTTCGGCTAAGTTAGCTGGCCGGTTTGACGGGCCGTTTGCCATCAAAGAAGTTAAGTCTCCGCTGGTATACGTGCTAAATATGGGTGAGGATAAAAGAATACCCGAGGTGCACGTGAGCGAATTGAAAAGATATATTCCCCCAAGGGGGAGAGCCCCGTAGTAGCGACCTCCTCTTTACAAGCGACCTTGAAGTGGTTATTTATCGAAGCGACCCATAGAAGGAGGGCAACCTGACGATCTAGCGACCACCATGCTAATAGCGACCCATCCGAGACCCTACGCATCGGCGACCAAAGGGGCATAACCTGAGAACTAGTAGCGACCGAAACCTGGAGTGACGGAGGCATACCCATGCCCAGTAAGTTGTTAAAAGGCTTGTTATTTATTTATTTATTTGGAATTTTTTTATTTTTATAATTTCCCCGATGGTTGCGCGATCTATGAGCGCGGTTGCTCTGTGGTCGGATTGGGAGTAGTAAGGTGGAGGTTTTAATACATTTTTTTTTTGTTTTCAGTGATTAGTTTAAGTGTATAGATGTATATATATATATTGTTTTTTTTATGCAAAAGCTCTGGTGCCGAGGGTTGTTCGGGAATCGCGTTGATGGGATACAATGGCCCACTTAGAGTCTCGTTGATTATTGGAATAACCAGTCCACTCCTGGCGGTGTGTCCCGTTTAGGGGGGGAGAGTTTGTGACGTGTATGTCACGTCCCAATAATATTAAATACGGGCAGTCAATCGCGACCCAGTCGCCCGTCACCAGAGCCGAGCATTTCTCACATTCAATGAGTATTGTTATTAATGGGGTATTGTTATTATTTGTTGAGGGAATGAGGATAAGGAGTCGCGACCGAGGAAGGCCGCAGACCGGCACACACACGCACACACCCATACCAGCGGCACCAGCTGATCGCCGCAGCGACGACTGCTTGGAGCGAGCAACGGCGGCGAGTATACACATACAGGCACAGCACCAACATCACTGCACACTGTACGCGCGACTCTCTCTCTCTCTCTCGATTGCTCTTTCTTCCTCGCCTCTCGAGGATGATGAGCCGCTGCCCGCGCACACACATACACACACGCGCGCGCGGCCGCCCTCTCTCCCGATGCACGCAGACGCGGGAGGAGAGAGGATTCACAGCGGCAGCGGCGGCTTCCTCGAGGCACACCAACTCGGCTGTAGTCAAGAGAGAGAGAGAGAGAGAGAGATATACCGACTCGGCTGTCGGCAGAGGGGAGAGCTAGCAGCCGCCGCGCCGCGAGCCACATGAAGCTGCCGGCCTCTCCTAGCGTAGGCCGACGCGCGCACGTCGCCGCTGCCAACTGTGTTGGTCCGGCGGCGATAAAACCGAAAGCGCCCGATATAGATATACACGCCGGGTTGCCCGCGCGTGTATATCTAGCAATTCATAATTGCCCGCGCTGCGTAAGCAGGGCGGTATTAGCGAGGCGAGCCAATGAGGAGTAGCGACTCAAATCACCGCGGACTTGGCCTTGATTTTTGCATCTAGGGAAAATCAAGGCCAATCACCGTAAAGGAAAGGGCGGAAGCAACAGGAGTTTGAGCTGAAGTTGCGCAAGAAGAAAAAGCCGAAAATTTTGGAAGAGATTTCCGCCCTCTCCGGTTTTGATGATTGACTGCCCGGCCTTCAACACAGATAGTCGCGAGAAAGGATTGACTGCCCGGCCTTCAACACAGATAGTCGCGAGAAAGGATTGTCTGCCCGGCCTTCAAGAGAGAGAGTCGAACATTATTTTTGGATTACCGTTAGAGAAGGAAGACCGCGTGGAGAAAACTTGTAAAGAGAAAAAGGGACCGACGAGCGATAGTTTTTTGGAGAGTCTGTTTGGCGACCTGCGACCTGAGAGGACAAACACCGCGGACGCGCTGATTAACCACGGTGAGTGGGCTGTAATTGCCGAGCTTCCCTCGGCACTTGCAAGCGAATATTAACATTAATGTACTTCGCCGCCATGTGCTCGGGGCACATATAAAGTTAAGCCGGGGTGGTGTGACACCGAGAGATAAAATTTAGTGCGGGTCGGATCAATAACAAATTTTCACCTTATTGTGGGGAAATTTCCGCGACTCAGGAAGACGGGAGACGAGGTAATATGATAGTAGCGAGGGACGCGTGAGAAGGCTAGCGTAGCCATGTTTGTATAGCGACAAATTCATTGTGTGAAATTGTAAATTGTGGCGACCGTGCGTATTTATATTAGAAATAAAGCTTAAATATAATTAAAGAGAAATTGGTGAGTGTTCGGTATAAATTTATTAATTCCTGATTTTTCCTCTTCACGGAACTTCCTCTGGGAAAAGGGGGCTCGTGACGAGTTAGCCGCGCTTTACCTGGCGCCCATTAATTGAGAAAAATTTGGTAAAGTGTCGAGACAAAGTAAGCATCACTAATATAGTGGTTTCACAATTTCAGTAACGAATGCCACGTTACAAGCTATGCGCATCATAGGCATAGGCATCAACGGTATAAAAAAGTTCTGCTCTATGATGGATCTTGCAAAGCCTGTTTTTCAAACAACTTACAGTAAGATCATATCTAATATCGCCACTGCTACTTCATCTGTTCGAATTATATCTATGAAAAAATCAGCGATTAAAGAAAAAGAAATTTCTATCGAACGAGGTGAAAAAGAAGGTCTCACGGTGTCAGGCGATGGATCTTGGCGAAAGAGAGGGTTTACGTCTTTGTTCAGATTGGTGACTTTGATTGGTTGGTACACTGGTAAGGTATTGGATGTGTGTGTAAAATCTAAGTACTGTAAAGTGTGTGAATATTGGCAAAAAAAGAAGTTACTGCTGAATACGAAGAGGTATACCCTTCACACAAACAGAACTGTGATGCCAACCATGAAGGTAGTACCGGGAAAATGGAGATCGACGCAGTTACAGAAATGTTCAAACGCTCAGAAAAACTTCATAATATCAAATATTTGAAATATATCGGCGACGGCGATTCAAAAACATATAATGGTATAGTCGACTCAAAACCTTATAAAGATTTCATCGTCGAAAAAAAATAATGTATCGGACACGTTCAGAAACGCATGGGAACGCGTCTGCGCAATTTGAAAAAAACAACGAAAGCTCTTGGCGGCCGAGGAAAGTTGACCGGAAAGTTAATTGATGAACTTTCTATTTATTACGGATTTGCTATTAGGAGAAACTACGATTCAGTCGAAAAAATGCGAAATGAAATTTGGGCAACGTTACTTCATAAAATGTCGACGAAGGAGAATACACAGCACGAGAAGTGTCCCGTCGGAGTAGACTCTTGGTGTTCTTGGCAGCGCAGTACAGCGCTTGGTACACTTGCAACGAACGAGCACAAGAGTCCAATGCATGAGGGTGTTTTTAACGCAATAAAACCCATTTATAATGAACTCAGCTCCGACAACCTTCTGTCACGCTGCTTGGGTGCGTATACTCAGAACAATAACGAGTCGTTTAATGCTGTAGTGTGGTCAATTGCTTCAAAGACGGTGTCAAGCGGTAAGACTATAGTTGACATTGCGACTGACGTAGCCGTTATTATCTTCAATGACGGCTTCTCGGGTATATTTGCCGTTTACAATGCTCTTGGGTTAACTGTTTGACAAAACATGTACGAGTTTTGCGTGGAAACGGACGCCAATCGCGTCAAAATCGCTGAGCATCGTATGTCCGATATCGCGAAAGAGGCCAGGCGCAGCATTACATCAGGCAAAAAAAAGAAGAAGAGGAAATGAAGGCCCTGGAAGGACAATTATATGGTGCAGGGATAGCAGACTGAAGGTAAAAAAATTATTATGGACTATATTTTTGCGATTCTTAAGATTTATAGCATTTTGAAACTTTAAACGCGTTTTTCTCGAAACCATGTTTTCAAAATCGGCAAGCAGTAGAACTCAAAAAGTTTACATCCGATTGACTTCAAATTTTAACAGTAGCTTCATTGTTTGATTATCTAATGAAGTACACACGATTTTAGTGACTAATTAACAAGAAAAAAGTTATAAATAATTTAAGTAGATTTTTTTCGTCGAAAACACGATTTTTTGTTAAAACAATCGCCAATTCGCGAAAAAAAATTCTAAAAATATAATCATGTGTACTTCACTAGCAAAACTCATGTAGATAATAGAAACAATTTTTTTTTTGTTATGGGTGGAGTTGGACGAGACTTGTACTGCTCGCCGCGGAAGACCTTTTTGAAAAAGCGGTTCACGGTAATCACTGCACAGCCGCCATTTTGTAAAAAATATCAATAAAATTTTTTTTTCTCTTCTTCAAGAGTTGCTTAATCCAATGTTATATTATTTCTATACCTTTAATCTCAAATGTCCTTTAAAAAAAATAATTAACAAAGCCTAGTTTTTTAGAGCTTAAGGGATATAACCCCTTAAAGGACTGAGCGGCCTAGAATTTAGACAGGCTTCGATGTGGGCAGCCAAGGTCGAGAACTCCTCGAAGGTCAGCTTGGCATCCCCAATGACTCTCTTCAGGTGATGCTTGAAGGATTTGATGGCAGCTTCTCACATACCGCTAAAGTGTGGGGCTCTGGGTGGAATGAAGCTCCAAGCCACACCGTCAGATTGGATGACTTCAGCGACCTCTTGGCTGGAGGCAGATGCTTCTCGAAAGCTTAGCTGAAGTTCGGTATCTGCACCTTGAAATGTTGTACCGTTGTCGCTAAAGACTTGGCGGCATATACCTCTTCTTGCCACAAATATCTTGAAAGCTAATAAATAGTATATTACGCAACTAGGAGCGAAAAGCTGAGCAAATTTGCTAAAGCTCACAGAAGAATCTACATGATTTTCTTTGTATGTTACATAAAGTGTTCTCAAATCCATTAAGAGAAGGCGCTTCTGAATCAAACAACGACCTTCCAAGCTTTTCACCGAAACAACATCTTTTTTGCAAGGCATTATTCTGCTATTCGCATCATCTTCGTAGAAATCAATAACTTTTTTAACAGTATCTTTGGGCAACTCACGACCTGATTTCGCAGTAGTAGTTCCTAAAATACCTTTTAAAGCTCTAAGTTCTTTAGACTTCTGAAGCTGCCAACTGCATCAAAATTCACTTGTAATTTTATTTACAGATCATGATTGTGGAGCAATTGTCAGGATACTCAACTTTTGTGGATCTTCAGTTCTTCTCAAACAAACTAGTTATTGAGAATTTTATTTTGTAAATTGAGTAATAGTGTGAATTACTCATAAACGGTATTGTTCTAATTTGTCATTACATTTGTTTACGACGGTGAAAATTAAATAGTTTCATTATAAAATTAATCAGATGGTTGTAAAATTAATTTATGTTCAAGTAAATAATGTAGTAAACAAATATACGTTTGACCACTTGCTCGGTAACAGGCTAATTTATTATACTTGCTCGTTTATTCGATTAGCTTGTTATTTGACCGTATATTCGAGTATGGAAAATACATGCCGGTAGTACGTGCGGTGATACTGTAGCAGCGTGTATTAAAAATTTAACATATGTAGTGTGGATACTAAGTGTATACAGTGACTGTACTGTATAGACTATAGATAGTTGTGTAGGTGCTAGTCTGTGAAGTCGCAGTGTAGTATATGTAATACAACTGCAAGCAAACCACCGAATTATTGTGTGGCCATAAAATTTAGATAGCTTAGTTAATTGATTAATAATAATATTATGGTGATTCTATATATATAAACAAGAATTTAGTAACGTAATTAAGGATGGTAATAATTATTTACTTCTTTTTGAGAAATAATATTGGGAGTTAATTAATTACTTAATTAATTAATTACTTGATCGCTCACAAACTTCTTATTTTTGGCATAATTGTTTTGTTTAATAAACAATGATTTTTTATTTAAGTAATGATTATTATTATTATTTAATTATTTCGGTAAAATAATATTATTATTTAATTAATTATTTAATTAATTAATTATTGACAATTTTTCTTTTTGCGTTTTTTTGACGAATATTTTATTTTAATTTTTCTGGGGAAATTAAATAGGATTTCTGAATCTTTTTTATATCGATTTATGCAAATTAGTTAATTCAAATCGATATCGGATAAAAACAGTATACTTTCAGAGTTAATGCTTGCATATTGGATTAGTATTTTATGAGTAATAGTTACTAAATAATAGATTCTGTATAAGCGATTTACGCAATCTAGTATTGATAAAATACACTAAAAGAAGCATTTTTATTTTATTTTCTTTTTGTTGTTTTGTGTAATAAACACTGGGTTTTTCGGTTACATCAAGCAACTTGATAAGAATAATTTAACTTTACTTTAGTGTTCAAAGTTTCAATTAATAATTTGTATAAATATTTTTTTTTATTCTACACAAAGCAAAAATATAATTATAACACAAGAAAATGGCGAATCAATACGACGTCTCCTTTGATGAAACGGTAGGAATCGAGATACAAGCGTGGATTCTACGTTTAGACGGACAAAAGTTAGATATTTTTTTAAATGGGATCGAATTGAAAAGCGATAGCACGCAATTTGCGAAAAGCGATATAATATATAGACGCTTGCGGGGCGACTACACAGCGGCAGATTTCGTTGATAGTCTAGACAACCCAAGCGACGAAGAGCAGAAATCTCGCCGAGAAGAGAAGCTCGACGAGGTATTGAGCAACGCAAAATTCAGCGACAAAACGCAGACCGAAATATTAGGAAGGCAGCAATATTTGGCAAGCCACCGAACAGGAACGGGACTACCGAGCGACTTCGCTCTAGCGGCATTCAGCTCAACTCAGATGAGTTCAACGCCTATACAAACGCTCACAAAAACACCATCACCACCACCAATGCAACTATCATTCTGGGGAATCCAGCCAATTAGTACTACGGTACAGCCGAATACGCTGGCAGTAAGGAGTACCAAAACAACAACGACAACTGCTACAGCAACGGGCTTAGGAGGATCGGGTAATACAAGTAACCTGACTACAGTATTTTCAACAGATACAAGACAATCTGTGAATATGATTGCAAATCCAAATATGGTAATGATGACGTTATCGAATCGATAACGTTATCCCCGTTCCAAGAGTCGTAGCACTCGAAATGGTAAGGACACAGGCATTAGTACAGTTGCTGAACTAGCTACGAGTACAAGGCTGCGCTTTAAGACAATGACAAACAGCGAATCGGTGAATACGCTTCAGGGGCTAGGAGCAAAGACCAGAAGCAACAGAGGTGTCGCCTTTCAAGACACATTCGACCTATGATATGAGGACGAGTACCAGCTAAATGACGATACAAGCGCACAAGAGGAAGAAGCTGCAAGAGTGGGTGGTTCGCAACTTAACGCAAACACCCCAAGTTTTATATCACTTCTTCAACAAACGGGAGAGAGAGAGAGAGAGAGAGAGAGAGAGAGAGAAACAGCGATAGCCCGCCAGAGTCTAGGGGGAGGGGAATGCCTCAGTATTCTGAGACAACGCGATAATCGCAAAATAGTACATTTGCTAGTCATCGTGTTAATGATATTGGAAAAACGGTTCGAGCCTGGAACATCAAGTTTTCCGGGGAAAAAGACGGTCGAAGTATTAAAGAATTTTTGCTACGCGTCAATGAGTGCCGCACACTGGCCTGCATAGAGGACGAGGACCTCTTGAATGACATGACGGAGTTGCTGAAGGGAGCAGCACTCCAATGGTGTCATCAATCAAGGAAGAACTGCACACATGGCAAGACTTTTACGAGGCAGCACGGCGTTGTTATGGCGTTGATAGCTGTTATCAACAGCGGTTAGTGACAGAGCGCTTAGAAGGATTTGCAAAACCAGTCACGGATATATATTTTCTCTGCTCTCATACATTGACAAATTCGAAGTGCCTTGGAACGAGGAAAGAAAACTGTAACTTATCTATCAAAATATGTCGCCAGAGTTTCAAGCGATCGTGAGTAAAAAGAAAATCACCGATCTAGACACTTTTATTCGGTTGGCGCGGCAGGCAGAAGCTGTCGTAGAGGTGTGGCGTAACTGGAAAGAGCCACCTCCAGCTGATAAGTGCTTGCTGCCAGAATTGGCGTATAAAGGGCCACGCGCACCGACAAATTATTATAAAATGAGCCTAGTTGCAATTGCTGAAAGTTCGACCCCAGATTTGTCTCAGAAAGTTGACAAGCTGATAGAGGAGAAATGGAGTGCGAAGCGCAACGCACCAAGTCTGGCAGCGATATCGCAGAGTTTGTCTCAAGATATCTCAGCTATGATTGAGAAGTTGTTCGAGGAGAAGCTAAAGCAGCTGACTTAGACTAGCCCTAGGAAAGCTCCACCGCCAGCTGCAGATGAGGCAGCGGCGCAAAAACCGGCTCCCACAAGGTATAAGGGGTCGTATTATAAAAGGGGCGGTAGTCCCAAAAGAAGAGATTTCACACGCCAGCCAGCCAGCGACAAGAATAAAGGAAAGACACCTGGGCCACGTCCCCATCTTGTCTGCTGGGGCTGTAGCTGGCCAGGATACACTACAAGGACGTGTCCTGAGTGTGTGAGAAAAGAGCAGGGGGTGTGTAAATCAGGTCCATACCACCACTGCAGCCAACCTAAGGATCTCACTGACCCACCCTAATGAGACCAGCGAAGCACAAGAGCAATCTGAGCCAGCTCTTCCACCGATCGCGACGACGGCAGAACCTATAGTAGTTCACGATGCGAATGGCGCTTCTGAGGAATCAGCTCCTTACTTCGAGAGAGACTACTCTCGCTGGTGGATGCAAAAGAGAATTGGTGGATTCTGAGTGCGTGCACTGCATGATGGAGGTGCGGCACGTACATGTATTGGACCACTTGGCTTGCAGATTGCAGTAGAGTGTAATAAAAAGATTGCATCAAGTAAAGGACCAGGCGTGCATATGGCTAACGGACAGATCTCACCTGTGATCGGATATGTAGATTTACCATTCGATATAGGTGAAGTACAACGCCACCTAGAGGTTTTTCGATAAGGGGGGGGGGTGGACATTGTCCTAGCAACAAAACTAAAACGACTTTTGTGTCCAACCGGCAGTAAATTGGCCTTGGTTTAGATACTAACTTACTCAAGAGATAACTAGCTAATCCAGCTAACAGATGTTCACCACACAGCTCTAACTTAGACAGACTGACAACTTTAATTGGTGCAATTTTAGACTTTGCCGTCATCAGCTTTAGGATAAGTGCGCCATTAATCCTAACAACTAAATAAATAGCAGCAACATAAACTCTTTCTGACGCATCACAAAAACAATGTAAATCCCAGACCGTAGAGGTTCTATGCCGAACCAGCGAGGAATTTTAATTCGCTCTAGTTCTACTAGCTGATCTCTATAAGTAATTTAGAGTAAAGAATTCGAGATTGTGACGTCCCAATCGACTCCTTGCTTCCACAGGCTCTACAGCAGCAGCTTTGGACGAATCAACACAGGAGAAAGCCAACCAATTGGATCGAACAACCTCGAAATTTTCGACAAAATCGACCGATTTGTGATGTTCACTAATGTCTCTGATATTGTAATTTTAAAGCAAAAAACACCCTCCATTGGCATCCAACGTAGTCCTAAGGTTGACACCGTATCCTCCAATTTCAATTCACGTTCCGTGATTTCAGCGCCCTCTAACCCTAAATCGTCTAGCAAAACGCGAAGATTGGCAGCCCATTTTCCTACCGTCATTCCTGCAGAATCTAAAATTTTTATAAGCTGATTTCTCAGATCTAAAGCTTCCTTCACGGTATCTCCCTCTGCAAAAGAATTGTCTGCATAGAGACCCTTGTGAAGTACCTTTGCACCATGAGAGAATTGACCCTGCTCATCCTCTGCCAACTGCAGCATACAGGCGTTCGGTAAAAATGGAGCACTAGCCGTCCGATAAGTAACTATGAGCAATCTATAAGACTCAACTGCAGAATCAGAGTTCGTGCGTCAAAGAACACTTTGCCAATCGGTATCCTCAGGATGCAACAAGAATTGCCTGAACATTTTAACGACATCACATGTAAATACGAACCGAAAAAAATACCAACGTAGCAAGATGATCAAAACATCTTCTTGAAGTTTTGGCCCGACGTGAATATAGTTATTAAGTGACGTACCTTGTGAATTCATTTGCGAAGCGTTGGAAACCACTAGAATTTTGCTTTTGCCACCCTCCTTAAATACAGCATGACGTGGTAGATAGAAGATCCCCGGTTTATGCTCCTCGTTGGCTGTAACTTTTTCCATGTGGGATAAGGACCGATAGTCATCCATAAAAACCGTGTATGCAGCAGTCAATGCAGTTTGTTTGCTAAACCGCCGCTCCAACCGTCACAAACAAGCAGCTGCAGTAGTTGAATCTGCAAATGAAGGAATTTTAGCAAAAGGTAACCGAAGCACAATCCGGTCGTCCACCTTTCTAGTATGGGTGTTTTTAAAATGCGTATCGCACTCCTCTTCTTGAGGAGACAATTTTGTATTGGAAGCAACTTCGTCTATCTCCAAAAACTTTGTCAAAGCCAGAGACAACTCACAATCGATCGAAACCTGGTGAGCCACCGCTGCTACGAGTCCTGTAACATGTCGTCTTTCAGTACTCCCTAAGACAACCCAGCCAACTGTTGTACTTAGCGCCTTAGGTCCTGCATCTGGATTTCGAATAATGTTAGGAAACAGAATCTCTGCCAATACCGCTGCATTTAATATGCAGTCAATCCGCCCGGTCTGGTAGTAATGGGGATCCGGTAACTGCAGCTTTTTCAGGTGTGGCCAAATTTTAGGATTTACAGAAGTACGTGGTAACAACGATATCAATCTCGTCAACATCAGCGCAGAAAACTAAAAATTAACGTTCGAATCGTAAGTTGATATAAGTGTGACACAAGTTGCACCTTTGGCAATAGCAGTTTGTTCTCCTCCAACGTCATTTACTGCTATACAGACGGGTTGAGTATGCAGCGATAAAGCTTGCACAATATGCGCAGATACAAAACATTCTTCCGCACCTGAGTTCAAGAATGCTCTAACAGTGATAGCCGTGCCATGCGATGCCTGCAGCACTACACACGAAGTGGATAATAATACAGTCCTACCACCAATATCTGTGTATGCGTGGTTCATGTAAACATCTTCTTGTGTTTCAGAAGATACAGTAGATACCACTGCTGTAGTAGGGTGTTTTTCCGAGCGAATGTAACACTGAGCTTTCACCGTGCAAGCTTCCACCAAATGATTGGAACTAAGACAATTGATGCACAAGCGAGCTGTAGCAACATGTTTCTTCCGTTGCGCCTGCGAAGAATTAGCAAATAAATTACAATGTCCAATAAAATGTGCCCCACCACATAACGAACATTTATCTGGAACGCGGGATGAAGACGCTTTTTGTGTTACCACATGAACAGAAGTATTCTTAACCCTTTTAAAATCCTTAGATTTTTTCCATTGAAACTTCGAAGATGTACCACTCGATTTAGCATATTCTTTAAAATTCGAAGATTCCTGCTGCTCGTACAGAGAATATTCTGCATCATCTAAATCCAACGTATGCACTTTATCCTCCAAGAAAGATTTTAATTCCGAAAACTTAGGAAACCCGCCATTTTTTATATTTTCTAACTCCTTAGCCCAATCCATGCGTGTTGCAGGTGCAAGTTTTCTTTCTATGAAAAAAATCAACAAATCATCCCACTGATCCACTGAACGTCCGAGAGATTGAAGCACATTGATGCTTTCATTTATCGTATTTAATAATAAATTAATGTGTTTACTTGACACCTTTGTACTGGATGGCAGCCCGATCATTGCCTGCATTTGGATTTTAAAACGTAAAAATCGGTTATTGTAACGCATACAAAGTGTGTCTCAAGCTATGGCAAAATTCAATGCAGTTACCTGAATTCCACCGAGTTTGGACTCTGCTTCCCCCGATAAACAATTTAGCAAATGTTGAAACTTAACAATAGCACTCATGGAATTATCATTTCGAACTAGTGAAGTAATATTTTGTTTAAAAGTTTCCCACTGTGTTTGATTACCACCAAACCTTCGGAGCTTGAGCTTTTCTAACAAAGCTTGAACCGACACAACCGAGGGTTGAGGTGCGGGAGCAATAGCAACCGGTACAGTTGTCTTTAATGCTCGCAATTCCTCTATGCAATTAGATAGCCAGGCTTTAACCTCCCAGTAACTCTCCTGAACTACCGTATACAAATCGTCTTTAAAATAAGTCCATCCTTTCAATTTATCCGTATATTCTGACAACATGAAATCGCGGGATTAAGAACCTTGCCAATAATCCTCTAAAATGTTGATTCGAGTTTCATAATCAGTGATAGTAAACTCCTTTACGGCCTTCTTATTTTTGGTATTTTCAATAAAGCACTGCACAAATGGAGCTATTCGTTTTTGTGCAGTCAATGCAGCCTCAACGTCCGTCATTATATATCAAAATACGAAAATAAACGTCTTGAATAATTAAATCTCTATCGCTTTAGCTATTTTCACGAAAAAAAAACGAAGAAATGACGCAAAGTTCAATGGTTGAATTTTACGTACTCTGAAGGGATTGCAACAAGAAGAAAATGCATGAACAACATCAATTGCGCCCGACGGAACTCATACACTACCATAACAAACGAGTAAAATCAAGGCATTTGAAAGTACCTTAAAAAAACCCAATAATCTAATCTTTAGCTTTATTAGCAAACAAGAAAACGAACGCGTACTCTAACATCTGAGTATTTTACTTGCAAAGTAAGAAGCAATAAATACGCGCGCGATGTAATCGCGATACAGAACGTATTGAAACAGTGTCACCTGTAAGCTGATGTTGAAATCCGGATAAGCGTGTTAAGGAGAGACGAAAAAATTCCAGCGCGCTCACCTAGCGCCTACCGCTGCCGCAAGCGAACAGCTATCGATGATGGTGGGGTGCGGGTGGTTCCCTATCGCTCGGCCCGCCTTCTATCTTCTCCGTTCGTCTTATGGTGTTACGTCAGCAATCGTCTGTTGGATATATTCGTCGTTTGAATTTTCTACATTTGAAATATTATGAAAATCTTCTTTTATGTTTTTGGACACCCGATCAACTTACACTATCGACACCAGTAGCACATCCGGGTTTTCGACTTTTTAATTTAGCAAATTGAGAAAAATCTGGCTCGAAGGACCAATTGGTTTGTGCAAGGTTTATTTTGATTAGCAAAATAGAGCCGCGAGTAATTTGGCAAATTACTACAATTGAGAGAGTTAATTAGTAGCACAAAACCTGCACTGCACACAAGCATTTGGCACGCACGATGAACGAGATTTTGGAATAGGTATAGGCATTTGAAGAAAATACACTGCTTAAACTGCCAAATATAATCTTCTATATTTTCTTCACGTTAACAATAATAAAAATACCTATGACTACACTACTCTGGTAAAATAGATCGATTGATTGAAGACGTAATTAATCACCGCGTCTCGTGCGAATAATTGTGTTTCGCTGCATCGTTCTCTAGATCAATCAGGTAGTGACGTTAGTCTGTTAGTTTACTGCCACAGAGTTCAAATCTAAAACATTTCGCGTCTCTCCAGATGTTGCTCGTCGCGCGCCCCGCAGGCAGCATCCTGCCTCGCGCCTTCCGTTGTACCGCCATTACGTTTTTCTGTGCGTTCCACGCCACAGGGTTTCTCCTGTTGAGAATAAAAGTCTCCTTTTTTATCATTTGAAGAGTTTTATTTAACTCCGTGAAACATGCCATCATCTAAGAAACACCATCACCGAGATCGAGACGATGTGAAGTTCGTGAAGAAGCTTCGAAAAATAATGAAGAAAAATAAATGTAAAAAGAGACGCCGCAGCTCGCGGTCGTCTACAACTTTGTCCGAAACATCTAGTAGCTCACACAGGTCTCGTCAGATTAATCATGCTAGAGGTATCACGTAGCAGAAGTAACAGTTATAAGCGGCGACATCGTGGGCGACGTTTGCGCTATTCAACATCAAGGTCGCGAAAGAGGAGCCCCCTAAATAAGGTTAGAAATACTCGATCTCGGTCGAAGAGCTCAAGCTCTTCAAGTGATACAGATAACGAGCGTACCTCGCGAAGCACAGCCGAAAGTGATTCAAGCAATCGTAAATCGAAGGTTCCGAGAAGCGTCGAGAGTTATCCGCGAGATGCGTCGTGTTCAATAGAACCGAATCTGAACGACGGTGAGCATAGCCCGCGAGGCGCGCCGTGTCGCGTGAGCGTTAAGACCAAAAATGGCTTATCTACTAATAACACATCTGGGCCTGCGACTGTACAAGTCGAAACTATAACAGTCGACAAAGAAGTCGCTGCTGGAAAAGCTGATGCTTTTATTGAATTATTAGGCGGCGACGATCTGGACGAAGTGGCCGAGGGTCCTCTGATACATGTAAATACAGTGGATAAGTGGACAAAAATTCTAAAGTTTGAATTACCTAAAGACGTGAAAGTCGATCTTCTTAAAAAGTATCCAATTCCTCAAAATTGCCAAACCCTTAAAGCGCCTTTATTAAATCCCGAGGTCAAAACGCGAGCAGACTATTGACCGACATACATCATGGCATTTCAATGACCCGCAGATTTTTTATAACTCCTGCGCTAGATCTTATGGGAAAAAGTATTGCCGAAGAATCCCCCACAGATACAAAATTATTCGGAGGAAAAGTTAAGAACAGCCAAGAAAGTCTGACATCGCAAGGTCGAACTGGTTCAGAGATTATAAAAAAGATGCAAGCTCGTCAAATTCAAAAAGATTCCACAAAACACCTGCAAAACAACAGCCAACATCGGCTTTAAACTGAAGAGGCCCGCACAAGAAAAGCAACGCGAGCTCACGCCAGGAGAGGGGGCCGAAATTCCAATATGCTCGCAGCTACAAAAACAAGGCGCCGAGAAAATAGATTTAAAGGTAAACATGATTGCAGGAAGGCTAAAGAATTATAAAAATGAGTGGACAAAAATCACTCATGACCCATTTATATTGTCTTGCGTATCCGGTTATAAAATTCCGTTTATAAACACGCTTCGACAAAAAGCACTTCCACCTAAACCGAGATTCTCTGCAGAAAAATATAATGATTGCAAAGCTGCAATTGAAGAGTTAATTATTAAAGGTGCTATATCCACATGCGAGAAAGAAGATGAAGATTTTATATCGTCCTATTTCTTGCGGAAAAAATTATTTGGCAAAAATAGATTCATATTTAATTTAAAAAACCTCAATGAATTTTTGGAACCTCCACATTTTAAAATGGAAAATCTCAAAAAATGCCATAAGGTTATTAGGTAAAAATGATTGCATGGCATCGATTGATATTCAAGATTCATATTTTTTAATACCCCTAGCAAATAAATATAAAAAATTTCTGAAATTTATTTTTGATAGAAAATACTATAAATTCAACTGCCTTCCTTTTGGTTTATCAACCGCAAGCTACGTTTCCACGAAATTACTTAAGCCGATCGCAGAGTACTTGAGATTAAATAAGCAAAAGTCGGTTCTATATCTTGAGGATTTTCTCTTAAGAGCAAAAACAAAAAGTGAATTAGAATGTAACATAAAAATTACCATGAATTTATTAATATCTCTAGGCTTTATATTAAACATGAAGAGTGTCAATTAATACCAAAACAACAATGTACATTCTTAGAGTTTATAATTGATAGCAGTGATTATAGCATTTACTTGACGCAAGAAAAGCGAGAAAAAATTGCAAATTTAATAAAAGCATTCAATCAATTATCGTCATGCTAAATACGCGAAGCAGCTCAATTAATAGGAACGTTAATATCAGCCTATCCAGGTGCAAAATATGACTGGTTGCATACAAAAGAGCTGAAAAGATATAAATACCTTGCTCTTAAAAAGTCAAATAATAACTATGAAAATAAAGTTGACATAACAAACAAAATGAGAGTGGACCTGAATTGGTGGACTAAAAATGTGTTAACATCGAAAAATCCAATTAGAGATAATCTTTATAAATGTGAAATATTCACAGATGCTTCTCGGTCAACTTGGGGTGCCGTTTGTCACGGCGAAAGAGCAAATGTTTGGTGGAGTGCTGAAGATTGCCAAGAATACATCAATGTGTTAGAACTTAAAGCGGCATTTTATGGGTTAAAATGCTTCGCAAAAGATTTGCATAGTTGCAAAGTACTTTTACTCATAGACAATACTAAGGCTATTGCATACTTACATAAAATGGGCGGTATACAAAAAGAAAAACTCTCAATTTTAAGTAGGCAAATCTGGGACTGGTGCGAAGAGCGCGACCTCTGGATTTTCGCGTCATATATAAATACCAAAGATAACTAAGACGCCGATAAAGAATCTCGCACGATTTTTAAAGAGACTGAGTGGGAATTAGCATCATGGGCATACGACAAAATTATTGATAAGTTGGGGACCTTTGATATAGATCTATTTGCGTCAAAATCAAACACGAAATGTAGTGTTTATGTTTTGTGGAAAAATGATCCCGATAGTGTAACTATTGATGCATTTACAATTCCTTGGGGAAAATATTACTTTTATGCCTTTTCCCCTTTTTCAATAATTTAAAAAGTTCTGTATAAAATACGTGTCGATAAAGCAGAGGGAGTTCTTGATATCAACACCCGTAAAATTTCCACCAGCACCAGACTTACTCATTTCTTCTTTCAAAGAAACATACCCGCTCTCAACAACCCTTTCCCTGGTGGCCGCCAAGTTATCAGGGAAGCATTTATAAAAAAGGGATTCTCCGAAGAGGCCGCGGAAGTCATGACGGCGTCGGTACAACAAAGCACATTCAATTAGTACGAAAAGCCAATCCACCTCTAGTGGAATTTTTGTAATAATCAAAAGTCGTCTCCGTTCGATGTAACAGTTAAGAAAGTGGCACAATTTCTGACTCATCCTGAGATAAAAGATAAATCTTATAGTACCTTGAACGTTTATAGATCAGCATTATCTCTACTTAGTCTAAATGATTTAGGCAAAGACTTAGGCTTTTTAAGATTTTTTAAAGGGTTGTCCGCACAGAAACCGCAAAAACCTAAATATGAGGCAATTTGGGACCCAGAGCCAGTAATAAAGTTCCTCACAACGCTTTATCCAAATCAGAATATAAGTTTAGAGCAACTAACAAAGAAACTTGTTACTCTTCTAGCACTGACAACTGCACAGATGGTGCAGACAATTTCAAAAATTTCCGTTGACAATATCTCATTATTTGATAAAAATATACAAATAAAAATACCGGACCGCATTAAAACCTTAGGCCGCAACAAGAATCAACCGCTTTTGAGTATTTCTTTCTTCGAAAATCAACTAAATATTTGTGTTGCAAATACGCTTAAAACATATTTAGAGCGAACAGAAAACTTACGTCAAGGAAACAAACAATTATTTATTACACACAAAAAACCTCATCACACAGCATCGTCACAGACAATAAGTCGATGGATCAAGCATATACTGGAAACGAGTGGAATTAACACGTCAGTTTTTACGGCCCACAGTACTCGACATGCTTCGACTTCCGCTGCAGCACGCAGTGGGATTAATGTAGAAACTATTAGGAAAGCTGCTGCATGGACTGAAAAGTCAAATGTGTTTGCACGATTTTACAACAGGCCTATATCAAGAATAGAAGACTTTGCATCAGCGGTAATTAGAAATTCAGACGTTCACATAAATATCTAATGATATAAAAAAAAGAAACCTACTTAGAGAATACATTTGTTATATCAAATACAAACTTATTTTAATCATTTATAAAATATTATTTATTGTTTAACACATGTGGGTTTTTACATAAATTCATTAAAACTATAAAATATAAAAAAGGAAAAGTATTTAAAGAAAAAAAAAATAAATAAAAAATCGGAACAATGCTTTAAACAACTACAACACAATTGAATGATTGAACGAACTTACCTGTAAGTGAAGTCCGATCGTAATTGTGTGAGCTGCATCGTCCGAATAGATGAACCCCCCCCCCCTCCAAAAAAAATATTAGCCCAAACCCAACATAATGTGCATTATAAAAATTTGAACAATTTATCAATAGAAACTACAAAACTTAGCTTAGGAACGCGAGCACATTATTTTAGATTATTCGGTGCGAAAAAATGACCTAACGCTCGATGTTTGCCTGCCCTTCGCGGAAACCATGGAGTAATCAGACGACAGATAAATACAACAGCTTAAATACGTTACGTAGTGTGTGATCATTATTGATACTTGATAGTATAATTTTACTATCTCAATATCAATAATTGCTTTTTAAATCTTGTTAGTTCTTTTATTACTTCACATAATGAAGTAGTTTTACGAGTTGAATATTAACATTTGGTTCTATGTGAATGTAGAACTGAAGTATAATATCTTCCTATATTATATAGTTGTTTGTAAATCTTATAAGATTTACGCCCTCCTCGCCCCTCCTCGCCCCTCATTTTGCCCTCCTCATTCTCCTCCTCAAAACAAGGTAATATCGTTTCAAAAAATACGTTATTTTGATCTTATTTTTTGCCCTCCTCGCCCCTCCTCTTTGTATCCTCCTCATAGCCCTCCTCCCAGCCCTCCTCATGCCCTCCTCATTTACTTATTTCTATTAATTATCATTTTTTATTTTTGTTTTTTTTTTATATACATATTATACATATAAAAATTGTTTATAATAATAATTGAGAATGTTTATAAATTTATAAAGTGTTTTATTCATTATACATATCAGTGCAGTTTATTCCATTTTACTGATTTTCTGATTCTTTGTTTTCATCAATAGTTTCTTGGTTTTTATAAAATATAATAACTTTATAAATAATATTCAGTATTAAAAAAAAGTTTGTTTTAATTGGCTGAAGGTTAAGGGCAACTTAATGTAAATATTATTTGAAAATAGTATAATATAATAAAAAATAAAATTATAGGAAAGTAATAAACAAATTTAAAATGTAGATTAAAAATGTTATAATATACAATTATACAATGACCAAACTTCAGCTTATAACAACCAAACTTTTCAGCTTATTGAGTAGTAACTGTTATATAATACCTCAATCAGAAGTATGGGTGAAATTTTTAAGTTTTTCACAATATAATATAACAAGATATATTGTTAATTTAAAACAAAAATTAAAGTAATGTAAATTCTTATTACATTAAAAAGAATTATTTTTTTTAATTATATTCATTAATATTAAATTTACATATATAGATTATTACATACTAATAAAAAAGAGCTTTACAATATTACATTCAAATAAAAAACAAAATTAAAATAAATATATATGTTAAAAGTACAATACTTAATACTAAATATAAATAAATGTAAGTATGAGTTACATATATTTATTTATAAATGAATTAATTAAAACATAAATTTTAATGTATAAAAAAGCTTAATTAACAAAACAAAAAATCGCGCCAATCTATTTACCTCCCGGGTGGTGTGGGAAAATAGAAAACCTTCATAAAAACAAAAAATTTCATGATGCTTTGGGGGTTGGCGAGCGGAGCGAGCAGGGGGTACCCCCCTAGTATATATATATATATATATATATACTACACATTATTTGAGCTCCTAATTCAAAAGAGATATAGTAATTTAAAATTAATTTATTACAACAAAAAATTTCATATTAGAAAAATTAATTTAGTTAAAGGAAGCTAAGTGCCAATAAATTGGCAGCGGTTTTTAGTATAATGATTATTCATAACGTACTTAATGTTAAGTTAAGATTATGTTTATAGAACTATAAATAACATTATATTTTATATATATTATGCTATATTATATATATTATACTAAAAACCGCTGCTATATTATATATATTATACTAAAAACCGCTGCTATATTATATATGCTATATTATATATATTATGCTATATTATATATTATATATATATATATATATATATATATATATATATATATATATATATATATATATATATATATTATATATACTACACATTATTTGAGCTCCTAATTCAAAAGAGATATAGTAATTTAAAATTAATTTATTACAACAAAAAATTTCATATTAGAAAAATTAATTTAGTTTAAGGAAGCTAAGTGCCAATAAATTGGCAGCGGTTTTTAGTATAATGATTATTCATAACGTACTTAATGTTAAGTTAAGATTATGTTTATAGAACTATAAATAACATTATATTTTATATATATTATGCTATATTATATATATTATACTAAAAACCGCTGCCAATATGTATATATATATATGCTATTTATATATATATATTATGCTATATTATATTATATATATATATATATATATACTACACATTATTTGAGCTCCTAATTCAAAAGAGATATAGTAATTTAAAATTAATTTATTACAACAAAAAATTTCATATTAGAAAAATTAATTTAGTTTAAGGAAGCTAAGTGCCAATAAATTGGCAGCGGTTTTTAGTATAATGATTATTCATAACGTACTTAATGTTAAGTTAAGATTATGTTTATAGAACTATAAATAACATTATATTTTATATATATTATGCTATATTATATATATTATACTAAAAACCGCTGCCAATATGTATATATATATATGCTATTTATATATATATTATGCTATATTATATATATTATACTAAAAACCGCTGCCAATATGTATATATATACATATTGGCAGCGGTTTTTAGTATACTATATATATAATATAGCATAATATATATAAAATATAATGTTATTTATAGTTCTATAAACATAATCTTAACTTAACATTAAGTACGTTATGAATAATCATTATACTAAAAACCGCTACCAATTTATTGGCACTTAGCTTCCTTAAACTAAATTAATTTTTCTAATATGAAATTTTTTGTTGTAATAAATTAATTTTAAATTACTATATCTCTTTTGAATTAGGAGCTCAAATAATGTGTGGTGATTTATCACTGATGGTTTAATTCACAACAGTGAATTCAAGTAGCTGTAGCCATAATCTTATTTTTATTATACATTTATATTTTTAATATATATCTATATATAAATTAAATCTGTTTTAAGGAGTTTTCAGTGCCATTAGTTTTTTAAATGAATAATTTTAATTTTATTCATTTCACCTCGAATTTGAATACAACAACATCTAAAATCACATAATTAGATCATTTATACATATCACTTTTACCCAGATTTATAAGGAATTAAACATAAAAAATACTGATATACAGTATTTCATTAATCTTCAAATACTTTTTCAATCACTATTTCAAAATATCTATGAAAAAGATATAAAAAGAGAAACAGAAACGTCTCAGTGGGTAAAATGCTTGCCTACCGATACAAGACGCTCAAGCTGTTGTCACGTACGCAAGCGAGCGTCCGTGCCGCTGAACACAGGTGACCTGTATCAAGCGTATAGCGCGCCTGCGATGCTGACGCTACGTGGTCTTTTTCTCGCCTTGTGCTTTCTTTCTCCACCACTCCAAACGCCGAAGAACCATGGTGCTTAATTGCTCCGTGTAAATAACGCGAACTACGATCCCTACACACCCACACATGGCAACTATCCTGCACGTAACAAATTGGCATTCCTTGTGTTTTCGCGTGTGTGGCATACGAGTGCATTGGACTGTGATTTGACGACTTCATATCGGCGAATTCAAAAAGGAACGGGGCGATTTGGTACACAACTTCAAGAAAGAAAACCTGACTGCTGAGCACCACGCAGCCCTTCGACCAGCCCTTTCGACCAGCCCAAGCAAAATACAGGAAGGACGAGAGGCCCTTTCACTCTTTGAGATATTTGACAGGAAGGACGCACAGAAGCCCTTCTTGCTTAAACGCGCAGACAGTAGGGAAGTTCAAGGGCCATTTTCTTTTACATTTTGGAAAACGAGAATAAGAATAACTACCAGAGTCCCTACTGCGCATTTAATCGTCCAAGCACTTACGGAAATGCAATCTATAGCCAAGCAAACGATGGTAACTGCGGTGCCTGTTCCTACACCCAGCGCGACCAAGAACGGGTTAGTGCAACATCAAGCGTCAGCACAAATCCAAAATTCTTCTGAGTATCCTAGCTGTAATCAGAGAACTCAAACGTTGGCTCCTGTATCCGTATTTAACGCGATTAATCAAAGACACAATTTCTCATGTCATACAACTAATGCTAGTTTATCTCCATCGGGCATCGGTCGCGATACTAAAGCGGTGAAATATCGGAGTGTCGTTTCAAGTCGTAGACGCGGTTATTGTGGCAGAACTTGGAACCTACCCACACAATGCTCTGTA
Organism: Gastracanthus pulcherrimus; assembly: GCA_949152435.1. Taxonomy (NCBI): domain Eukaryota; kingdom Metazoa; phylum Arthropoda; class Insecta; order Hymenoptera; family Pteromalidae; genus Gastracanthus; species Gastracanthus pulcherrimus. Next base: position 110,825,271 of record OX424574.1, read on the forward strand.
CCTAAAGTAGATATTAAAACCGGAAAATTTCGCGGTCGCAGGAAAAGAAAAGTCAATCGAATTAAGGCCTCACACGAGCGCCACACTTTCACTCGTAGCATAAAATATTTCTCCCTATTTTACTATTATGGTAAACTTGGAGGCCATGAAATCAAAGAATGTCGGCCTTACATACAAGCTTTTGCAACAAACTTATCAGCCCTAGCAAGCTAAGTCATAATTAATAAATAAGCTTTCTTTTTCAAAAAAGAATATAATAAGTGATAAACAATTTTTTTATAAATATTGAATAATTATAAGTTTTCTTTCTAAAAAGAAAAATATATAATAAGTGATAAACAATTTTTTCATAAATATCAAATAATGAATGACAAATAAAAGTTTATCTACGAAAAATAAATAATACACGATAAATAAAGTTTTTATAAATAAATTTAATGCTGATTAATTCATTTAAAATAAATAACCAATTTCAAATAGCAATCAGATCATAAAGTACAAAATAGAGCATAACGCAAAATTCAAAAACATAAAAAGATGTTATGAGTAATTCAACATTCTCTGAATTCAGCATAGGCCAGGAGAATTACGACGAAATCTTTCAAATATGGCTCTAACGTGACGTAACTTATATAACTATTGGAATCGCTCGGGAATGGTATACCTATTGAAAATATCGAGGTGCGCCAGCTTGAAAAGGTGTGCTATTTGCATAAACAACAAAAAAGTGAAAAAAAATGCGAAAATCACATTTTTTCTCGGAAACAATCGCATATAACTCGGTAAGTATGCATTTTAGAGAAAAAAATGTATACATATAAATTTGTTCGTTATGAAATTTTCTACAAGATAGAGTTGGTCGGATATCCGTAGATTTGAAATGTTCGCTGCAAAATGCTCGAAAGTGCAAAAAAAGTTGGCAAAAAACAAGGTAATTTTAAATTATTTATTTAACAATGAAAAAATAACCCAATCACGCCATAAATTTAGACAAAAGTACTTAACTGAAATACAAAACGAGAGCTGCAAGGCCGATTAAGATCGGACTGACAGTTTTTGCATAATGCAATTGTTAAGTAACCTACCTGGAAAAAAAGACCTTTTTTTTTAATTTTGTGCCAGACTCAAAGTTATGAATATTTTTTTGCGCCCGCACTCAAAGTTATGAATATTTTTTTGTGTCCGTGTAGCGTCTGAGAGCGAGCCCCGGCAGGGTGGTCGCTTATATAGGCTGGAGTAGAACAAACCCTTCCAGTTCGAAGCGCGTGATGAGCTTCGGGGTGGGAGCCACGATTAGTAACACCAAAAAGCAGATTCGGTGTCCTTGGTGAGCTCGAGCACGTCGTAAAGTCGAGGAATGTAGCGTCAGCGATTCTCAGGAACTGCGACGACGTTGGATTGTTGCTAGGTGGTCGGAAAGTTCTAGTGCTAGGCTAATCTAATAGTAATCTAATCTAATAGTAATCTAATCTAAAGTTGCAGGACATGACAAAAATGTATGTTTATTTATCGCGTAGGAGGCGCAGTCTCCTTTACATCATGTATAGAACATGGCAGCTGAGTTGGGAAACTGGCAGTCTTTCCCCTTGGTCTGGACGCTGGTGGCCCCTGCTGTTCGAGTGTTGTATAACTGTAAAATTTGTTTTTATTAATTATATTGGCCCTATATTGTAGAATAGTTGAAAGTTTTTAAAAATATACGATAGCTTTTGAGAGATTTAAAAGATAACTAAAATTTGCATAATTAATATATGTTGTAAAATTGATTTTTATTAATTTTATCGGCTATATATTCTAGAATGGTTGAATGATTTCCAAAATATACGACAGCTTTTGAGAAATTTAAAAGTTATCTAAGATTTACATAAATAATCTAGGTTGCAAAATTTGTTTTTCTTAATCATATTGGTCCTATATTGTAGAATAGTAGAACATTTTTCAAAATATACCATAACTTTTGAGAAATTTAAAAGTTATCTAATATTTGCATAAATAATCTATATTGTAAAATTTGTTTTTATTAATTATATTGGCCCCGTCTTGTAGAATAGTTGAAAGTTTTACAAAATAAAAGATAGCTTTTTGAGAAATTTAAAAGTTATCTAAGATTCGCATAAAAAATCTATGTTGTAAAATTTGATTTTTTTTTTACTTATATTGTCCCTATATTGTAGAATAGTTGAAAGTTTTTAAAACGTACGATAGTTTCTGAGAAATTTAAAAGTTATCTAAGATTTGCATAAATAATCTATGTTGTAAAATTGGTATTTATTAATTATATTGGTCATATATTGTAGAATGGTTGAATGATTTCCAAAATATACGACAGCTTTTGAGAAATTTAAAAGTTATCTAAGATTTGCATAAATAATCTATGTTGTAAAATTTGTTTTTTTTATTACTTATATTGGCCTATGTTGTAGAATAGTTGAAAGTTTTTAAAAATGTACGATAGTTTCTGAGAAATTTAAAAGTTAACTAAGATTGGCATACATAATCTATGTTGTCAAATTGATTTTTATTAATTATATTGGCCCTATATTGTAGAATATTTGAAAGTTCTTCAAAATATACGATAGCTTTTGAGAAATTTAAAAGTTATCTAAGATTTGCATACATAATCTATGTTGTCAAATTGATTTTTATTAATTATACTGGCCCTATATTGTAGAATAGTTGAAAGTTCTTCAAAATATACGATAGCTTTTGAGAAATTTAGAAGTTAACTAAAATTTGCATAATTAATCAATGTTGTAAAATTGGTTTTTATTAATTTTATCTGCCATATATTGTAGAATGGTTGAATGATTTCCAAAATATACGACAGCTTTTGAGAAATTTAAAAGTTATCTAAGATTTGCATAAAAAATCTATATTATAAAGTTTGTTTTTATTAATTATACTGGCCCTATATTGTAGAATAGTTGAAAGTTCTTCAAAATATACGATAGCTTTTGAGAAATTTAAAAGTTAACTAAAATTTGCATAATTAATCAATGTTGTAAAATTGGTTTTTATTAATTTTATCTGCCATATATTGTAGAATGGTTGAATGATTTCCAAAATATACGACAGCTTTTGAGAAATTTAAAAGTTATCTAAGATTTACATAAATAATCTAGGTTGCAAAACTTGTTTTCTTCATCATATTGGTCCTATATTGTAGAATAGTTGAAAGTTTTTCAAAATATACCATAACATTTGAGAAATTTAAAAGTTATCTAATATTTGCATAAATAATCTATGTCGTAAAATTTAATTTTATTAATTATATTTGCCCTATATTGCAGAATAGTTGAAAGGTTTTCAAAATATACCATAGCTTTTGAGAAATTTAAAAGTTATCTAAGATTTGCATAAAAAATCTATATTGTAAAATTTATCTTTATTAATTATATTGGCCCCGTCTTGTAGAATAGTTGAAAGTTTTACAAAATAAAAGATAGCTTTTTGAGAAATTTAAAAGTTATCTAAGATTCGCATAAAAAATCTATGTTGTAAAATTGGTTTTTATTAATTATATTGGTCATATATTGTAGAATGGTTGAATGATTTCCAAAATATACGACAGCTTTTGAGAAATTTAAAAGTTATCTAAGATTTGCATAAATAATCTATATTGTAAAATTTGTTTTTTTTTATTACTTATATTGGCCTATATTGTAGAATAGTTGAAAGTTTTTAAAAATGTACGATAGTTTCTGAGATATTTAAAAGTTAACTAAGATTGGCATACATAATCTATGTTGTCAAATTGATTTTTATTAATTATATTGGCCCTATATTGTAGAATAGTTGAAAGTTCTTCAAAATATACGATAGCTTTTGAGAAATTTAAAAGTTATCTAAGCTTTGCATACATAATCTATGTTGTCAAATTGATTTTTATTAATTATATTGGCCCTATATTGTAGAATAGTTGAAAGTTCTTCAAAATATACGATAGCTTTTGAGAAATTTAAAAGTTATCTAAGATTTGCATAAAAAATCTATGTTGTCAAATTGATTTTTATTAATTATATTGGCCCTATATTATAGAATAGTTGAAAGTTCTTCAAAATATACGACAGCTTTTGAGAAATTTAAAAGTTATCTAAGATTTGCATAAAAAATCTATATTATAAAATTTCTTTTTATTAATTATACTGGCCCTATATTGTAGAATAGTTGAAAGTTCTTCAAAATATACGATAGCTTTTGAGAAATTTAGAAGTTAACTAAAATTTGCATAATTAATCAATGTTGTAAAATTGGTTTTTATTAATTTTATCTGCCATATATTGTAGAATGGTTGAATGATTTCCAAAATATACGACAGCTTTTGAGAAATTTAAAAGTTATCTAAGATTTGCATAAAAAATCTATATTATAAAGTTTGTTTTTATTAATTATACTGGCCCTATATTGTAGAATAGTTGAAAGTTCTTCAAAATATACGATAGCTTTTGAGAAATTTAAAAGTTAACTAAAATTTGCATAATTAATCAATGTTGTAAAATTGGTTTTTATTAATTTTATCTGCCATATATTGTAGAATGGTTGAATGATTTCCAAAATATACGACAGCTTTTGAGAAATTTAAAAGTTATCTAAGATTTACATAAATAATCTAGGTTGCAAAACTTGTTTTTCTTCATCATATTGGTCCTATATTGTAGAATAGTTAAAAGTTTTTCAAAATATACCATAACATTTGAGAAATTTAAAAGTTATCTAATATTTGCATAAATAATCTATGTCGTAAAATTTAATTTTATTAATTATATTTGCCCTATATTGCAGAATAGTTGAAAGGTTTTCAAAATATACCATAGCTTTTGAGAAATTTAAAAGTTATCTAAGATTTGCATAAAAAATCTATATTGTAAAATTTATCTTTATTAATTATATTGGCCCCGTCTTGTAGAATAGTTGAAAGTTTTACAAAATAAAAGATAGCTTTTTGAGAAATTTAAAAGTTATCTAAGATTCGCATAAAAAATCTATGTTGTAAAATAGGTTTTTATTAATTATATTGGTCATATATTGTAGAATGGTTGAATGATTTCCAAAATATACGACAGCTTTTGAGAAATTTAAAAGTTATCTAAGATTTGCATAAATAATCTATATTGTAAAATTTGTTTTTTTTTATTACTTATATTGGCCTATATTGTAGAATAGTTGAAAGTTTTTAAAAATGTACGATAGTTTCTGAGATATTTAAAAGTTAACTAAGATTGGCATACATAATCTATGTTGTCAAATTGATTTTTATTAATTATATTGGCCCTATATTGTAGAATAGTTGAAAGTTCTTCAAAATATACGATAGCTTTTGAGAAATTTAAAAGTTATCTAAGCTTTGCATACATAATCTATGTTGTCAAATTGATTTTTATTAATTATATTGGCCCTATATTGTAGAATAGTTGAAAGTTCTTCAAAATATACGATAGCTTTTGAGAAATTTAAAAGTTATCTAAGATTTGCATAAAAAATCTATGTTGTCAAATTGATTTTTATTAATTATATTGGCCCTATATTATAGAATAGTTGAAAGTTCTTCAAAATATACGACAGCTTTTGAGAAATTTAAAAGTTATCTAAGATTTGCATAAAAAATCTATATTATAAAATTTCTTTTTATTAATTATACTGGCCCTATATTGTAGAATAGTTGAAAGTTCTTCAAAATATACGATAGCTTTTGAGAAATTTAGAAGTTAACTAAAATTTGCATAATTAATCAATGTTGTAAAATTGGTTTTTATTAATTTTATCTGCCATATATTGTAGAATGGTTGAATGATTTCCAAAATATACGACAGCTTTTGAGAAATTTAAAAGTTATCTAAGATTTGCATAAAAAATCTATATTGTAAAGTTTGTTTTTATTAATTATACTGGCCCTATATTGTAGAATAGTTGAAAGTTCTTCAAAATATACGATAGCTTTTGAGAAATTTAAAAGTTAACTAAAATTTGCATAATTAATCAATGTTGTAAAATTGGTTTTTATTAATTTTATCTGCCATATATTGTAGAATGGTTGAATGATTTCCAAAATATACGACAGCTTTTGAGAAATTTAAAAGTTATCTAAGATTTACATAAATAATCTAGGTTGCAAAACTTGTTTTTCTTCATCATATTGGTCCTATATTGTAGAATAGTTAAAAGTTTTTCAAAATATACCATAACATTTGAGAAATTTAAAAGTTATCTAATATTCGCATAAATAATCTATGGCGTAAAATTTAATTTTATTAATTATATTTGCCCTATATTGCAGAATAGTTGAAAGGTTTTCAAAATATACCATAGCTTTTGAGAAATTTAAAAGTTATCTAAGATTTGCATAAAAAATCTATATTGTAAAATTTATCTTTATTAATTATATTGGCCCCGTCTTGTAGAATAGTTGAAAGTTTTACAAAATAAAAGATAGCTTTTTGAGAAATTTAAAAGTTATCTAAGATTCGCATAAAAAATCTATGTTGTAAAATTGGTTTTTATTAATTATATTGGTCATATATTGTAGAATGGTTGAATGATTTCCAAAATATACGACAGCTTTTGAGAAATTTAAAAGTTATCTAAGATTTGCATAAATAATCTATATTGTAAAATTTGTTTTTTTTTATTACTTATATTGGCCTATATTGTAGAATAGTTGAAAGTTTTTAAAAATGTACGATAGTTTCTGAGATATTTAAAAGTTAACTAAGATTGGCATACATAATCTATGTTGTCAAATTGATTTTTATTAATTATATTGGCCCTATATTGTAGAATAGTTGAAAGTTCTTCAAAATATACGATAGCTTTTGAGAAATTTAAAAGTTATCTAAGCTTTGCATACATAATCTATGTTGTCAAATTGATTTTTATTAATTATATTGGCCCTATATTGTAGAATAGTTGAAAGTTCTTCAAAATATACGATAGCTTTTGAGAAATTTAAAAGTTATCTAAGATTTGCATAAAAAATCTATGTTGTCAAATTGATTTTTATTAATTATATTGGCCCTATATTATAGAATAGTTGAAAGTTCTTCAAAATATACGACAGCTTTTGAGAAATTTAAAAGTTATCTAAGATTTGCATAAAAAATCTATATTATAAAATTTCTTTTTATTAATTATACTGGCCCTATATTGTAGAATAGTTGAAAGTTCTTCAAAATATACGATAGCTTTTGAGAAATTTAGAAGTTAACTAAAATTTGCATAATTAATCAATGTTGTAAAATTGGTTTTTATTAATTTTATCTGCCATATATTGTAGAATGGTTGAATGATTTCCAAAATATACGACAGCTTTTGAGAAATTTAAAAGTTATCTAAGATTTGCATAAAAAATCTATATTGTAAAGTTTGTTTTTATTAATTATACTGGCCCTATATTGTAGAATAGTTGAAAGTTCTTCAAAATATACGATAGCTTTTGAGAAATTTAAAAGTTAACTAAAATTTGCATAATTAATCAATGTTGTAAAATTGGTTTTTATTAATTTTATCTGCCATATATTGTAGAATGGTTGAATGATTTCCAAAATATACGACAGCTTTTGAGAAATTTAAAAGTTATCTAAGATTTACATAAATAATCTAGGTTGCAAAACTTGTTTTTCTTCATCATATTGGTCCTATATTGTAGAATAGTTAAAAGTTTTTCAAAATATACCATAACATTTGAGAAATTTAAAAGTTATCTAATATTTGCATAAATAATCTATGGCGTAAAATTTAATTTTATTAATTATATTTGCCCTATATTGCAGAATAGTTGAAAGGTTTTCAAAATATACCATAGCTTTTGAGAAATTTAAAAGTTATCTAAGATTTGCATAAAAAATCTATATTGTAAAATTTATCTTTATTAATTATATTGGCCCCGTCTTGTAGAATAGTTGAAAGTTTTACAAAATAAAAGATAGCTTTTTGAGAAATTTAAAAGTTATCTAAGATTCGCATAAAAAATCTATGTTGTAAAATTGGTTTTTATTAATTATATTGGTCATATATTGTAGAATGGTTGAATGATTTCCAAAATATACGACAGCTTTTGAGAAATTTAAAAGTTATCTAAGATTTGCATAAATAATCTATGTTGTAAAATTGGTATTTATTAATTATATTGGTCATATATTGTAGAATGGTTGAATGATTTCCAAAATATACGACAGCTTTTGAGAAATTTAAAAGTTATCTAAGATTTGCATAAATAATCTATGTTGTAAAATTTGTTTTTTTTATTACTTATATTGGCCTATGTTGTAGAATAGTTGAAAGTTTTTAAAAATGTACGATAGTTTCTGAGAAATTTAAAAGTTAACTAAGATTGGCATACATAATCTATGTTCTCAAATTGATTTTTATTAATTATATTGGCCCTATATTGTAGAATATTTGAAAGTTCTTCAAAATATACGATAGCTTTTGAGAAATTTAAAAGTTATCTAAGATTTGCATACATAATCTATGTTGTCAAATTGATTTTTATTAATTATACTGGCCCTATATTGTAGAATAGTTGAAAGTTCTTCAAAATATACGATAGCTTTTGAGAAATTTAGAAGTTAACTAAAATTTGCATAATTAATCAATGTTGTAAAATTGGTTTTTATTAATTTTATCTGCCATATATTGTAGAATGGTTGAATGATTTCCAAAATATACGACAGCTTTTGAGAAATTTAAAAGTTATCTAAGATTTGCATAAAAAATCTATATTATAAAGTTTGTTTTTATTAATTATACTGGCCCTATATTGTAGAATAGTTGAAAGTTCTTCAAAATATACGATAGCTTTTGAGAAATTTAAAAGTTAACTAAAATTTGCATAATTAATCAATGTTGTAAAATTTCGTTTTTATTAATTTTATTTGCCATATATTGTAGAATGGTTGAATGATTTCCAAAATATACGACAGCTTTTGAGAAATTTAAAAGTTATCTAAGATTTACATAAATAATCTAGGTTGCAAAACTTGTTTTCTTCATCATATTGGTCCTATATTGTAGAATAGTTGAAAGTTTTTCAAAATATACCATAACATTTGAGAAATTTAAAAGTTATCTAATATTTGCATAAATAATCTATGTCGTAAAATTTAATTTTATTAATTATATTTGCCCTATATTGCAGAATAGTTGAAAGGTTTTCAAAATATACCATAGCTTTTGAGAAATTTAAAAGTTATCTAAGATTTGCATAAAAAATCTATATTGTAAAATTTATCTTTATTAATTATATTGGCCCCGTCTTGTAGAATAGTTGAAAGTTTTACAAAATAAAAGATAGCTTTTTGAGAAATTTAAAAGTTATCTAAGATTCGCATAAAAAATCTATGTTGTAAAATTGGTTTTTATTAATTATATTGGTCATATATTGTAGAATGGTTGAATGATTTCCAAAATATACGACAGCTTTTGAGAAATTTAAAAGTTATCTAAGATTTGCATAAATAATCTATATTGTAAAATTTGTTTTTTTTTATTACTTATATTGGCCTATATTGTAGAATAGTTGAAAGTTTTTAAAAATGTACGATAGTTTCTGAGATATTTAAAAGTTAACTAAGATTGGCATACATAATCTATGTTGTCAAATTGATTTTTATTAATTATATTGGCCCTATATTGTAGAATAGTTGAAAGTTCTTCAAAATATACGATAGCTTTTGAGAAATTTAAAAGTTATCTAAGCTTTGCATACATAATCTATGTTGTCAAATTGATTTTTATTAATTATATTGGCCCTATATTGTAGAATAGTTGAAAGTTCTTCAAAATATACGATAGCTTTTGAGAAATTTAAAAGTTATCTAAGATTTGCATAAAAAATCTATGTTGTCAAATTGATTTTTATTAATTATATTGGCCCTATATTATAGAATAGTTGAAAGTTCTTCAAAATATACGACAGCTTTTGAGAAATTTAAAAGTTATCTAAGATTTGCATAAAAAATCTATATTATAAAATTTCTTTTTATTAATTATACTGGCCCTATATTGTAGAATAGTTGAAAGTTCTTCAAAATATACGATAGCTTTTGAGAAATTTAGAAGTTAACTAAAATTTGCATAATTAATCAATGTTGTAAAATTGGTTTTTATTAATTTTATCTGCCATATATTGTAGAATGGTTGAATGATTTCCAAAATATACGACAGCTTTTGAGAAATTTAAAAGTTATCTAAGATTTGCATAAAAAATCTATATTATAAAGTTTGTTTTTATTAATTATACTGGCCCTATATTGTAGAATAGTTGAAAGTTCTTCAAAATATACGATAGCTTTTGAGAAATTTAAAAGTTAACTAAAATTTGCATAATTAATCAATGTTGTAAAATTGGTTTTTATTAATTTTATCTGCCATATATTGTAGAATGGTTGAATGATTTCCAAAATATACGACAGCTTTTGAGAAATTTAAAAGTTATCTAAGATTTACATAAATAATCTAGGTTGCAAAACTTGTTTTTCTTCATCATATTGGTCCTATATTGTAGAATAGTTAAAAGTTTTTCAAAATATACCATAACATTTGAGAAATTTAAAAGTTATCTAATATTTGCATAAATAATCTATGTCGTAAAATTTAATTTTATTAATTATATTTGCCCTATATTGCAGAATAGTTGAAAGGTTTTCAAAATATACCATAGCTTTTGAGAAATTTAAAAGTTATCTAAGATTTGCATAAAAAATCTATATTGTAAAATTTATCTTTATTAATTATATTGGCCCCGTCTTGTAGAATAGTTGAAAGTTTTACAAAATAAAAGATAGCTTTTTGAGAAATTTAAAAGTTATCTAAGATTCGCATAAAAAATCTATGTTGTAAAATTGGTTTTTATTAATTATATTGGTCATATATTGTAGAATGGTTGAATGATTTCCAAAATATACGACAGCTTTTGAGAAATTTAAAAGTTATCTAAGATTTGCATAAATAATCTATATTGTAAAATTTGTTTTTTTTTATTACTTATATTGGCCTATATTGTAGAATAGTTGAAAGTTTTTAAAAATGTACGATAGTTTCTGAGATATTTAAAAGTTAACTAAGATTGGCATACATAATCTATGTTGTCAAATTGATTTTTATTAATTATATTGGCCCTATATTGTAGAATAGTTGAAAGTTCTTCAAAATATACGATAGCTTTTGAGAAATTTAAAAGTTATCTAAGCTTTGCATACATAATCTATGTTGTCAAATTGATTTTTATTAATTATATTGGCCCTATATTGTAGAATAGTTGAAAGTTCTTCAAAATATACGATAGCTTTTGAGAAATTTAAAAGTTATCTAAGATTTGCATAAAAAATCTATGTTGTCAAATTGATTTTTATTAATTATATTGGCCCTATATTATAGAATAGTTGAAAGTTCTTCAAAATATACGACAGCTTTTGAGAAATTTAAAAGTTATCTAAGATTTGCATAAAAAATCTATATTATAAAATTTCTTTTTATTAATTATACTGGCCCTATATTGTAGAATAGTTGAAAGTTCTTCAAAATATACGATAGCTTTTGAGAAATTTAGAAGTTAACTAAAATTTGCATAATTAATCAATGTTGTAAAATTGGTTTTTATTAATTTTATCTGCCATATATTGTAGAATGGTTGAATGATTTCCAAAATATACGACAGCTTTTGAGAAATTTAAAAGTTATCTAAGATTTGCATAAAAAATCTATATTGTAAAGTTTGTTTTTATTAATTATACTGGCCCTATATTGTAGAATAGTTGAAAGTTCTTCAAAATATACGATAGCTTTTGAGAAATTTAAAAGTTAACTAAAATTTGCATAATTAATCAATGTTGTAAAATTGGTTTTTATTAATTTTATCTGCCATATATTGTAGAATGGTTGAATGATTTCCAAAATATACGACAGCTTTTGAGAAATTTAAAAGTTATCTAAGATTTACATAAATAATCTAGGTTGCAAAACTTGTTTTTCTTCATCATATTGGTCCTATATTGTAGAATAGTTAAAAGTTTTTCAAAATATACCATAACATTTGAGAAATTTAAAAGTTATCTAATATTTGCATAAATAATCTATGGCGTAAAATTTAATTTTATTAATTATATTTGCCCTATATTGCAGAATAGTTGAAAGGTTTTCAAAATATACCATAGCTTTTGAGAAATTTAAAAGTTATCTAAGATTTGCATAAAAAATCTATATTGTAAAATTTATCTTTATTAATTATATTGGCCCCGTCTTGTAGAATAGTTGAAAGTTTTACAAAATAAAAGATAGCTTTTTGAGAAATTTAAAAGTTATCTAAGATTCGCATAAAAAATCTATGTTGTAAAATTGGTTTTTATTAATTATATTGGTCATATATTGTAGAATGGTTGAATGATTTCCAAAATATACGACAGCTTTTGAGAAATTTAAAAGTTATCTAAGATTTGCATAAATAATCTATATTGTAAAATTTGTTTTTTTTTATTACTTATATTGGCCTATATTGTAGAATAGTTGAAAGTTTTTAAAAATGTACGATAGTTTCTGAGATATTTAAAAGTTAACTAAGATTGGCATACATAATCTATGTTGTCAAATTGATTTTTATTAATTATATTGGCCCTATATTGTAGAATAGTTGAAAGTTCTTCAAAATATACGATAGCTTTTGAGAAATTTAAAAGTTATCTAAGCTTTGCATACATAATCTATGTTGTCAAATTGATTTTTATTAATTATATTGGCCCTATATTGTAGAATAGTTGAAAGTTCTTCAAAATATACGATAGCTTTTGAGAAATTTAAAAGTTATCTAAGATTTGCATAAAAAATCTATGTTGTCAAATTGATTTTTATTAATTATATTGGCCCTATATTATAGAATAGTTGAAAGTTCTTCAAAATATACGATAGCTTTTGAGAAATTTAAAAGTTATCTAAGATTTGCATAATTAATCAATGTTGTAAAATTGGTTTTTATTAATTTTATCTGCCATATATTGTAGAATAGTTGAATGATTTCCAAAATATACGACAGCTTTTGAGAAATTTAAAAGTTATCTAAGATTTACATAAATAATCTAGGTTGGAAAACTTGTTTTTCTTCATCATATTGGTCCTATATTGTAGAATAGTTGAAAGTTTTTCAAAATATACCATAACTTTTGAGAAATTTAAAAGTTATATAATATTTGCATAAATAATCTGTGTCGTAAAATTTAATTTTATTAATTATATTTGCCCTATATTGCAGAATAGTTGAAAGGTTTTCAAAATATACCATAGCTTTTGAGAAATTTAAAAGTTATCTAAGATTTGCATAAAAAATCTATATTGTAAAATTTATCTTTATTAATTATATTGGCCCCGTCTTGTAGAATAGTTGAAAGTTTTACAAAATGAAAGATAGCTTTTTGAGAAATTTAAAAGTTATCTAAGATTCGCATAAAAAATCTATGTTGTAAAATTGGTTTTTATTAATTATATTGGTCATATATTGTAGAATGGTTGAATGATTTCCAAAATATACGACAGCTTTTGAGAAATTTAAAAGTTATCTAAGATTTGCATAAATAATCTATATTGTAAAATTTGTTTTTTTTTATTACTTATATTGGCCTATATTGTAGAATAGTTGAAAGTTTTTAAAAATGTACGATAGTTTCTGAGATATTTAAAAGTTAACTAAGATTGGCATACATAATCTATGTTGTCAAATTGATTTTTATTAATTATATTGGCCCTATATTGTAGAATAGTTGAAAGTTCTTCAAAATATACGATAGCTTTTGAGAAATTTAAAAGTTATCTAAGCTTTGCATACATAATCTATGTTGTCAAATTGATTTTTATTAATTATATTGGCCCTATATTGTAGAATAGTTGAAAGTTCTTCAAAATATACGATAGCTTTTGAGAAATTTAAAATTTATCTAAGATTTGCATAAAAAATCTATGTTGTCAAATTGATTTTTATTAATTATATTGGCCCTATATTATAGAATAGTTGAAAGTTCTTCAAAATATACGACAGCTTTTGAGAAATTTAAAAGTTATCTAAGATTTGCATAAAAAATCTATATTATAAAATTTCTTTTTATTAATTATACTGGCCCTATATTGTAGAATAGTTGAAAGTTCTTCAAAATATACGATAGCTTTTGAGAAATTTAGAAGTTAACTAAAATTTGCATAATTAATCAATGTTGTAAAATTGGTTTTTATTAATTTTATCTGCCATATATTGTAGAATGGTTGAATGATTTCCAAAATATACGACAGCTTTTGAGAAATTTAAAAGTTATCTAAGATTTGCATAAAAAATCTATATTGTAAAGTTTGTTTTTATTAATTATACTGGCCCTATATTGTAGAATAGTTGAAAGTTCTTCAAAATATACGATAGCTTTTGAGAAATTTAAAAGTTAACTAAAATTTGCATCATTAATCAATGTTGTAAAATTGGTTTTTATTAATTTTATCTGCCATATATTGTAGAATGGTTGAATGATTTCCAAAATATACGACAGCTTTTGAGAAATTTAAAAGTTATCTAAGATTTACATAAATAATCTAGGTTGCAAAACTTGTTTTTCTTCATCATATTGGTCCTATATTGTAGAATAGTTAAAAGTTTTTCAAAATATACCATAACATTTGAGAAATTTAAAAGTTATCTAATATTTGCATAAATAATCTATGGCGTAAAATTTAATTTTATTAATTATATTTGCCCTATATTGCAGAATAGTTGAAAGGTTTTCAAAATATACCATAGCTTTTGAGAAATTTAAAAGTTATCTAAGATTTGCATAAAAAATCTATATTGTAAAATTTATCTTTATTAATTATATTGGCCCCGTCTTGTAGAATAGTTGAAAGTTTTACAAAATAAAAGATAGCTTTTTGAGAAATTTAAAAGTTATCTAAGATTCGCATAAAAAATCTATGTTGTAAAATTGGTTTTTATTAATTATATTGGTCATATATTGTAGAATGGTTGAATGATTTCCAAAATATACGACAGCTTTTGAGAAATTTAAAAGTTATCTAAGATTTGCATAAATAATCTATATTGTAAAATTTGTTTTTTTTTTATTACTTATATTGGCCTATATTGTAGAATAGTTGAAAGTTTTTAAAAATGTACGATAGTTTCTGAGATATTTAAAAGTTAACTAAGATTGGCATACATAATCTATGTTGTCAAATTGATTTTTATTAATTATATTGGCCCTATATTGTAGAATAGTTGAAAGTTCTTCAAAATATACGATAGCTTTTGAGAAATTTAAAAGTTATCTAAGCTTTGCATACATAATCTATGTTGTCAAATTGATTTTTATTAATTATATTGGCCCTATATTGTAGAATAGTTGAAAGTTCTTCAAAATATACGATAGCTTTTGAGAAATTTAAAAGTTATCTAAGATTTGCATAAAAAATCTATGTTGTCAAATTGATTTTTATTAATTATATTGGCCCTATATTATAGAATAGTTGAAAGTTCTTCAAAATATACGATAGCTTTTGAGAAATTTAAAAGTTATCTAAGATTTGCATAATTAATCAATGTTGTAAAATTGGTTTTTATTAATTTTATCTGCCATATATTGTAGAATGGTTGAATGATTTCCAAAATATACGACAGCTTTTGAGAAATTTAAAAGTTATCTAAGATTTACATAAATAATCTAGGTTGGAAAACTTGTTTTTCTTCATCATATTGGTCCTATATTGTAGAATAGTTGAAAGTTTTTCAA
The DNA here is from genome assembly GCA_949152435.1 of Gastracanthus pulcherrimus. Classification (NCBI taxonomy): domain Eukaryota; kingdom Metazoa; phylum Arthropoda; class Insecta; order Hymenoptera; family Pteromalidae; genus Gastracanthus; species Gastracanthus pulcherrimus. The sequence goes on from OX424574.1 coordinate 110,841,017, forward strand.
AATATACCATAACTTTTGAGAAATTTAAAAGTTATATAATATTTGCATAAATAATCTGTATTGTAAAATTTTTTTTTTATTACTTATATTGTCCCTATATTGTAGAATAGTTGAAAGGTTTTCAAAATATACCATAGCTTTTGAGAAATTTAAAAGTTATCTAAGATTTGCATAAAAAATCTATATTGTAAAATTTATCTTTATTAATTATATTGGCCCCGTCTTGTAGAATAGTTGAAAGTTTTACAAAATAAAAGATAGCTTTTTGAGAAATTTAAAAGTTATCTAAGATTCGCATAAAAAATCTATGTTGTAAAATTGGTTTTTATTAATTATATTGGTCATATATTGTAGAATGGTTGAATGATTTCCAAAATATACGACAGCTTTTGAGAAATTTAAAAGTTATCTAAGATTTGCATAAATAATCTATATTGTAAAATTTGTTTTTTTTTTATTACTTATATTGGCCTATATTGTAGAATAGTTGAAAGTTTTTAAAAATGTACGATAGTTTCTGAGATATTTAAAAGTTAACTAAGATTGGCATAAAAAATCTATGTTGTCAAATTGATTTTTATTAATTATATTGGCCCTATATTGTAGAATAGTTGAAAGTTCTTCAAAATATACGATAGCTCTTGAGAAATTTAAAAGTTATCTAAGATTTGCATAAAAAATCTATATTATAAAATTTGTTTTTATTAATTATACTGGCCCTATATTGTAGAATAGTTGAAAGTTCTTCAAAATATACGATAGCTTTTGAGAAATTTAAAAGTTAACTAAAATTTGCATAATTAATCAATGTTGTAAAATTGGTTTTATTAATTTTATCTGCCATATATTGTAGAATGGTTGAATGATTTCCAAAATATACGACAGCTTTTGAGAAATTTAAAAGTTATCTAAGATTTACATAAATAATCTAGGTTGCAAAACTTGTTCTTCTTCATCATATTGGTCCTATATTGTAGAATAGTTGAAAGTTTTTCAAAATATACCATAACTTTTGAGAAATTTAAAAGTTATATAATATTTGCATAAATAATCTGTGTTGTAAAATTTTTTTTTTATTACTTATATTGTCCCTATATTGTAGAATAGTTGAAGGTTTTTAAAAATGTACGATAGTTTCTGAGAAATTTAAAAGTTATCTAAGATTTGCATAAAAAATCTATGTTGTCAAATTGATTTTTATTAATTATATTGGCCCTATATTGTAGAATAGTTGAAAGTTTTCCTAAATATACGATTGATTTAGAAATTTAAAAGTTATCTAAGATTTTTGCATAAATAATCTACGTTGTAAAATTCGTTTTTTCATTAATTGAGCGTCCGGATCGAATAACTCGCTGAGCGCTCGAACTCCGGTAAAGTATTGTCCATGTAGCCGATTTTGAAAATTGTTCAAATTCCGGTTTTAATGATGGATACTTGTAGAGAATTCAATTGCGCATCTTTTTTGTATTTGAACCACATTTCTATCTCTTTTTGTTTTTGAGTTATTTAGGAAAAATGCGATTTACGGCGTAAAAAATTTTCATTTAATTTTTGACTTAGATCTGCCGTATCTTTGCTGGATTTTAATATTTTCTTTTGATAATTTAACACAATATTCTTCAACATATTCTACGACTGTTAAAGCATTTACAAAGTATTAAAAGTAGTTCAGGGTCAAATAATGATTTTATTTCAACAATTTCTCCGAAATCTAGGATTTATATGTTCAAACGAAAAAGTTGTGCGAGGAAGTTTCGCGTTGTAAAAACTTTCAGTGACGAAAAACTTCCTCATGAGTCAAGGAAGTTTTTCAAAAATATTTCAGACCTTTATTGATAATAAGTAAAAAGATAGATCGATTTCAAAATCGTGTACGCCGCGGCCGCGTTCACGGTAAACAGCAAGATTTTCACGTACCGCGGAGCCGCCGCGGCCGGCAGATGCACTTTTGTTTACAAACATGAATTATATACACGCTGTTCTTAACTGCAGTCGTGAAGCATTGAGGAGACATCATTAGTAGCAGCAAGATTGTTTTGATTGCATTGCTTATGGTTTTGGTAATTGCTGAAGGTTTTGCCTGTAGTTTTATTTAAACATTTGTTTGTACAACAATGGCAGATAAAACGTGTTCACAATCTAGCAGAAAAAGAAAAAGAAACGAAAGTGACTGGGAACAGAATAAAAGAAAAGTTTGTAGAAATGAGGTGAATTTTTTAAACATAAATTATTAAGCGATAAGTGAGCAAACGCTGGGGTTCGATTCAAACGAGCCCAATGGTTAATTTTGTCTTTTTTTTGTTCGTATCCTAGGATACATGATCATATCTCAGTAAAAAAATAAACTGCAACGTATATATATATATATATATATATACGTTACAGTTTGAATCGGACCCCTGCCGAGGCTCCTGCGATTCAAGCTAATTATTTATTCTTCAAACAAATCTACTTTCGTTTTAATACATAATAATTATAAATCTTTGACCATTTTAAATGATTGATTTCGAATAATAAAGCGCACAGATGTATATGAATAATCAATAAAGTTATCGATATGATTGTTCTTAAACATTCAATTGCATATTTGATCTTACAGGGAAGTGAATACATATCTCGTTCTAAAAAAATTGTTCCTTCTAAGCAATTTGAACCCGTTCATTCATGCTGCGTAAAAAAATGTTTTGAGAATATTAGCGCTTCGCAGCAACGTGGATTTTATGATGCATTTTGGAAATGTTCTGGCGGTTATAACTCGCAAAATATTATACTCAATGGGTTGATAACGAAGAAGCCTTTAAGTACGATTCAAGGGATTGAGAGCAAAGTTACGTCGTGGGAGTATTCTTTCCATTCTGCATCTACTCGCGTTACTGTTTGTCAAAACTTTTTGTGCACTTTACTGAACGTAAATAGAGGAAGATTCACTACAATTCAAAAGAAGGTAATAAATAATCAACCGTTAGAAGACAATCGAGGGAAACACGATAAACACTCAGAACGCTTAACTGATGAGTTAAAAAAAATTATTCATGAACACTGTTTATCGATACCCCATTCTGATTCTCACTATAGGAGAGAACATTCTTCATTGAATTATTTTGATCACCCTGACTTAACTATAACTAAATTATACAAATTATTTATTGAATATTATAGTGAGACGACAAAAGATTCAAATCCCCCAATTTCAGAATCTACTTATACTAAGTATTTTAACCACAATCCCTGGTAGAAAATTGAGCATATTAGATGGTCGGTTCACGATCTATTGGGCAGATCCGTTTCCTAATAGTTCGCCAGAAATAAACCAGCATCTGACCAGAAATTTATAGAAAATCTAAATAGCTTACATAACCCTAAAAAAGTATTGAAAATGTAAATCCCATTATAGTACTTCTGCGTTAAAACAGCATGCAAATTTTTATTCGATTATTTATTTGATTTTTTTATGTCTTATTTAATTATAAAACTCTAACCTTAAAAAAACTTTTAATGAAATAAGTTTTTAGTTTTTATTTCGAATCTATCCCAAATATATCTTAGCATTCTATTAACAATAAGCTATTAAATCCATGACATAATAATCATTATTAACTTATAAAAATTCGTTAAACGTTATTTTTTATTTATTTATCCATTAACCATAAGTTGGTCAGGTTTCTGACGCGAAAACGTCGACAGGTAGCGGGGTTTCTGGCCAGACTTTTAAGCAGAAATTGGCCATTCCCTATAAAATAGAGTAAAATCTGGCGAACATATGGGGAACGTTTCTACCAGGGATCTTAACTTTACTTTTTCGAAACCACGCACCGATGTGTGTAATTTATGTTTTGAGCATAGAAATGATACAGATATAGAGAAAAGTGTAAAAAGAAAGATTCTATTAAAAAGGATTCTAAAAAATCCGTTAAAAAAGCTGTAAAAGACGCTGCGAAGAACAAAAAAAAAGTGAGTAAGGAAGAATCAAAGGAAAATGTTTCTGTAAATAAAGAGTTCTTAACAAATAAGCGTGTGAAAAAAGAGTCTGCGAAAAAAATCCTACAAGACGAAAAACTGTAACAACGGCTGTGAAATAACACAAATAAAACTATAAGTATAGTGTACAAAGAAAATTCTTCTAAAATGTATATCAGCAAAAAAACGTTATATAAGTGTGTAACGAATTATGTAATAAAAAGTGTATAATTCAGAAATAAAATTCAACATTACTGCTAATAGTAATCATGTTCAATATTTGTCGACTGCAGTAGACATGTTTGTAAACAAAAGCGCATCAGCGCACGGCCGGCCGGGGCGGCTCGGCGGTGCGTGAAAATCTCGCTGTTTACGGTGAACGCGGCCGTGGCGTACACGATTTTGAAATTGATCTACCTTTTTTCTTATTATCAATAAAGGTCTGAAATATTTTTGAAAAACTTCCTTGACTCATGAGGAAGTTTTTCGTCACTGAAAGTTTTTACAACTCGAAACTTCCTCGCACAACTTTTTCGTTTGAACATATAAATCCTAGATTTCGGAAAAATTGTTGAAATAAAATCATTATTTGGCCCTGAACTATTTTTAATACTTTGTAAATGCTTTAACAGTCGTAGAATATGTTGAAGAATATTGTGTTAAATTATCAAAAGAAAATATTAAAATCCGGCAAAGATACGGCAGGTCTAAGTCAAAAATTGAATGAAAATTTTTTACGCCGTAAATCGCATTTTTCCTAAATAACTCAAAAACAAAAAGAGATAGAAATGTGGTTCAAATACAAAAAAGATGCGCAATTGAATTCTCTACAAGTATCCATCATTAAAACCGGAATTTGAACAGTTTTCAAAATCGGCTACATGGACAATACTTTTACCGAAGTTCGAGCGCTCAGCGAGTTATTCGATCCGGACGCTCAATTATATTGGCCCAATATTGTAGAATAGATGAAAGTTTTTCAATATATACGATAGCCTTTGAGAAATTTAATAGTTATCTAAGATTTGCATAAATAATCGATGTTGTAAAATTTCATTTTATTAATTATATTGGCCCTATAATGTAGAATAGATGAAAGTTTTTCAAAATATACGATAGCCTTTGAGAAATTTAATAGTTATCTAAGATTTGCATAAATAATCTATGTTGAAATTTTGTTTTTATTAATTATATTGGCCCTATAATGTAAAATAGTTGAAAGTTTTTCAAAATATACGATAGCTTTTGAGAAATTTAAAAGTTATCTAATATTTGCATCAATAATCTATGTCGTAAAATTTGTTTTCATTATTTATATTGGCCCAAAATCGTAGAATAGTTGAAAGTTTTTCAAAATTAACGATAGCTTTTGAGACATTAAAAGTTATCTGCCATATGTACAAATAATGTATGTTGCAAAATTTGTTTTTATTAATTATATTGGCCCTATATTGTAGAATAGTTATCTAAGTTATCTAAGATATGTACAAAAAATGAATGTCGTAAAATTTGTTTTTATTAATGATATTGGCCCTATATAGTAGAATAGTTTAAAGCTTTTCAAAATATATGACAGCTTTTGAGAAATTAAAAAGTTATCTATGATTTACATAAATAATCTATGTTGTAAAATGTGTTTTCATTAATTATATTGGCCCTATATTGTAGAATAGTTGAAAGTTTTCCTAAATATATGATAGATTTAGAAATTTAAAAGTTATCTAAGATTTTTGCATAAATAATCTATGCCGTAAAATTTGTTTTTATTAATTATATTGGCCCCGTATTGTAGAATAGTTGAAAGTTTTACAAAATATACGATAGTCTTTGAGAAATTTAATAGTTATTTAAGATTTGCATAAATAATCTATGTTGTAAAATTTGTTTTTTTTATTACTTATATTGGCCTATATTGTAGAATAGTTGAAAGTTTTTAAAAATGTACGATAGTTTCTGAGAAATTTAAAAGTTAACTAAGATTGGCATACATAATCTATGTTGTCAAATTGATTTTTATTAATTATATTGGCCCTATATTGTAGAATAGTTGAGAGTTCTTCAAAATATACGATAGCTTTTGAGAAATTTAAAAGTTATCTAAGATATGCATACATAATCTATGTTGTCAAATTGATTTTTATTAATTATATTGGCCCTATATTGTAGAATAGTTGAAAGTTGTTCAAAATATACGATAGCTTTTGAGAAATTTAAAAGTTATCTAAGATTTGCATAAAAAATCTATGTTGTCAAATTGATTTTTATCAATTATATTGGCCCTATATTGTAGAATAGTTGACAGTTCTTCAAAATATACGATAGCTCTTGAGAAATTTAAAAGTTATCTAAGATTTGCATAAAAAATCTATATTATAAAATTTGTTTTTATTAATTATACTGGCCCTATATTGTAGAATAGTTGAAAGTTCTTCAAAATATACGATAGCTTTTGAGAAATTTAAAAGTTAACTAAAATTTGCATAATTAATCAATGTTGTAAAATTGGTTTTTATTAATTTTATCTGCCATATATTGTAGAATGGTTGAATGATTTCCAAAATATACGACAGCTTTTGAGAAATTTAAAAGTTATCTAAGATTTACATAAATAATCTAGGTTGCAAAACTTGTTTTTCTTCATCATATTGATCCTATATTGTAGAATAGTTGAAAGTTTTTCAAAATATACCATAACTTTTGAGAAATTTAAAAGTTATATAATATTTGCATAAATAATCTGTGTTGTAAAATTTTTTTTTTTATTACTTATATTGTCCCTATATTGTAGAATAGTTGAAGGTTTTTAAAAATGTACGATAGTTTCTGAGAAATTTAAAAGTTATCTAAGATTTGCATAAAAAATCTATGTTGTCAAATTAATTTTTATTAATTATATTGGCCCTATATTGTAGAATAGTTGAAAGTTTTCCTAAATATACGATTGAATTAGAAATTTAAAAGTTATCTAAGATTTTTGCATAAATAATCTACGTTGTAAAATTCGTTTTTTCATTAATTATATTGGCCCTATATTTTAGAATAGTTAAAAGATATTCAAAGTGTACGATAGCTTTTGAAAAAAGGAAAGGTTATCTAATATTTGCATAAATAATCTATGTCGTAAAATTTGTTTTCATTAATTATATTGGCCCTATATTGTATAATAGTTCAAAGTTTTTCAAAATATACGATAGTTTTTGAGAAATTTAAAAGTTATCTAAGATTTTTGCATAAATAATCTATGTTGTAAAATTGGTTTTTATTAATTATATTGGCCCTACATTGTAGAATAGTTTAAAGATTTTCAAAATATACGATAGCTTTTGAGAAATTTAAAAGTTATCTAAGATTTGCTTAAATAACACAGGCCGACAAGATTTTTAACCCAGAGACCAGACCATACTTTTCCGAAGGTTTTTGGCACGCTGAATCCAAATCCGGCCTCAGAATTGCTCTATCACCTCAGGTTTTCGAGATATCCTAACCTAAAAGTGCAAAAATCACCGTTTTTGGCTGTTTTTGAGGTTGTTATGCCGCTAACTGATTTTTTAATACAAAACGATCAGCGGCATCTGAAAGTACTAGTCTTGTCCTTCAAAATTCATTTTTGCTTGTTTCGATTCGACTTTTCCTTCTCGAGATATATCGCTTTCAATCTGTAATGTATCAGTGTTTCTTATCTACTAGACATCCTATCCCATAGTTCCGTTTATACTCGGATAAACAAACTCTTCCTGATATTGCTGTCAAACCGCTTGCAAATGCATACCTGGTAGTTTTTGGGGTCACTGATCACAAATCTGGAGTCAGAATCTCCGAATTCAAAATGGCGGATCCAATATGGCGGCTATGATTACCACGATCCGTAGTAAGTCACAAAAAATCCCGGAAAAGCTCTGGAGATCGGTTACTCGGGGGTTTTCAGGGTCGCTGATCTCAAATCTGGAGTCAGAATTTCCAAATTCAAAATGGAGGATCAAATATCGCGACTATCTTTGCCAAGGGCCATAGCCATAGTTGACCAAAATCTTGGAAATGGTCTTTTAAGTCGTCACTTGGAAGATTCCCGATTCTCCGAGCTCGAATCTGCAGTCAAATATTCCAAGTACAGAATACCTACTGACCCACCCAATATGTTACAAAATGACGGATGTAATATAGCAGCTAGTCTTACATAAAGAACCTCACTTTGACTTCTTATGAAAACGTTGTCGTTGCTCCTAAAACGATCGTTTATATGACTTGCGCCTATAGACAGTCGATACGTTATGTCTATGCAGAGACCAGCAGTAGTCCGCCATCATCCGCTCATCCCACCTACCTTGAAAATGCCGCTCCTTTTGTTTGAAATCTGAATCAATACGGTATTAGATACATGATCGTCGTAGTGTGCATGTATGAATCTGATGTACAGCCAGTGTAGATCAGCCAGTGCTTTCAAGAAAAACAAGACTTTCCGTGTTAGAGATCGCGTTTGAGCGACAGGCTACCGGATTAGTCATCAACCCATAAATAAATTAATACGGTATTAGATACATTAACGTCGTAGTGTGCATGTATGAATCTGATATACATCCAGTGTAGATCAGCCAGTGCTTTCAAGAAAAACAAGACTTTCCGTGTTAGAGATCGCGTTTGAGCGACAGGCTAACGGATTAGTCATCAACCCATAAATAAATCAATACGGTATTAGATACATTAACGTCGTAGTGTGCATGTATGAATCTGATGTACATCCAGTGTAGATCAGCCACTGCTTTCAAGAAAAACAAGACTTTCCGTGTTAGAGATCGCGTTTGAGCGACAGGCTAACGGATTAGTCATCAACCCATAAATAAATCAATACGGTATTAGATACATTAACGTCGTAGTGTGCATGTATGAATCTGATGTACATCCAGTGTAGATCAGCCAGTGCTTTCAAGAAAAACAAGACTTTCCGTGTTAGAGATCGCGTTTGAGCGACAGGCTAACGGATTAGTCATCAACCCATAAATAAATCAATACGGTATTAGATACATTAACGTCGTAGTGTGCATGTATGGATCTGATGTACATCCAGTGTAGATCACTGTGCTTTCAAGAAACATAAGACTTTCCGTGTTAGAGATCGTGTTTGAGCGACAGGCTAACGGATTAGTCATCTACAATGTCGAGAATCCCGTGCGCAAATAAAGTTAATAAATTTTGCAATGTTTGCGGAAAGTTTGAGGCAGAAACTTACCGTAGAAACATCAGTGATACAATAAGAGCACAGTTCGAAGAATGTTATCAAACGCCTATGAGAAATCTAAATAAACCCTGGGTTCCTAATTCTATTTGTGAAGATTGTCGCCGAACTTTGAAAAACTGGAATAGTATAAAAAAGGATGTTGTAATTGAAACAGTAGTGTGGCGTGAACCTAGAAATCATGATGATGACTGCTACTTTTGTGGATGTGATATAACTGGTAGAAACCATAAAAATAAACATTTGCTTGTGTATCCTAAGGTGCTTAGTGTAACACCACCAAAAATTGGAAAAATAGAACGGAATACAAATACTGTTCCTCAGCCACAAGCGGAGCAAGAAAGGCAAACGATTGAAAGTGACGAGGCCGAAAGCAGTGACGATGAATTTTCTTTTGACGACGGAAAACCGCAACTTTTTGATCAAAATGCTCTGGATGATTTTGTGCGGGAATTGAATTTGAGTAAAGATTTTGCAGAGCTATGCGCTTCCAGACTCAAAGAAAGAAATCTTCTATCCCCTGGGACAAAAATTTCCGTCTACAGGAAAAGAGATAATAAGTTCGTGAAGTATTTTACTAAAGAGAATTCCCTTGTATATTGCAACGATATTAAAGGTTTGATTAGTTTATATGAGATAGAAGAAGTTTATAAGCCGGAGAACTGGCGACTCTTTATAGATTCTTCAACAGATAGTCTTAAAGCAGTACTGCTTCATAATGGAAATAAATATGCGGCAATTCCCATTGGCCGTTCCACCGTATTGAAAGAATCGTACGAAAGCTTTCAATTTCTTCTTGAAAAAGTCAATTATTATAATGAGCACAAATGGTTGATTTGTGGTGACTTCAAAATGATAAATATTTTAGTAGGTTTGCAGTCGGGAAACACGAGACATCCGTGTTTTCTCTGCCTTTGGAACAGTCGTTCCCGACAGGAGCACTGGGTAAAGAAAAATTGGCCACAAAGAATCCAGATGAAGGTTGGTGAACACAATGTCATTCATGAGAGTCTTGTCGACACCCGTCGAATCCTATTGCCTCCATTGCATCTCAAGCTTGGCTTTATGAAGCAATTTACTAAAGCTTTAGACAAAGAAGGCGAATGTTTCCAGTACATTGCATCCAAGTTTAAGCATTTGTCGGATGCTAAACTTAAAGAAGGCATATTTGTTGGGCCTGATATTAGAAAACTTATGAAAGACGATGATTTTGTAAAAACCATGACACCCGTACAAAAAGATGCTTGGATGAGCTTCAAAAGTGTCACAGACAATTTTTTAGGAAACTATCGAGATCCAAAGTACAAATCTATTGTATCTACGATGCTAACGAATTTCCAAAAATTAGGGTGCCTGATGAGTATGAAATTGCACTTGTTGTTTTCTCATTTAGACTACTTTCCTGAGAATAATGGCGCATTCAGCGAAGAAATGGGTGAACGCTTTCATCAGGATTTCAAACAAAAGGAGCGGCATTTTCAAGGTAGGTGGGATGAGCGGACGATGGCGGACTACTGCTGGTCTCTGCATAGACATAACGTATCGACTGTCTATAGGCGCAAGTCATATAAACGATCGTTTCAGGAGCAACGACAACGTTTTCATAAGAAGTCAAAGTGAGGTTCTTTATGTAAGACTAGCTGCTATATTACATCCGTCATTTTGTAACATATTGGGTGGGTCAGTAGGTATTCTGTACTTGGAATATTTGACTGCAGATTCGAGCTCGGAGAATCGGGAATCTTCCAAGTGACGACTTAAAAGACCATTTCCAAGATTTTGGTCAACTATGGCTATGGCCCTTGGCAACGATAGTCGCGATATTTGATCCTCCATTTTGAATTTGGAAATTCTGACTCCAGATTTGAGATCAGCGACCCCGAAAACCCGCGCGTAACCGATCTCCAGAGCTTTTCCAGTGTTTTTGGTGACTTACTATGGATCGTGGTAATCATAACCGCCATTTTGGATCCGGCATTTTGAATTCGGAAATTCTGACTCCAGATTTGAGATCAGCGACCCTGAAAACCCCCGAGTAACCGATCTCCAGAGCTTTTCCGGGATTTTTTGTGACTTACTACGGATCGTGGTAATCATAGCCGCCATATTGGATCCGCCATTTTGAATTCGGAGATTCTGACTCCAGATTTGTGATCAGTGACCCCAAAAACTACCAGGTATGCATTTGCAAGCGGTTTGACAGCAATATCAGGAAGAGTTTGTTTATCCGAGTATAAACGGAACTATGGGATAGGATGTCTAGTAGATAAGAAACACTGATACATTACAGATTGAAAGCGATATATCTCGAGAAGGAAAAGTCGAATCGAAACAAGCAAAAATGAATTTTGAAGGACAAGACTAGTACTTTCAGATGCCGCTGATCGTTTTGTATTAAAAAATCAGTTAGCGGCATAACATAACCTCAAAAACAGCCAAAAACGGTGATTTTTGCACTTTTAGGTTAGGATATCTCGAAAACCTGAGGTGATAGAGCAATTCTGAGGCCGGATTTGGATTCAGCGTGCCAAAAACCTTCGGAAAAGTATGGTCTGGTCTCTGGGTTATTGGTTCAGGAAAATTTTGTCGGCCTGTGTAATCTATGACGTAACATTTGTTTTCATAAATTATATTGGCTCTATATTGTAGAATAGATGAAAGTTTTTCAATATATACGATAGCCTTTGAGAAATTTAATAGTTATCTAAGATTTGTATAAATAATCTATGTTGTAAAATTTGTTTTTATTAATTATATTGGCCCTATAATGTAGAATAGATGAAAATTTTTCAAAATATACGATAGCCTTTGTGAAATTTAATAGTTATCTAAGATTTGCATAAATAATCTATGTTGAAATTTTGTTTTTATTAATTATATTGGCCCTATAATGTAGAATAGTTGAAAGTTTTTCAAAATATACGATAGCTTTTGAGAAATTTAAAAGTTATCTAATATTTGCATCAATAATCTATGTCGTAAAATTCGTTTTCATTATTTATATTGGCCCTATATCGTAGAATAGTTGAAAGTTTTTCAAAATTTACGATAGCTTTTGAGACATTAAAAGTTATCTGCCATATGTACAAATAATGTATGTTGCAAAATTTGTTTTTATTAATTATATTGGCCCTATATTGTAGAATAGTTATCTAAGTTATCTAAGATATGTACAAAAAATGAATGTCGTAAAATTTGTTTTTATTAATTATATTGGCCTTATATAGTAGAATAGTTTAAAGATTTTCAAAATATATGACAGCTTTTGAGAAATTAAAACGTTATCTATTGTTTACATAAATAATCTATGTTGTAAAATGTGTTTTCATTAATTATATTGGCCCTGTATTGTAGAATAGTTGAAAGTTTATCAAAATATACCATAGCTTTTGCGAAAATTAAAAATTATCTAAGAATTGCATAAACAATCTATGTTGTAAAATTTATTTTTATAAATTATAGTGGCCCTATATTGTATAATAGTTGAAAGATTTTCAAAATGTATGATAGCTTTTGAGAAATTTAAAAGTTATCTAAGATTTGCCTAAAAAATCTATGTTGTCAAATTGATTTTTATTAATTATATTGGCCCTATATTGTAGAATAGTTGAAAGTTCTTCAAAATATACGATAGCTTTTGAGAAATTTAAAAGTTAACTAAAATTTGCATAATTAATCAATGTTGTAAAATTGGTTTTTATTAATTTTATCTGCCATATATTGTAGAATGGTTGAATGATTTCCAAAATATACGACAGCTTTTGAGAAATTTAAAAGTTATCTAAGATTTACATAAATAATCTATGTCGTAAAATTTGTTTTTATTAATTATATTGGCCTTATATAGTAGAATAGTTTAAAGATTTTCAAAATATATGACAGCTTTTGAGAAATTTAAAAGTTATCTAATATTTGCATCAATAATCTATGTTGTAAAATGTGTTTTCATTAATTATATTGGCCCTGTATTGTTGAATAGTTGAAAGTTTATCAAAATATACCATAGCTTTTGGGAATTTTAAAAGTTATCTAAGATTTGTACAAATCATGTATGTTGTAAAATTTCTTTATATTAATTATCTAAGCCCTATATTGTAGAATAGATGAAAGTTTTTCATAATATACGATAGCCTTTGAGAAATTTAATAGTTATCTAAGATTTGCATAAATAATCTATGTTGTTAAATTTATTTTTATACATTATATTGGCCCTATATTGTATAATAGTTGAAAGATTTTCAAAATGTACGATAGCTTTTGAGAAATTTAAAAGTTATCTAAGATTTGCCTAAAAAATCTATGTTGTAAATTGATTTTTATTAATTATATTGGCCCTATATTGTAGAATAGTTGAAAGTTCTTCAAAATATACGATAGCTTTTGAGAAATTTAAAAGTTATCTAAGAATTGCATAAAAAATCTATATTATAAAATTTGTTTTTATTAATTATACTGGCCCTATATTGTAGAATAGTTGAAAGTTCTTCAAAATATACGATAGCTTTTGAGAAATTTAAAAGTTAACTAAAATTTGCATAATTAATCAATGTTGTAAAATTATTTTTTATTAATTTTATCTGCCATATATTGTAGAATGGTTGAATGATTTCCAAAATATACGACAGCTTTTGAGAAATTTAAAAGTTATCTAAGATTTACATAAATAATCTATGACGTAACATTTGTTTTCATTAATTATATTGGCCCTATATTGTAGAATAGATGAAAGTTTTTCAATATATACGATAGCCTTTGAGAAATTTAATAGTTATCTAAGATTTGTATAAATAATCTATGTTGTAAAATTTGTTTTTATTAATTATATTGGCCCTACATTGTAGAATAGTTTAAAGATTTTCAAAATATACGATAGCTTTTGAGAAATTTAAAAGTTATCTAAGATTTCCATAAAAAATCTATGTTGTCAAATTGATTTTTATCAATTATATTTGCCCTATATTGTAGAATAGTTGAAAGTTCTTCAAAATATACGATAGCTCTTGAGAAATTTAAAAGTTATCTAAGATTTGCATAAAAAATCTATATTATAAAATTTGTTTTTATTAATTATACTGGCCCTATATTGTAGAATAGTTGAAAGTTCTTCAAAATATACGATAGCTTTTGAGAAATTTAAAAGTTAACTAAAATTTGCATAATTAATCAATGTTGTAAAATTGGTTTTTATTAATTTTATCTGCCATATCTTGTAGAATGGTTGAATGATTTCCAAAATATACGACAGCTTTTGAGAAATTTAAAAGTTATCTAAGATTTACATAAATAATCTAGGTTGCAAAACTTGTTTTTCTTCATCATATTGGTCCTATATTGTAGAATAGTTGAAGTTTTTCAAAATATACCATAATTTTTGAGAAATTTAAAAGTTATATAATATTTGCATAAATAATCTGTGTTGTAAAATTTTTTTTTTATTACTTATATTGTCCCTATATTGTAGAATAGTTGAAGGTTTTTAAAAATGTACGATAGTTTCTGAGAAATTTAAAAGTTATCTAAGATTTGCATAAAAAATCTATGTTGTCAAATTGATTTTTATTAATTATATTGGCCCTATATTGTAGAATAGTTGAAAGTTTTCCTAAATATACGATTGATTTAGAAATTTAAAAGTTATCTAAGATTTTTGCATAAATAATCTACGTTGTAAAATTCGTTTTTTCATTAATTATATTGGCCCTATATTTTAGAATAGTTAAAAGATATTCAAAGTGTACGATAGCTTTTGAAAAAATGAAAAGTTATCTAATATTTGCATAAATAATCTATGTCGTAAAATTTGTTTTCATTAATTATATTGGCCCTATATTGTATAATAGTTGAAAGTTTTTCAAAATATACGATAGTTTTTGAGAAATTTAAAAGTTATCTAAGATTTTTGCATAAATAATCTATGTTGTAAAATTGGTTTTTATTAATTATATTGGCCCTATATTGTAGAATAGTTGAAAGTTTTTAAAAATGTACGATAGCTTTTGAGAGATTTAAAAGATAACTAAAATTTGCATAATTAATATATGTTGTAAAATTGATTTTTATTAATTTTATCGGCTATATATTCTAGAATGGTTGAATGATTTCCAAAATATACGACAGCTTTTGAGAAATTTAAAAGTTATCTAATATTTACATAAATAATCTACGTTGCAAAATTTGTTTTTCTTAATCATATTGGTCCTATATTGTAGAATAGTTGAACATTTTTCAAAATATACCATAACTTTTGAGAAATTTAAAAGTTATCTAATATTTGCATAAATAATCTATATTGTAAAATTTGTTTTTATTAATTATATTGGCCCCGTCTTGTAGAATAGTTGAAAGTTTTACAAAATAAACGATAGCTTTTTGAGAAATTTAAAAGTTATCTAAGATTCGCATAAAAAATCTATGTTGTAAAATTTGATTCTTTTTTACTTATATTGTCCCTGTATTGTAGAATAGTTGAAAGTTTTTAAAACGTACGATAGTTTCTGAGAAATTTAAAAGTTATCTAAGATTTGCATAAATAATCTATGTTGTAAAATATGTTTTTTTTATTACTTATATTGGCCTATATTGTAGAATAGTTGAAAGTTTTTAAAAATGTACGATAGTTTCTGAGAAATTTAAAAGTTAACTAAGATTGGCATACATAATCTATGTTGTCAAATTGATTTTTATTAATTATATTGGCCCTATATTGTAGAATATTTGAAAGTTCTTCAAAATATACGATAGCTTTTGAGAAATTTAAAAGTTATCTAAGATTTGCATAGATAATCTATGTTGTCAAATTGATTTTTATTAATTATATTGGCCCTATATTGTAGAATAGTTGAAAGTTCTTCAAAATATACGATAGCTTTTGAGAAATTTAAAAGTTATCTAAGATTTGCCTAAAAAATCTATGTTGTCAAATTGATTTTTATTAATTATATTGGCCCTATATTGTAGAATAGTTGAAAGTTCTTCAAAATATACGACAGCTTGTGAGAAATTTAAAAGTTATCTAAGATTTGCATAAAAAATCTATATTATAAAATTTCTTTTTATTAATTATACTGGCCCTATATTGTAGAATAGTTGAAAGTTCTTCAAAATATACGATAGCTTTTGAGAAATTTAGAAGTTAACTAAAATTTGCATAATTAATCAATGTTGTAAAATTGGTTTTTATTAATTTTATCTGCCATATATTGTAGAATGGTTGAATGATTTCCAAAATATACGACAGCTTTTGAGAAATTTAAAAGTTATATAAGATTTGCATAAAAAATCTATATTATAAAGTTGGTTTTTATTAATTATACTGGCCCTATATTGTAGAATAGTTGAAAGTTCTTCAAAATATACGATAGCTTTTGAGAAATTTAAAAGTTAACTAAAATTTGCATAATTAATCAATGTTGTAAAATTGGTTTTTATTAATTATATTTGCCCTATATTGCAGAATAGTTGAAAGGTTTTCAAAATATACCATAGCTTTTGAGAAATTTAAAAGTTATCTAAGATTTGCATAAAAACTCTATATTGTAAAATTTGTTTTTATTAATTATATTGGCCCCGTCTTGTAGAATAGTTGAAAGTTTTACAAAATAAACGATAGCTTTTTGAGAACTTTAAAAGTTATCTAAGATTCGCATAAAAAATCTATGTTGTCAAATTGATTTTTATTAATTATATTGGCCCTATATTGTAGAATAGTTGAAAGTTCTTCAAAATATACGATAGCTTTTGAGAAATTTAAAAGTTATCTAAGTTTTCCATAAAATCTATGTTGTCAAATTGATTTTTATTAATTATATTGGCCCTATATTGTAGAATAGTTGAAAGTTTTCCTAAATATACGATTGATTTAGAAATTTAAAAGTTATCTAAGATTTTTGCATAAATAATCTACGTTGTAAAATTCGTTTTTTCATTAATTATATTGGCCCTATATTTTAGAATAGTTAAAAGATATTCAAAGTGTACGATAGCTTTTGAAAAAATGAAAAGTTATCTAATGTTTGCATAAATAATCTATGTCGTAAAATTTGTTTTCATTAATTATATTGGCCCTATATTGTAGAATAGATGAAAGTTTTTCATAATATACGATAGCCTTTGAGAAATTTAATAGTTATCTAAGATTTGCATAAATAATCTATGTTGAAATTTTGTTTTCATTAATTATATTGGCCCTATATTGTAGAATAGTTGAAAGTTTTTCAAAATATACGATAGCTTATGAGAAATTTAAAAGTTATCTAATATTTGCATCAATAATCTATGTCGTAAAATTTGTTTTCATTAATTATATTGGCCCTATATCGTAGAATAGTTGAAAGTTTTTCAAAATATACGATAGCTTTTGAGAAATTTAATAGTTATCTAAGATTTGCATAAATAATCTATGTTGAAATTTGGTTTTTATTAATTATATTGGCCCTATAATGTAGAATAGTTGAAAGTTTTTCAAAATATACGATAGCTTTTGAGAAATTTAAAAGTTATCTAATATTTGCATCAATAATCTATGTCGTAAAATTTGTTTTCATTAATTATATTGGCCCTATATCGTAGAATAGTTGAAAGTTTTTCAAAATATACGATAGCTTTTGAGAAATTTAATAGTTATCTAAGATTTGCATAAATAATCTATGTTGAAATTTGGTTTTTATTAATTATATTGGCCCTATAATGTAGAATAGTTGAAAGTTTTTCAAAATATACGATAGCTTTTGAGAAATTTAAAAGTTATCTAATATTTGCATCAATAATCTATGTCGTAAAATTTGTTTTCATTAATTATATTGGCCCTATATCGTAGAATAGTTGAAAGTTTTTCAAAATATACGATAGCTTTTGAGACATTAAAAGTTATCTGCCATATGTACAAATAATGTATGTTGCAAAATTTGTTTTTATTAATTATATTGGCCCTATATTGTAGAATAGTTATCTAAGTTATCTCAGATATGTACAAAAAATGAATGTCGTTAAATTTGTTTTTATTAATGATATTGGCCCTATATAGTAGAATAGTTTAAAGCTTTTCAAAATATATGACAGCTTTTGAGAAATTAAAAAGTTATCTATGATTTACATAAATAAACTATGTTGTAAAATGTGTTTTTATTAATTATCTTGGCCCTGTATTGTAGAATAGTTGAAAGTTTTTCAAAATATACCATAGCTTTTGAGACATTTAAAAGTTATCTAAGATTTGTACAAATCATGTATGTTGTAAAATTTGATTTTATTAATTATATTGGCCCTATATTGTAGAATAGTTATCTAAGTTATCTAATATATGTACAAATAATGTATGTTGTAAAATTTGTTTTTATTAATTATATTGGCCCTATATAGTAGAATAGTTTAAAGTTTTTTAAAATATATGACAGCTTTTGAGAAATTAAAAAGTTATCTATTATTTACATAAATAATCTATGTTGTAAAATGTGTTTTCATCAATTATATTGGCCCTGTATTGTACTCGTAGAATAGTTGAAAGTTTTTCAAAATATACGATAGCTTTTGAGACATTAAAAGTTATCTGCCATATGTACAAATAATGTATGTTGCAAAATTTGTTTTTATTAATTATATTGGCCCTATATTGTAGAATAGTTATCTAAGTTATCTAAGATATGTACAAAAAATGAATGTCGTAAAATTTGTTTTTATTAATGATATTGGCCCTATATAGTAGAATAGTTTAAAGCTTTTCAAAATATATGACAGCTTTTGAGAAATTAAAAAGTTATCTATGATTTACATAAATAATCTATGTTGTAAAATGTGTTTTTATTAATTATCTTGGCCCTGTATTGTAGAATAGTTGAAAGTTTTTCAAAATATACCATAGCTTTTGAGACATTTAAAAGTTATCTAAGATTTGTACAAATCATGTATGTTGTAAAATTTCATTTTATTAATTATATTGGCCCTATATTGTAGAATAGTTATCTAAGTTATCTAATATATGTACAAATAATGTATGTTGTAAAATGTGTTTTCATCAATTATATTGGCCCTGTATTGTACTCGTAGAATAGTCGAAAGTTTTTCAAAATATACCATAGCTTTTGAGAAATTTAAAAGTTATCTAAGATTTGTACAAATCATGTATGTTGTAAAATTTCTTTATATTAATTATCTAAGCCCTATATTGTAGAATAGTTGAAAATTTTTCTAAATATACGATAGCTTTTGCGAAAATTAAAAATTATCTAAGAATTGCATAAACAATCTATGTTGTAAAATTTATTTTTATAAATTATATTGGCCCTATATTGTATAATAGTTGAAAGATTTTGAAAATGTATGATAGCTTTTGAGAAATTTAAAAGTTATCTAAGATTTTTGCATAAATAATGTATGTTGTAAAATTTGTTTTTATTAATTATATTGGCCCTATATAGTAGAATAGTTTAAAGCTTTTCAAAATATATGACAGCTTTTGAGAAATTAAAAAGTTATCTATGATTTACATAAATAATCTATGTTGTAAAATGTGTTTTCATCAATTATATTGGCCCTGTATTGTACTCGTAGAATAGTTGAAAGTTTTTCAAAATATACGATAGCTTTTGAGACATTAAAAGTTATCTGCCATATGTACAAATAATGTATGTTGCAAAATTTGTTTTTATTAATTATATTGGCCCTATATTGTAGAATAGTTATCTAAGTTATCTAAGATATGTACAAAAAATGAATGTCGTAAAATTTGTTTTTATTAATGATATTGGCCCTATATAGTAGAATAGTTTAAAGCTTTTCAAAATATATGACAGCTTTTGAGAAATTAAAAAGTTATCTATGATTTACATAAATAATCTATGTTGTAAAATGTGTTTTTATTAATTATCTTGGCCCTGTATTGTAGAATAGTTGAAAGTTTTTCAAAATATACCATAGCTTTTGAGACATTTAAAAGTTATCTAAGATTTGTACAAATCATGTATGTTGTAAAATTTCATTTTATTAATTATATTGGCCCTATATTGTAGAATAGTTATCTAAGTTATCTAATATATGTACAAATAATGTATGTTGTAAAATGTGTTTTCATCAATTATATTGGCCCTGTATTGTACTCGTAGAATAGTCGAAAGTTTTTCAAAATATACCATAGCTTTTGAGAAATTTAAAAGTTATCTAAGATTTGTACAAATCATGTATGTTGTAAAATTTCTTTATATTAATTATCTAAGCCCTATATTGTAGAATAGTTGAAAATTTTTCTAAATATACGATAGCTTTTGCGAAAATTAAAAATTATCTAAGAATTGCATAAACAATCTATGTTGTAAAATTTATTTTTATAAATTATATTGGCCCTATATTGTATAATAGTTGAAAGATTTTGAAAATGTATGATAGCTTTTGAGAAATTTAAAAGTTATCTAAGATTTTTGCATAAATAATCTATGTTGTAAAATTTGTTTTTATTAATTATATTGGCCCTATAATGTAGAATAGATGAAAGTTTTTCAAAATATACGATAGCCTTTGAGAAATTTAATAGTTATCTAAGATTTGCATAAATAATCTATGTTGAAAAATTTGTTTTTATCAATTATGTTGGGCCTATATTGTAGAATAGATGAAAATTTTTCTAAATATACGATAGTTTTTGAGAAATTTAAAAGTTATCTAAGATTTTTGCAGAACTAATCTATGTTGTAAAATTCGTTTATTTATTAATTATATTCGCCCTACATTGTATAATAGTTGAAAGAATTCAAAATGTACGATAGCTTTTGAGAAAATTAAAAGTTATCTTATATTTGCATAAATAATCTATGTCGTTATCTCTATTGTATTTATTTTTTATTCTATGTATTATTTTTTGACGAAGCGTTTTCTGTGATATCTGACTGTGACTAGTTCATTAATAAATAATCTACGCTGTAAAATTGTTTTTATTAATTATATTGGCCCCGTATTGTAGAATAGTTGAAAGTTTTACAAAATAAACGATAGTTTTTGAGAAATTTAAAAGTTATCTAAGATTTTTGCATAAATAATCTATGTTGTAAAATTTGTTTTTATTAATTATATTGGCCCTATAATGTAGAATAGATGAAAGTTTTTCAAAATATACGATAGCCTTTGAGAAATTTAATAGTTATCTAAGATTTGCATAAATAATCTATGTTGAAAAATTTGTTTTTATCAATTATGTTGGGCCTATATTGTAGAATAGATGAAAATTTTTCTAAATATACGATAGTTTTTGAGAAATTTAAAAGTTATCTAAGATTTTTGCAGAACTAATCTATGTTGTAAAATTCGTTTTTTTATTAATTATATTCGCCCTACATTGTATAATAGTTGAAAGAATTCAAAATGTACGATAGCTTTTGAGAAAATTAAAAGTTATCTAATATTTGCATAAATAATCTATGTCGTAAAATTTGTTTTCATTAATTATATTGGCCCTATGTTGTATAATAGTTGATAGATTTTCAAAATGTACGATAGCTTTTGAGAGAATTAAAAGTTATCTAATATTTGCATCAATAATCTATGTCGTTATCTTTATTGTATTTATTTTTTGTTCTATGTATTATTTTTTGACGAAGCGTTTTCTGTGATATCTGACTGTGACTAGTTCATTACATTTAAATTTTATAAACTGACGAACTGATAAAGTGAATTATTATTTTAATAAGAAATATGCAATAAGTGAAAGTTAAGATAACAATTATATTAAATCGGCTGATATTTTTAATTATAATTATAACTACATGTACATGAAATTGTAAGATTTTGTCTTTTGATGAATAAAAAGTATATCTATCTATCTATCTATCGTAAAATTTGTTTTCATTAATTATATTGGCCCTGTATTGTAGAATAGATGAAAGTTTTTCAATATATACGATAGCCTTTGAGAAATTTAATAGTTATCTAAGATTTGTATAAATAATCTATGTTGTAAAATTTGTTTTTATTAATTATATTGGCCATATAATGTAGAATAGATCCTTTGAGAGATTTAATAGTTATCTAAGATTTGTATAAATAATCTATGTTGTAAAATTTGTTTTTATTAATTATATTGGCCCTATATTGTAGAATAGTTGAAAGTTTTTCAAAATATACGATAGCTTTGTAGATATTTAAAAGTTATCTAAGATTTGCATAAATAATCTATGTTGTAAAATATGTTTTTTTTATTACTTATATTGGCCTATATTGTAGAATAGTTGAAAGTTTTTAAAAATGTACGATAGTTTCTGAGAAATTTAAAAGTTAACTAAGATTGGCATACATAATCTATGTTGTCAAATTGATTTTTATTAATTATATTGGCCCTATATTGTAGAATATTTGAAAGTTCTTCAAAATATACGATAGCTTTTGAGAAATTTAAAAGTTATCTAAGATTTGCATAGATAATCTATGTTGTCAAATTGATTTTTATTAATTATATTGGCCCTATATTGTAGAATAGTTGAAAGTTCTTCAAAATATACGATAGCTTTTGAGAAATTTAAAAGTTATCTAAGATTTGCCTAAAAAATCTATGTTGTCAAATTGATTTTTATTAATTATATTGGCCCTATATTGTAGAATAGTTGAAAGTTCTTCAAAATATACGACAGCTTGTGAGAAATTTAAAAGTTATCTAAGATTTGCATAAAAAATCTATATTATATAATTTCTTTTTATTAATTATACTGGCCCTATATTGTAGAATAGTTGAAAGTTCTTCAAAATATACGATAGCTTTTGAGAAATTTAGAAGTTAACTAAAATTTGCATAATTAATCAATGTTGTAAAATTGGTTTTTATTAATTTTATCTGCCATATATTGTAGAATGGTTGAATGATTTCCAAAATATACGACAGCTTTTGAGAAATTTAAAAGTTATCTAAGATTTGCATAAAAAATCTATATTATAAAGTTGGTTTTTATTAATTATACTGGCCCTATATTGTAGAATAGTTGAAAGTTCTTCAAAATATACGATAGCTTTTGAGAAATTTAAAAGTTAACTAAAATTTGCATAATTAATCAATGTTGTAAAATTGGTTTTTATTAATTATATTTGCCCTATATTGCAGAATAGTTGAAAGGTTTTCAAAATATACCATAGCTTTTGAGAAATTTAAAAGTTATCTAAGATTTGCATAAAAACTCTATATTGTAAAATTTGTTTTTATTAATTATATTGGCCCCGTCTTGTAGAATAGTTGAAAGTTTTACAAAATAAACGATAGCTTTTTGAGAAATTTAAAAGTTATCTAAGATTCGCATAAAAAATCTATGTTGTCAAATTGATTTTTATTAATTATATTGGCCCTATATTGTAGAATAGTTGAAAGTTCTTCAAAATATACGATAGCTTTTGAGAAATTTAAAAGTTATCTAAGTTTTCCATAAAATCTATGTTGTCAAATTGATTTTTATTAATTATATTGGCCCTATATTGTAGAATAGTTGAAAGTTTTCCTAAATATACGATTGATTTAGAAATTTAAAAGTTATCTAAGATTTTTGCATAAATAATCTACGTTGTAAAATTCGTTTTTTCATTAATTATATTGGCCCTATATTTTAGAATAGTTAAAAGATATTCAAAGTGTACGATAGCTTTTGAAAAAATGAAAAGTTATCTAATGTTTGCATAAATAATCTATGTCGTAAAATTTGTTTTCATTAATTATATTGGCCCTATATTGTAGAATAGATGAAAGTTTTTCATAATATACGATAGCCTTTGAGAAATTTAATAGTTATCTAAGATTTGCATAAATAATCTATGTTGAAATTTTGTTTTCATTAATTATATTGGCCCTATATTGTAGAATAGTTGAAAGTTTTTCAAAATATACGATAGCTTATGAGAAATTTAAAAGTTATCTAATATTTGCATCAATAATCTATGTCGTAAAATTTGTTTTCATTAATTATATTGGCCCTATATCGTAGAATAGTTGAAAGTTTTTCAAAATATACGATAGCTTTTGAGAAATTTAATAGTTATCTAAGATTTTCATAAATAATCTATGTTGAAATTTGGTTTTTATTAATTATATTGGCCCTATAATGTAGAATAGTTGAAAGTTTTTCAAAATATACGATAGCTTTTGAGAAATTTAAAAGTTATCTAATATTTGCATCAATAATCTATGTCGTAAAATTTGTTTTCATTAATTATATTGGCCCTATATCGTAGAATAGTTGAAAGTTTTTCAAAATATACGATAGCTTTTGGTAAATTTAATAGTTATCTAAGATTTGCATAAATAATCTATGTTGAAATTTGGTTTTTATTAATTATATTGGCCCTATAATGTAGAATAGTTGAAAGTTTTTCAAAATATACGATAGCTTTTGAGAAATTTAAAAGTTATCTAATATTTGCATCAATAATCTATGTCGTAAAATTTGTTTTCATTAATTATATTGGCCCTATATCGTAGAATAGTTGAAAGTTTTTCAAAACATACGATAGCTTTTGAGACATTAAAAGTTATCTGCCATATGTACAAATAATGTATGTTGCAAAATTTGTTTTTATTAATTATATTGGCCCTATATTGTAGAATAGTTATCTAAGTTATCTCAGATATGTACAAAAAATGAATGTCGTAAAATTTGTTTTTATTAATGATATTGGCCCTATATAGTAGAATAGTTTAAAGCTTTTCAAAATATATGACAGCTTTTGAGAAATTAAAAAGTTATCTATGATTTACATAAATAAACTATGTTGTAAAATGTGTTTTTATTAATTATCTTGGCCCTGTATTGTAGAATAGTTGAAAGTTTTTCAAAATATACCATAGCTTTTGAGACATTTAAAAGTTATCTAAGATTTGTACAAATCATGTATGTTGTAAAATTTGATTTTATTAATTATATTGGCCCTATATTGTAGAATAGTTATCTAAGTTATCTAATATATGTACAAATAATGTATGTTGTAAAATTTGTTTTTATTAATTATATTGGCCCTATATAGTAGAATAGTTTAAAGTTTTTTAAAATATATGACAGCTTTTGAGAAATTAAAAAGTTATCTATTATTTACATAAATAATCTATGTTGTAAAATGTGTTTTCATCAATTATATTGGCCCTGTATTGTACTCGTAGAATAGTTGAAAGTTTTTCAAAATATACGATAGCTTTTGAGACATTAAAAGTTATCTGCCATATGTACAAATAATGTATGTTGCAAAATTTGTTTTTATTAATTATATTGGCCCTATATTGTAGAATAGTTATCTAAGTTATCTAAGATATGTACAAAAAATGAATGTCGTAAAATTTGTTTTTATTAATGATATTGGCCCTATATAGTAGAATAGTTTAAAGCTTTTCAAAATATATGACAGCTTTTGAGAAATTAAAAAGTTATCTATGATTTACATAAATAATCTATGTTGTAAAATGTGTTTTTATTAATTATCTTGGCCCTGTATTGTAGAATAGTTGAAAGTTTTTCAAAATATACCATAGCTTTTGAGACATTTAAAAGTTATCTAAGATTTGTACAAATCATGTATGTTGTAAAATTTCATTTTATTAATTATATTGGCCCTATATTGTAGAATAGTTATCTAAGTTATCTAATATATGTACAAATAATGTATGTTGTAAAATGTGTTTTCATCAATTATATTGGCCCTGTATTGTACTCGTAGAATAGTCGAAAGTTTTTCAAAATATACCATAGCTTTTGAGAAATTTAAAAGTTATCTAAGATTTGTACAAATCATGTATGTTGTAAAATTTCTTTATATTAATTATCTAAGCCCTATATTGTAGAATAGTTGAAAATTTTTCTAAATATACGATAGCTTTTGCGAAAATTAAAAATTATCTAAGAATTGCATAAACAATCTATGTTGTAAAATTTATTTTTATAAATTATATTGGCCCTATATTGTATAATAGTTGAAAGATTTTGAAAATGTATGATAGCTTTTGAGAAATTTAAAAGTTATCTAAGATTTTTGCATAAATAATGTATGTTGTAAAATTTGTTTTTATTAATTATATTGGCCCTATATAGTAGAATAGTTTAAAGTTTTTTAAAATATATGACAGCTTTTGAGAAATTAAAAAGTTATCTATTATTTACATAAATAATCTATGTTGTAAAATGTGTTTTCATCAATTATATTGGCCCTGTATTGTACTCGTAGAATAGTTGAAAGTTTTTCAAAATATACGATAGCTTTTGAGACATTAAAAGTTATCTGCCATATGTACAAATAATGTATGTTGCAAAATTTGTTTTTATTAATTATATTGGCCCTATATTGTAGAATAGTTATCTAAGTTATCTAAGATATGTACAAAAAATGAATGTCGTAAAATTTGTTTTTATTAATGATATTGGCCCTATATAGTAGAATAGTTTAAAGCTTTTCAAAATATATGACAGCTTTTGAGAAATTAAAAAGTTATCTATGATTTACATAAATAATCTATGTTGTAAAATGTGTTTTTATTAATTATCTTGGCCCTGTATTGTAGAATAGTTGAAAGTTTTTCAAAATATACCATAGCTTTTGAGACATTTAAAAGTTATCTAAGATTTGTACAAATCATGTATGTTGTAAAATTTCATTTTATTAATTATATTGGCCCTATATTGTAGAATAGTTATCTAAGTTATCTAATATATGTACAAATAATGTATGTTGTAAAATGTGTTTTCATCAATTATATTGGCCCTGTATTGTACTCGTAGAATAGTCGAAAGTTTTTCAAAATATACCATAGCTTTTGAGAAATTTAAAAGTTATCTAAGATTTGTACAAATCATGTATGTTGTAAAATTTCTTTATATTAATTATCTAAGCCCTATATTGTAGAATAGTTGAAAATTTTTCTAAATATACGATAGCTTTTGCGAAAATTAAAAATTATCTAAGAATTGCATAAACAATCTATGTTGTAAAATTTATTTTTATAAATTATATTGGCCCTATATTGTATAATAGTTGAAAGATTTTGAAAATGTATGATAGCTTTTGAGAAATTTAAAAGTTATCTAAGATTTTTGCATAAATAATCTATGTTGTAAAATTTGTTTTTATTAATTATATTGGCCCTATAATGTAGAATAGATGAAAGTTTTTCAAAATATACGATAGCCTTTGAGAAATTTAATAGTTATCTAAGATTTGCATAAATAATCTATGTTGAAAAATTTGTTTTCATTAATTATATTGGCCCTGTATTGTAGAATAGATGAAAGTTTTTCAATATATACGATAGCCTTTGAGAAATTTAATAGTTATCTAAGATTTGTATAAATAATCTATGTTGTAAAATTTGTTTTTATTAATTATATTGGCCATATAATGTAGAATAGATCCTTTGAGAGATTTAATAGTTATCTAAGATTTGTATAAATAATCTATGTTGTAAAATTTGTTTTTATTAATTATATTGGCCCTATATTGTAGAATAGTTGAAAGTTTTTCAAAATATACGATAGCTTTGTAGATATTTAAAAGTTATCTAAGATTTGCATAAATAATCTATGTTGTAAAATATGTTTTTTTTATTACTTATATTGGCCTATATTGTAGAATAGTTGAAAGTTTTTAAAAATGTACGATAGTTTCTGAGAAATTTAAAAGTTAACTAAGATTGGCATACATAATCTATGTTGTCAAATTGATTTTTATTAATTATATTGGCCCTATATTGTAGAATATTTGAAAGTTCTTCAAAATATACGATAGCTTTTGAGAAATTTAAAAGTTATCTAAGATTTGCATAGATAATCTATGTTGTCAAATTGATTTTTATTAATTATATTGGCCCTATATTGTAGAATAGTTGAAAGTTCTTCAAAATATACGATAGCTTTTGAG
Source organism: Gastracanthus pulcherrimus (assembly GCA_949152435.1). Lineage (NCBI taxonomy): Eukaryota > Metazoa > Arthropoda > Insecta > Hymenoptera > Pteromalidae > Gastracanthus > Gastracanthus pulcherrimus. The sequence continues at coordinate 110,869,056 of OX424574.1, forward strand.
AAATTTAAAAGTTATCTAAGATTTGCCTAAAAAATCTATGTTGTCAAATTGATTTTTATTAATTATATTGGCCCTATATTGTAGAATAGTTGAAAGTTCTTCAAAATATACGACAGCTTGTGAGAAATTTAAAAGTTATCTAAGATTTGCATAAAAAATCTATATTATAAAATTTCTTTTTATTAATTATACTGGCCCTATATTGTAGAATAGTTGAAAGTTCTTCAAAATATACGATAGCTTTTGAGAAATTTAGAAGTTAACTAAAATTTGCATAATTAATCAATGTTGTAAAATTGGTTTTTATTAATTTTATCTGCCATATATTGTAGAATGGTTGAATGATTTCCAAAATATACGACAGCTTTTGAGAAATTTAAAAGTTATCTAAGATTTGCATAAAAAATCTATATTATAAAGTTGGTTTTTATTAATTATACTGGCCCTATATTGTAGAATAGTTGAAAGTTCTTCAAAATATACGATAGCTTTTGAGAAATTTAAAAGTTAACTAAAATTTGCATAATTAATCAATGTTGTAAAATTGGTTTTTATTAATTATATTTGCCCTATATTGCAGAATAGTTGAAAGGTTTTCAAAATATACCATAGCTTTTGAGAAATTTAAAAGTTATCTAAGATTTGCATAAAAACTCTATATTGTAAAATTTGTTTTTATTAATTATATTGGCCCCGTCTTGTAGAATAGTTGAAAGTTTTACAAAATAAACGATAGCTTTTTGAGAAATTTAAAAGTTATCTAAGATTCGCATAAAAAATCTATGTTGTCAAATTGATTTTTATTAATTATATTGGCCCTATATTGTAGAATAGTTGAAAGTTCTTCAAAATATACGATAGCTTTTGAGAAATTTAAAAGTTATCTAAGTTTTCCATAAAATCTATGTTGTCAAATTGATTTTTATTAATTATATTGGCCCTATATTGTAGAATAGTTGAAAGTTTTCCTAAATATACGATTGATTTAGAAATTTAAAAGTTATCTAAGATTTTTGCATAAATAATCTACGTTGTAAAATTCGTTTTTTCATTAATTATATTGGCCCTATATTTTAGAATAGTTAAAAGATATTCAAAGTGTACGATAGCTTTTGAAAAAATGAAAAGTTATCTAATGTTTGCATAAATAATCTATGTCGTAAAATTTGTTTTCATTAATTATATTGGCCCTATATTGTAGAATAGATGAAAGTTTTTCATAATATACGATAGCCTTTGAGAAATTTAATAGTTATCTAAGATTTGCATAAATAATCTATGTTGAAATTTTGTTTTCATTAATTATATTGGCCCTATATTGTAGAATAGTTGAAAGTTTTTCAAAATATACGATAGCTTATGAGAAATTTAAAAGTTATCTAATATTTGCATCAATAATCTATGTCGTAAAATTTGTTTTCATTAATTATATTGGCCCTATATCGTAGAATAGTTGAAAGTTTTTCAAAATATACGATAGCTTTTGAGAAATTTAATAGTTATCTAAGATTTTCATAAATAATCTATGTTGAAATTTGGTTTTTATTAATTATATTGGCCCTATAATGTAGAATAGTTGAAAGTTTTTCAAAATATACGATAGCTTTTGAGAAATTTAAAAGTTATCTAATATTTGCATCAATAATCTATGTCGTAAAATTTGTTTTCATTAATTATATTGGCCCTATATCGTAGAATAGTTGAAAGTTTTTCAAAATATACGATAGCTTTTGAGAAATTTAATAGTTATCTAAGATTTGCATAAATAATCTATGTTGAAATTTGGTTTTTATTAATTATATTGGCCCTATAATGTAGAATAGTTGAAAGTTTTTCAAAATATACGATAGCTTTTGAGAAATTTAAAAGTTATCTAATATTTGCATCAATAATCTATGTCGTAAAATTTGTTTTCATTAATTATATTGGCCCTATATCGTAGAATAGTTGAAAGTTTTTCAAAACATACGATAGCTTTTGAGACATTAAAAGTTATCTGCCATATGTACAAATAATGTATGTTGCAAAATTTGTTTTTATTAATTATATTGGCCCTATATTGTAGAATAGTTATCTAAGTTATCTCAGATATGTACAAAAAATGAATGTCGTAAAATTTGTTTTTATTAATGATATTGGCCCTATATAGTAGAATAGTTTAAAGCTTTTCAAAATATATGACAGCTTTTGAGAAATTAAAAAGTTATCTATGATTTACATAAATAAACTATGTTGTAAAATGTGTTTTTATTAATTATCTTGGCCCTGTATTGTAGAATAGTTGAAAGTTTTTCAAAATATACCATAGCTTTTGAGACATTTAAAAGTTATCTAAGATTTGTACAAATCATGTATGTTGTAAAATTTGATTTTATTAATTATATTGGCCCTATATTGTAGAATAGTTATCTAAGTTATCTAATATATGTACAAATAATGTATGTTGTAAAATTTGTTTTTATTAATTATATTGGCCCTATATAGTAGAATAGTTTAAAGTTTTTTAAAATATATGACAGCTTTTGAGAAATTAAAAAGTTATCTATTATTTACATAAATAATCTATGTTGTAAAATGTGTTTTCATCAATTATATTGGCCCTGTATTGTACTCGTAGAATAGTTGAAAGTTTTTCAAAATATACGATAGCTTTTGAGACATTAAAAGTTATCTGCCATATGTACAAATAATGTATGTTGCAAAATTTGTTTTTATTAATTATATTGGCCCTATATTGTAGAATAGTTATCTAAGTTATCTAAGATATGTACAAAAAATGAATGTCGTAAAATTTGTTTTTATTAATGATATTGGCCCTATATAGTAGAATAGTTTAAAGCTTTTCAAAATATATGACAGCTTTTGAGAAATTAAAAAGTTATCTATGATTTACATAAATAATCTATGTTGTAAAATGTGTTTTTATTAATTATCTTGGCCCTGTATTGTAGAATAGTTGAAAGTTTTTCAAAATATACCATAGCTTTTGAGACATTTAAAAGTTATCTAAGATTTGTACAAATCATGTATGTTGTAAAATTTCATTTTATTAATTATATTGGCCCTATATTGTAGAATAGTTATCTAAGTTATCTAATATATGTACAAATAATGTATGTTGTAAAATGTGTTTTCATCAATTATATTGGCCCTGTATTGTACTCGTAGAATAGTCGAAAGTTTTTCAAAATATACAATAGCTTTTGAGAAATTTAAAAGTTATCTAAGATTTGTACAAATCATGTATGTTGTAAAATTTCTTTATATTAATTATCTAAGCCCTATATTGTAGAATAGTTGAAAATTTTTCTAAATATACGATAGCTTTTGCGAAAATTAAAAATTATCTAAGAATTGCATAAACAATCTATGTTGTAAAATTTATTTTTATAAATTATATTGGCCCTATATTGTATAATAGTTGAAAGATTTTGAAAATGTATGATAGCTTTTGAGAAATTTAAAAGTTATCTAAGATTTTTGCATAAATAATGTATGTTGTAAAATTTGTTTTTATTAATTATATTGGCCCTATATAGTAGAATAGTTTAAAGTTTTTTAAAATATATGACAGCTTTTGAGAAATTAAAAAGTTATCTATTATTTACATAAATAATCTATGTTGTAAAATGTGTTTTCATCAATTATATTGGCCCTGTATTGTACTCGTAGAATAGTTGAAAGTTTTTCAAAATATACGATAGCTTTTGAGACATTAAAAGTTATCTGCCATATGTACAAATAATGTATGTTGCAAAATTTGTTTTTATTAATTATATTGGCCCTATATTGTAGAATAGTTATCTAAGTTATCTAAGATATGTACAAAAAATGAATGTCGTAAAATTTGTTTTTATTAATGATATTGGCCCTATATAGTAGAACAGTTTAAAGCTTTTCAAAATATATGACAGCTTTTGAGAAATTAAAAAGTTATCTATGATTTACATAAATAATCTATGTTGTAAAATGTGTTTTTATTAATTATCTTGGCCCTGTATTGTAGAATAGTTGAAAGTTTTTCAAAATATACCATAGCTTTTGAGACATTTAAAAGTTATCTAAGATTTGTACAAATCATGTATGTTGTAAAATTTCATTTTATTAATTATATTGGCCCTATATTGTAGAATAGTTATCTAAGTTATCTAATATATGTACAAATAATGTATGTTGTAAAATGTGTTTTCATCAATTATATTGGCCCTGTATTGTACTCGTAGAATAGTCGAAAGTTTTTCAAAATATACCATAGCTTTTGAGAAATTTAAAAGTTATCTAAGATTTGTACAAATCATGTATGTTGTAAAATTTCTTTATATTAATTATCTAAGCCCTATATTGTAGAATAGTTGAAAATTTTTCTAAATATACGATAGCTTTTGCGAAAATTAAAAATTATCTAAGAATTGCATAAACAATCTATGTTGTAAAATTTATTTTTATAAATTATATTGGCCCTATATTGTATAATAGTTGAAAGATTTTGAAAATGTATGATAGCTTTTGAGAAATTTAAAAGTTATCTAAGATTTTTGCATAAATAATCTATGTTGTAAAATTTGTTTTTATTAATTATATTGGCCCTATAATGTAGAATAGATGAAAGTTTTTCAAAATATACGATAGCCTTTGAGAAATTTAATAGTTATCTAAGATTTGCATAAATAATCTATGTTGAAAAATTTGTTTTTATCAATTATGTTGGGCCTATATTGTAGAATAGATGAAAATTTTTCTAAATATACGATAGTTTTTGAGAAATTTAAAAGTTATCTAAGATTTTTGCAGAACTAATCTATGTTGTAAAATTCGTTTATTTATTAATTATATTCGCCCTACATTGTATAATAGTTGAAAGAATTCAAAATGTACGATAGCTTTTGAGAAAATTAAAAGTTATCTTATATTTGCATAAATAATCTATGTCGTTATCTCTATTGTATTTATTTTTTATTCTATGTATTATTTTTTGACGAAGCGTTTTCTGTGATATCTGACTGTGACTAGTTCATTAATAAATAATCTACGCTGTAAAATTGTTTTTATTAATTATATTGGCCCCGTATTGTAGAATAGTTGAAAGTTTTACAAAATAAACGATAGTTTTTGAGAAATTTAAAAGTTATCTAAGATTTTTGCATAAATAATCTATGTTGTAAAATTTGTTTTTATTAATTATATTGGCCCTATAATGTAGAATAGATGAAAGTTTTTCAAAATATACGATAGCCTTTGAGAAATTTAATAGTTATCTAAGATTTGCATAAATAATCTATGTTGAAAAATTTGTTTTTATCAATTATGTTGGGCCTATATTGTAGAATAGATGAAAATTTTTCTAAATATACGATAGTTTTTGAGAAATTTAAAAGTTATCTAAGATTTTTGCAGAACTAATCTATGTTGTAAAATTCGTTTTTTTATTAATTATATTCGCCCTACATTGTATAATAGTTGAAAGAATTCAAAATGTACGATAGCTTTTGAGAAAATTAAAAGTTATCTAATATTTGCATAAATAATCTATGTCGTAAAATTTGTTTTCATTAATTATATTGGCCCTATGTTGTATAATAGTTGATAGATTTTCAAAATGTACGATAGCTTTTGAGAGAATTAAAAGTTATCTAATATTTGCATCAATAATCTATGTCGTTATCTCTATTGTATTTATTTTTTGTTCTATGTATTATTTTTTGACGAAGCGTTTTCTGTGATATCTGACTGTGACTAGTTCATTACATTTAAATTTTATAAACTGACGAACTGATAAAGTGAATTATTATTTTAATAAGAAATATGCAATAAGTGAAAGTTAAGATAACAATTATATTAAATCGACTGATATTTTTAATTATAATTATAACTACATGTACATGAAATTGTAAGATTTTGTCTTTTGATGAATAAAAAGTATATCTATCTATCTATCTATCGTAAAATTTGTTTTCATTAATTATATTGGCCCTGTATTGTAGAATAGATGAAAGTTTTTCAATATATACGATAGCCTTTGAGAAATTTAATAGTTATCTAAGATTTGTATAAATAATCTATGTTGTAAAATTTGTTTTTATTAATTATATTGGCCATATAATGTAGAATAGATCCTTTGAGAGATTTAATAGTTATCTAAGATTTGTATAAATAATCTATGTTGTAAAATTTGTTTTTATTAATTATATTGGCCCTATATTGTAGAATAGTTGAAAGTTTTTCAAAATATACGATAGCTTTGTAGATATTTAAAAGTTATCTAAGATTTTTTCATAAATAATCTATGTTGTAAAATTTGTTTTTATTAATTATATTGGCCCTACATTGTAGAATAGTTGAAAGTTTTTCAAAATATACGATAGCTTTGTAGATATTTAAAAGTTATCTAAGGTTTGCATAAATAATATATGTTGTAAAATTTGTTTTTATTAATTATATTGGCTCTATATTGTAGAATAGTTGAAAGTTTTTCTAAATAACGATAGCTTTTGTAAAATTTAAAAGTTATCTAAGATTTGCATAAATAATCTATGTCGTAAAATTTCTTTTGTCGTAAAAAATCACGCAGATAAGGAAGATCACGTAGAGAAGGAAAGAATGCGTATGAACTTGAAAAATTCTTCAAAAATTCTTCAAAAATGTAAAATCTAGCATTTGGTTTGTGAGAGTGAAATTTAACACTGTGTGGTTTGTAAAAAAATTAAAAATTTTTTCGTGTTGTAAAAACAATGCGTATGGACTTGGAAAAAAATGATGTAAATTTCTTTGCTTGCTCACTTGTAGTCAACTGCAGTAAGATGGTGTCAATCATGACGTTGCCCACAACGTCCAACTTTAACATTTTTTATCTTAAAAATGTATTTTACTAGTAACTTTTAAAGTTCTTTTATATGACTACGAAATAGTTTACTATTACTAATTATTTAGTTAAAACAAATTTTGTATACATTAAAGTCAAAATAGTAATAAATGTAACCAAATGATCAGGAACTGGGTACTGATCAGGAATTGGGTCCGTCACGGTATGTGTGGTTTCTGAAAAAAGTTAAAAATTTTGTTGTGTTGGAAAAGCAATGCCTATGGACATGGAAAAAAAATACTTTGAAAATAAAATTAAAAAAAATATTGTATTTGGTTTGTGCAAATAAAATTTAAAACAAGGGGTGTGGTTTGTAATACTATTTTCAAAATTTTAACGTGGTTAAAAAATAATGCGTATGGACTTGAAAAGTTCCGTATTGAGGTGAGAAATTTCACCAAGTTATGAAAAACAATTTTAAACTTTGTGTTTGGCTTGTGCAATTAACCAACATCTTGCTTGCCTATATCCTTATTATTTTTTATTTATTTATGCGTTTGATATATTCCATATGTCTATTGTATATATTTATTTATTTATTATATGTATATATATCTTTATGTACATATTTCCAATATATCTTCCGAGCACACTCATCGTACGACATGTTGGGCTTGTTGAGTCCGAGACGGACTAATCGCGCCGAGAAGGAAAGTCCGTAGAGAAGGAAGATCACGCAGAGAAGGAAGATCGCGTAGGGAAGCAAAGCTCTCACAGGGAAGTATAGGTTACTTATTGTGGTGTGCGCTATGTTGGGTATCGGGTATGGGTGTGTCTGTGATACTATACTTATTATTTATATTTATTTCAATTTGATTAAAATAATTTTTAAATTATTCCATATTAGGTATATTTTCCCTGGCGTGTGTTTGTCTTATTTGTTTGTTGTTTGTTTTGTGCGTATTTTTACGGAAGGTGATCAAATTTTCTTTGTCCGTAGTATTTTATATTGTTAGGTTCGTGTACTGGTTATGTATTCCCTCGAAGGTTGTAAATACTGCCCTTCATATATATATATATATATATATATATATATATATATATATATATATATATATATATATATATTGTATATTCTTTGTGCGATTGTTCATCTCCCAGTCTTGTGTTCGTCCTTTGTTGGGAACATTTTATTGTAAGTTAGTATGTTTATGCTTCCATTTTGTGTCTATATAATTTTTGTTTGCTAGTTTCGGGATGTTTTATCTCCTAACACGCCCGATGTGCTGATGACGCTGCAGTCGATGTTGAGCCAAGGCCAGGAATTTACTCATTTACGGCTTCGAAGCTATGACACCCGACCTGGCTTGCTTACCAACGATAAGAATTCCGGTTGCTACATCGGTTCTGCAGCCGGACTTTTGGATTTGATGGAGGTAATGTAAAATTCCTCTTTTTCTATTGTGTTTTAATCTTTTCTTTTTTTCTTCAGTGTGATCACGATTCGTCGCAAATTTTTGGTACTGTTAGGGATTTAGAGGGGTTTATTTCGGAAACTCTCGCGGGTGTTGATAAGGATAAATGCAAGCCTATTTACGGCATCAATTTATCTAACACCTCTTTAGGGCTGACTGGCGCACTTCATTCGGCGCCCTTGGATGTGGATCCCGCGAGGAACCCCTCGCTGGAGCCATCGGTCTGGATAAATATCCCCACCTTTCATTTTGCTGGACACCGATAGTTTACGGATATCCATGATGAGGATGGCTTCTTAGATAGCTCCAATGTAATGCATTGGCGCACTAAGAATGCTTGTAAGTTGTGGTTATGCGTGCACCCTTTGAATTCGGATAGGCTTCGCTGCAAGCTCAGTCGGCACATTAAACAACTACGAAGGGGGGGTCAATACGTATCGGCTTGGGATCGTGGCTGCGTGGCTCCGCATCACCACAAAAATATATGCGTGACACCGTGCTATCTAACGAAATGTTGCATACGTTTTGAGGTGATTAAGCAGCAGCCAGGTGACTTGGTGTACGTGGGTTCTGGTGTATGCCGTTAGGTGGTCAATTTTGGAATTTCAGTTTCAGAAGCTGTTAATATCGGAAGTACGGCATGGAAGCTGATCGGGCACACCTTTGTTAGTTGTCGTTGTTCCGGTAATGCTATAAAATATGTTCGGCCTAACCAGAGCGTTTACGGCATCGTGGTCCAATATCCTCGGGTATTGTTCGAGTACGGCGTTCCCAAATGCCCGTATGTTAGTGCCAATGAACAGCTCTTTAACGTGCATGCCGATCCCGACGAGGCACGGAATGACATTTGCACCGTTTGCCACAAGTCATTTTCGAATCCTTCTAATCTTCGGAAGCATGTCCTCAGTTACCATTCCGATGACGCTTCAGATCGCCCCACGGCTCTCTGTGAATTTTGTGGCAAGCGGTTGCTAGCCCTCAATATGCCCAAGCATATGCGGGAATTTCATACTCCCGGTGAACCAAAACGTCCCACCAAGGTTTGCAAGGTTTGTCACCGGACTCTGCTAAGCTCTAACCTGGTTAGGCATCGGCGAACCTGTCCGAAGCCTGCCCCTTAGCCCTTCTTAATAGCCAATTCTGAATAGCCAAAAGAGTAATGTAAATGTTTGTTGTTATTTTTTTGTCGTTGTTTAGTATTTATTTTTTTATGGATTTAATATTTCCTTTGATAGTTTAGTATTAATTGGACAATGAATAATCCAACTCTGATCTTAACCAAGATATGTCGTCGTTCACGATATTTGCTTGTCCGTTGTCTGCTCTGCACATACTGCTGAGTTTGCGTCTAGCAATCTGTGTCTGGTACGTCTCACGTTCCTTCCGTCCACATTTAGTTTGTGTTTTATATTAGTTATAATGTAATAATTAATCCGAAGTGTTTTTTCAGTTTTAATATTTTCAGTCTAGAGATTGCAATGAAATTTGCGCCCTTATGCTTCATGCTGCATTACCTTAATTACCCTATTTTATTCTGAGACGCCGCCGAGGTCCACCCGCCGCGGGGCTATTGGTGATCGGTCTCGGTGTTCCGCGATGACAGGCGCGCGTCCAGGCGTTGCGGCGCGATCATTGCGACGATGCGATGGTCGGTGCTTCCCGCCACTTTTGGTAGTACGTGTTCTTTTCTCTCTGAGGCTCGCTTTCGTCCGACGTGCGAGGAAGAGACGCCACCGATGGTCGGTGCTTCCCGCCATTTTTGGTAGTACGTGTTCTTTTCTCTCTGAGGCTCGCTTTCGTCCGACGTGCGAGGAAGAGACGCCACCGAGGTACACCCGCCGCGGGGTATCGGTGATCGGTCTCGGTGTTCTGCGGTGACAGCCGCGCGTCCAGGCATCGCGGCGCGATCATTGCGACGATGCGCGGGTCGGCGCTTCCCGCCATTTTTATTTGTGCTCGTCCTGTGTCTTTCTGACGCGATGCATCTCCGCGCGCTGCGTGGGCTCCCGCGGCCGCCGTGTTGCCGTCTGTGCGTCTCTCTCTCTTCTCTTCTCTCTCTCTCTCTCTCTCTCTCTCTCTCTTGAAGGAAGAAGGGCGTATTTTGCGGCGGTACAACTATACAAAGTTATTAACATGGGTCAACCCACGTATTTTGCAGCTCTTTTTAAAAAAAACCAGGCTCGGACCTCTAGTAGGACTGATTTTAGGGAGCTCTCGATTCCATCGTCGCGTACCGATACAGGGTTGAAATGTTTTCAATCTCAAGGTGCGCGCCTATGGAATACGATCCCTCGACGTATTAAGCACTTGCCCTCACTACGCAGATTTAAAGCGACAATTCGCGACTATTTGCTATGTTAGTCCAGGGACATGGACCATGTATATCTAATGTAGAATGACGCTAATCATACGAATGTTGACTATAATAGAAATTGAAGTTTGATAGTCATAAAAAATGTATTATTCGTAATGATAAGAATATGTGATAAATGTAATGACGTGATTGATGTACGACAGATATAATATTATGCAATATATGTAATTTAATGACGAGCAATGTCGAGCTGTGATATGATTGACTATACTAATGATCTCTGTAAATATGTATTATTATTGAATGTAGTTTTATTGTTTTTGTTTTGCACAAAACAAACATCTAATCTAATCTAATTTAATCTATCTAATCTCTCTCTCGTTCCCCTCGCGCGGCCGGTGCAGCGATATGGCGGTCCTCTAATATCTGGGCGGTGCGAGTTGCAAACATATCGGACTGTGCTCGCACCTTGCAGATCCTCCACTTGACGCGCCATCTTGCCTCGTCAAGAGAGGGCGCCAGCTATGTTGCTGTCTATGCATCTCGCCCGCTATATCTCCCCCTCGGTGATGGGTCTCGTTGCTCTGTGGTGCCGGGCGCGTGTCCGGGCGCCGCGGCGTGATCATTGCAGCGACGCGTGAGCTGGCGCTTCGCGCCATTGCCGGCAGTGCTCATCGCCTTACCTGATGCTCGCTCGTGTCCGACCGAAAAAAAGTATTGGGTTATTTGTTGCTCTCACGCGCGGCGCTGTGTCTGCCCGCGCGGCGGTCTCTCGCAGTATTTGCCCCCCCCCTTTTCTTTTCCTCCCGGACCGCCAATGACTGAATCGCTTTCAGCTCGACAGGTTGGCTCACATCGGAACGGTCTCTGACCTCACATCGTTCTCGCATCTAACGTGATGAACTCGTTGCCCTGAGGACGTCCCACTGCGCGGGGGACTGAATCAGTCGGTCTCTCGCCGTGTGACCCCCTTTTTTCCCCTCCCGGACCGCCAACGACTGAATCGCTTTCAGTTCGACAGGTTGGCTCACATCGGCACGGTCTCTGACCTCAGATAGTTCTCGCATCTCACGTGATGAACTGGTCGCCCTGAGGACGTCCCACTGCTCGGGGGACTGAATCAGTCGGCTCAACCCTTACGACTAGGCACACCGCCACCGCGGCCTGACGTGCCTGAACACAGGTTCGGCTTCGATCTCGCCTCCCACGGTACTCGAAGGATCGGTCCGCCCCTGGAGAGACTCCACCTCGCATCTAATGCGGCGGATCTGCTCCTTGCGGCTCATGCGACGGCCTAATCTCTTCTGAATGTTGCAGGATGGACATCGCGGCGGCTCAGAGGACGCTACGCGGCGTGGTGGCACGCACAGTTCAGACAATCAGGACCGCAACTCGGGATGAGTGGACCGAGGGTCTCGTCCAAAGCCGCCTCGAACAGCTTGAAAGCTACTGGAGCGACTACCAGGCCAACCACGTGACACAGCTGCAGCGCGACGGTACGGCCGACGACGCACACAATGAGGGAGAAGAATACTATATCGTGGAAGCCGACTATCTCACAGCATGAGGTCAACTCTGCGACGTCCGAGCTCGTCTCAACCCGGGCCATGGATTGGGCGCCAACGCTCAACCGACGTTCTCCCATGGTCACAGCCGTCTGTCGAGGATTACTCTGCCCCGGTTCTCCGGGAATAGGGAAGACTGGGAGTCATTCAAAGACATGTTCCGCTCTCGCGTCCACGCGGATGTTACATTGGGGAACGTTGATAAATATTACTACCTCAAGACGCATATCGACGGGGAGGCCAAACTCGCTCTGGACACTCTTCAAGTAACCGGCGACAACTACTCTATCGCTTGGGCCATCCTCGAGTGTCGATACGATCACAGACAACTTTTTGTCCGACACCACTTGCAGGGCATCAAACGCATCCGTCCTCTCAGAGAAGAGTCGGCTACGGGTCTGCAATCCCTTGCGGATATCCTTGAGCGTCACAGAACCCAGCTACAGTCTCTTGACCGACCCGTCGAACTTTGGGACAACTGGTTCTTTTCCTTCGCGACAGACGCCATGGATCCAGTCACGCGTCGTGACTGGGAGGAGGAATTGGAGGAAAATGACAACGCGGCTGGTATCCACCAAACGAGCCACCCAACCTTCGATCAGCTATCCAGATTCCTGCAGAAAAGATGCAGGACGCTCAAGTCGCTCGTTCCCGAGTGCACAACCAAACCGATGTGCGGACCGCCATCGAGGTCGAGTGATTCTGCACTCCCACCACAACGCTTCAAGGTCGCGGCTGCTACCAACGCCCACCCTGGAAGGATTGTGCTACAATTGCCTTCAGAAACATCACTCGGCTCGGAATTGCCATACCCTCCTGCATGTCGGCGCAGACAAAAGATCAGTGCTCTCCATCGACTCCGGTATTCCGACCAAATCCCGACGAGTAGCAAACTCAACATCAGCATGACCCACTCTACTGCCGACCGCCCGGATCTGCCTGGGTGACCAGAAGGGGCGGCGAGTCGAAGTCCGAGCACTCTTGGGTCCCTGCTCCGGAGTCACCATAATCGCACTGCAGTTGGTGCGAAAGTTTGGCGATGTGCTGGAACGGATCAAAGTCGGAGTCGCAGGCGTCAACGGACGACTCATGGACTTCGCTCGGGCCCGGTATCATCTTCATTTATACAATGACAAGCTTCCCGGACCTCTCCGATTCGAAGCCTACGGCCTTCGAGACCTCCCTCTTTCCACCCCTTCCAGTCGGGTAGACCACAACCTCCGAGAATTGTTCAACGGCATCAAGTTGGCAGATCTGGCGTTCTGCATCCCCGGCCGGGTCGACGCTGTATTAGGAGCTAATGTCTACCACCAACTGATGTTGTCTAGCACCATTCACCGAGGCTCGTTTCTTGCTCAACAGACCATATTCGGATGGACCATCACCGAGGCACAGCCCAACGATTACACGCCTGAACTCAAAGTGTCCTGCGTCACTACCCCGGTATCCACGTCTGCGCCATCACAGGAGAGGCTGATGAGTCTCCTGAAAAAATTCTGGGCTGTGGAAGAGGTGCCCCAAATCACCCGACGTTCTCGGCAAGACATCGACTGCAAACGAATCTTCACGACCAAGCACATCCGAGACGCCACCGGGAGGTATGTTGTTCCACGCTTGAAGAAACCTGACGTTCGCTCGAGCCTCGGAGACAGCTTCAAGAACGCGAGACAGGCCCTCACCTCCGCTCACCAGAGAATGCGTCGAGATAGTCGTTTAAAAAGGGCGTACACAAACTTTATGGAAACCTACCTACACCTAGGCCACATGCAGCCTCTTTATCCAGACGAACTCAACAACGATGAACTGGCCACACACTACGTCCCTCACCACGCGATCTGGCAGCGCAGCGATGACGGGGAAAAGCTCCGGATCGTGTTCAACGCCTTTCGACGAACGAATTCCGGGAAGTGCCTGAACGACGCACTGTTCCCCGGTCCGAAACTCCAAAACCAGCTTACGGTGGTCATCACCCGCTGGTGACGACACGAAATGGCGTTCTGCGCGGACATTAGGATGATATTTCGACAAATCCTCATCTGTCTTGAGGACATACATCTGCAACGGATCATTTGGAGTCCTTCAGAGGTCGCTCCTGTCACCCACTACGTCTTGCGAACCGTCACCTACGGAGAGGCCTGCGCGCCCTATTTAGCCCTTCGAACCTTCCAGCAGCTTTGTGAAGACGAGGGCGCCCCCTACCCCCGAGCTGTGGAGGCTGTCAAGAAGGAATTATACATCGACGATTTTCTGAGCGGCGCCGATGACGTCGAATCCGTGCTGAGCGGCCGAAATCAGCTCATCGGGATGCTCGGGGCGGGCGACTTCCAATTGAAGAAGTGGGTCACCAACAATTCGAACCTGCTCGAAGACATTCCGGTTGAGGATCGACGCCGTCCCGACTGGATGCAATTCGCCACCGAGGGACCGGTTACCGAATTGGGGCTTGCCTGGGAACCAGTAGGCGACAATTTCCGCTTCGCCGCTCCGACGTTTGATGACACGGCGCCCGCTACGAAACGTCGAATCTCAGGGGACATTGCTCGACTCTTCGATCCAGTTGGATGGTTGAGTCCAATCATCGTAACCGTCAAAGTATTTTTGCAGGACCTTTGGCGTCTGAAGGTCGACTGGGACGACGAGCTTCCCGCACCGACATCTCATCGATGGACCACCTTCAAAAGGAGCCTTAGCGACCTATCAGGGATCACGCTGCCTCGTTGGATTCAATGTCACTCGTCGAGCGAAGTCCAACTGCACGCGTTCGCTGATGCCAGTCGTCGTGCCCTCGCCGCAGCGGTCTATATCAGGGTCATACCCTCGACTGGACCCGCACGGATTAGTCTACTCTTGGCCAGAACCAAGCTGACTCCGATCAAGGGTTTGGTCCCCACTGCGAAACCCACCCCCAGATCAACCATCCTACGGCTGGAGCTCCGCGCTGCATTGCTTGCTGCTCGCCTGCTCCAGTCCACGATCGAGAGTCTAGACATCCCCCTCGCCAGCTGTTATGCATGGAGCGACTCGCAGGTGGTCCTCCATTGGCTTTGCACCGACGACCCGATTGGCAATCATCTCGTGGACAACTACGTGGGTCATATTCAGAAGATTCTCCCTGGTGTTGTGTGGCGTTACGTGCCCACTGCAGACAATCCTGCCGATGTGGCCACTCGCGGGACAGAGCCAGCGGTCCTTGCCCGTCATGGGAGCGGCCCGATATGGTTAACGTTGCCAACAAGCTTCTGGCCCGGCGACTGACCCCGTGAGAGTACCCTTGACCTTGAAATGGAGGCCACTTCAATCAGTTGTCTCACTACCACGACCATTGATCCGATTGACCCAGCGTACTCTGAGCGATTTTCATGGCTCACCCGTCTCCTAAGAATCACCGTCCGATGCCGACGACTGTTTCAGCACCACAGGGACCCTCAGCACCCCAGTCCTATGGCTTCTCTGACAGCTTTCGAACTCCAACAAGTGTTCTCCATCTGCTCACGATTGGCTCAACATCGGGACTATTCAGCAGAAATCGCGGATCTGGAGCAGGGTCGATCGGTTCGAAGCGACAACCCACTGAGACGTCTGAACCCGTTCCTTGATAACAACCGTGTACTCCGAGTCGGCGGGCGGCTTCAGCAATCCCAGCAATCCCAGCTCTCCTACGAGGAGCGTCATCCGGTGATTCTGAGTGGTGGCTGTTATTTGGGCCTACTCGTCATCAATTGGGCCCATCATCGAGCGCTCCACGCCGGATTTCAGATGACCTACGCCCATACCATCCGGCGTGCGTGGATCGTCAGAGGGAAGAGCAAGGTCAAGGCCCAGGTTCGCTCATGTGTGGTGTGTGCTAGATCCACCGACCGACCTTTGACCCAGGTTATGGCCTCCCTACCCGCCGCTCGAGTAACACCGTCGAGACCATTTAGCCGCTGCTGTATCGACTATGCTGGACCGTTTACCATCCTACGGTCCAAAGGACGGGGTGAAACCTCGTCGAAAGGCTACGTTGCGGTGTTCGTCTGCCTCGCAACTAAGGCCGTGCACTTGGAGCTCTCAGGGGACCTCACTACCGAAAGCTTCCTCGGAGCGCTGACACGCTTTATCGGATGGCGAGGCCGACCTTCGGAGATCTGGAGCGATAATGCCACTAACTTCCGCGGTGCCGATGCGGAGATCCGACGCCTACTCCATGCAGCTGCACTCGACTGGCAGATGGCGGCTGGAGCCCTGGCTAACGAGGACATCACATGGCGCTTCATCCTCCCGTCCGCTCCCCATTTTGGAGGTATTTGGAAAGCCGGCGTGAAATCGGCGAAGACACACCTCAGACGAGTCGCAGGCCCAAAGAAGATGACCTACGAGGAATTTGCAACCTTGCTCGCTGAGGTCGAGATAGTATTGAATTGTCGCCTGATCTCCCCGTTTTCAGGTGATGTAGACGACCTGGAGGTCCTCACACCCGCCCATTTCCTCATCGGGGGTCCGCTGAACTCCATCCCGCAGCCGAGCGTCACCGAAGCCGATCTCCCGAGATTGACGCACTGGCAATTGATCCGAGGACTTCGAGACAGCTTTTGGTCACGCTGGAGCCGAGAGTACCGCAACACCCTTCAGCAACGAGCGAAATGGACCAGATCTCGCAAGAACTTGGCCATCGGAGATCTCGTCGTGATCATCGATCCTCCCCTCCTTCGATCGAGCGGCAAGTGGCCCCTTGCTCGCGTCACCGAGGTCCATCCCTGGCGAGATGATCTCGTCCGGGTCGTCACGGTCAAAACAGGCCGACAGTAGCTACACCAGACCAATCACTAAGCTCGTTCGTCTCCCTATCGACTCCTCAACAGAGACTGCACCCGAGGGACCAGCGCCAGCCACTTCAACCTCCCCGTGACGGCGGGCAGTACACCGGACTGCTCCAAATCGAATTATCATTCTCGGAGCGAGGCGGGCGGTTTGTGTGGGCAATTTTCTGTGAGGCCCAACTCCCAGTCGCCACCGTCAGATGGCACTAGCCGCACGCGCTTTTTCCCCCTCCGAGCGCCGACCGCTGAGCAACGACCGGAGCGGCAGGCCAGTGAGTCTCGAGCCCTCCAAGCAAGCGGACGCACCTCTATTCTCAACCAGCTGTATCTTGCGACGTTTAAAATAAAATTGAAGTAATACAGTACCTTTGGTGATCTTGGATTGTCTCCCTCACCCCCTTCCCTCCGCAACATAACGTTTTATTCGACTCAAGCATTTAACGTGGTAGAGGTTCTAGTGTGGTTTTTCAAGTTTTTTTTCTTTTGTGCTCCGGCGAGGGATTTTTGCTGAGGTTGCGTTACCCGGCGTCAAACGCGCTTCTCCATCGCCTAGCCTATGTCGGTGTGACATAGGTGTGACCGTCGTTGATGGATGTGGTCCCCTCTCTTACCGTGTTTTGGCTTGGCTATAAAACGGAAGTAGCTGCAGTTTATGGCCTACTGTGTTACTTTCCTCAATTGGAGCAGCGTCAATGTAAATTCTTCTCTTTTCTCGATTTTGATTGATGGTGTGCGATATATCCATGTATATATATTTTTTGTTTCCAGTTTTTTTTGCAATGAATCCTTCAACCAGATGTCCAGTGCACCCATGCAGCTGCCTCCGGTACAGGTTCTCGCGGGGCAATCCAGCGGTTGGTCGAGTCGGACAACATCGGTTCCCGCTGGAACGGGAGCGGGATGTTCAGCTTCCCGACCTTCTATCACGTCCCGGGCTGTCTTCCTTGAGAGCACGCCTTGGACCCTTTAATAGGCGTCCATCTGCCCCTCTTGGTGAACGATCTATGGCTTCAGGAGTGTTGCGCCGGAATGCTGTTGGGGAAACATCGAGGCCCTTTGCCGGGTGGATCGTTGAGGCTCTTTTCGAGGAGGGGATCCGGATTCTTCGGGGAGGAACCCTTCCGACCTTCTGCCTCAAGGGGTCGCCCAGTGGCCCAAGGCAGTAGTCCGGGATCAAGTGGCATGCCTGATGAGAGGTTGCCGTAATTCTCGACACTGGTATATCTTCGTACAAAATAGCCAGCGGCCACCTGTCAACATTCAGGAGGGGGAATTTCACCCTGTGCCCAGGGGATTACGCCCAGTGCCGTCTCGACAGCCGGGTCCTTCCGGGCCTCCTCAACCGTCGCCCGCAGGGGCCCCCAGTTCTTCCCGGAACTTCTCTTTTTTTTTATTTTTTCATTTTTGCTCTCCTATAACCCCGCCTTTCCTTGTTATAAACGCGCAGTCGTCGCATCGGTCGTTTGGTTCGTTTATGACAAGCGCATCATGCGACCATCCGATGCCGTGTCCCGGCTTCTCGTCCCTCACCCGATAACCGCCTCTCATCTCTTGCAGCGACAGAGCCCTCGCTTTCGGGCAGTCGCCCCAATGAGACGGCGACTAAGACACCCTCTCCCTTCCCTTTCGAGACGGCGGCCGGTACGTTTTCTGCGCCTGATGTCTCGGCGACTGGGAGCGGTGTCCTTGTACCCGATGTCACGGTGGATAGAGACGTGCTTGATGCGTTGCTCGGCCCGGCGTCTCCCGTTTCTGACGGTGCGCTTAATTCCTTGGAGCCTTCAATTGGCTCGCCGAGCGGAACCGGGAGTTCCTTATCTTTAACTTCCCGAATTCTTTTCAGTCTTACTCCTATGGATGAGGACCGACTCCTTTGCTCGCCATCGACAATGGACTCTTAACCCGTTACTCGGCTTGTATGCTCTATTTGCTGTGAATATATGTTTCGACCTATATTCATGTGAAAAAATGGGCACGCACTTTACTCGTATTGTTGGTCTCGAGTTTCTTGTTGCTCTATGTGCCAGAGTGAGACAAGCTCCACCCGAAACTTCGCTCTTGAGGCATAAGTGGCCTAGATCCTTATCCATGTAGGTTTCAATACTTTGGTTGTCTAGCCACCCCTACTCCTGATGCGTGGACAACGCATACTGCTTCCTGTTCTTTTGCTCCTTCTCGTTATCCGAGCTCCCTTGATTCCAACGGAAGCATTAATCACTCTGGATTCTGATATGGATAAGGCAATGGTTTAATCCGTATCTATATCTATATATGTATATTATCATTCTAATTTTTTTTATATATTTTTCTTTTCCACAGCGACTTTTACACTCCGCCGATTCAGCATCACTCGGCACATCCTCCGATTGGAGTCTCGGATATCGTTGTACCAGCACAGTTAGCTCAGGATGCTATTACGGAGCTTTTCACTTGTCCGATCTGCGCTGATTTTATATATCGAAGGTATCTTCAGTGCGAGAATGCACATGCTCTCTGCCTGCAGTGCATCGGACGCCCTGCCGGTTTACACTTTTCGGCTGCACCGAAGTTCTGTCGGCGAGTGACTGGCATCCTCACCCCAAAGGCTGCTTTTTCTGTCCCCCTACAACATCCGAGGACGGACAGCGTCCTGCTGGCCAGGAGGATGACCCTTTTACCGGCCCCGAGGATTCAGAGAGCGAGGATGATCCTGTGGCAGATACCCCCGATGTTATGAATGATGCGTCTGCCTTTGATACAGAGTTGGCGGAGGTTGCGGCCGCCTTAACTATTTCCGAAAACGATGCCAGGCGCGAAGAATGGACTATGGTTTAATGTACGTAGAATACTCATGACCATGTATTTGGTCCATCTGTTTCGTCTTTTGTTTTCCTTACAATATATGATCTTGTTATCTATTAAATGCTCTGTATTTATTTGTTTCCTTCATTCCATTTCCAAATCCTTATTCCTTCATATTCATGTCTTTCTATTTATTATATTATTATTATTTGCATTGTTATCTAAACCAGAACGACGAAAAAAATATATTATCTGCGAAACATCACTTAAAATTTTGGGAAAAAGAACAAAATATAAGAGGAAAAAAAGTTTTATATGCTTGAAATATCATTCAAAAAATATATTTTTTTGAAGTTAAAAAAAAATCTCTTTTAAAGACAAACCAATTATTTATTTTGATCAATTATTCATTTTGATAGTTTGGATCTTCTACTACTAGTTTATTTAAAGAGAATGTAGACATTTTTAGAATATTTACAATGCTACTATGTTTTAATATGAATGATTCGTTTTCTTCGCAATTTGATTTCTTTTATATTTCTATTTTTGTAATATTTATGCGGAACACAAATATTTCTTTTATTGCAGGAGGCACTATTAATCTGTTTTTACATATATGTCATTATATATGCAAACATATAAATATGTGTATTCATCATCATCGTCCGAGGGCAGCGGCCAAAAAAAGTGAAATAAAGATATATATAATAATTTTTATTTTAGTTATCTATATTACCGACGCGGGCTGTTGCAACGCCGTTACCCTAAGCGGGTCCTGCGCGTAATCGTACAGAGCGGACAGGTGGGTGTCTATCACCACTACACAGCGCGTCCTCAGGTTGCGGATAGAGGAACGACCCCTGAGAAAAAGGTTAGCTGCGAATAAATGGAATAAGCGGTCGCGGACAGCCGATAGGCCCAGGCGTGGGTGTGATGAGCCCGCACTGGCGAACGCATTGATCTATAAACACTACGCAAGCACCACAACAACTACAAACAATATACACAATTTCCTATCTTACTTTCTTCTTCTACCTTACTCTGTAATCTATCTCTTTGACCACACATTTCATACAAAAAATGGGCCAAAAATCCTGCTGTCCGGGAGGATGCGGAAGCGATGACAACTGCCCTGAGAGGGGATGTGTAGAATGATTTGCCACCTGGTCTTACACGACAACAAAGCCAGCGAAGGCGCGCTGCCTTGCAGGGGGGCGTTAGGATATGAGAATGAAACCGAGTGTGTCTGACGACGAGTTGACTATGTCCTCGCCAAAGTCGGAAAGCTGTCATACTTAGTTCTAGGGAGGTATGAGGGTTATCACCCCTAGACGGATGGACTCACCTGCGATCGGAACAGGATCCAAAACACGCGGGTTTAACTTACTATCATGGCTCAAAGAAAACAAAACCAAACCAAAACCAAAAGGAACTTAAGGGTGGGAACCTGGAATGTACGCAGTCTACACAGCGCGGGCGCGTTCCGGGAAATCATAAATGAAACTAAGAGGTACAATTTAGATTTGGTAGCAACACAAGAAATCCGATGGAAAGATAACGCGATGCTAGGATCCGGTAACTTCACCTTTTTATACGGGGGCGCGAGCGGGCATTCCCTAGGCGCCGGATTTCTTGTTAACAAAAGCATCATACATTCCGTTAAAAGTTGCAATTTCTTGAATAACCGACTCTCGTATATCATCATCGAAGGAGCGTGGTATAATTACGTGGTTATTAACGTCCACTGTCCTACGGAGGACAAAGAGGAAGAAGTGAAAGATCTTCATTACGAAACTTTAGAGCAATTAATCGATCAATTCGCGTCTTACGACACCAAAATAGTAGTGGGGGATTTCAATGCTAAAATAGGGAGAGAGGAAATATTGAGGCCCACTATAGGCAAAGAAAGTCTGCACGAAACCAGCAACGATAACGGTATTAGGGTCATAAATTTCGCAGCCGCAAAAGATCATATAATCAAGACCATGTGCTTCAAGCACAAGGATATATACAAGGCAACGTGGACATCGCCGGACGGGGCCACGCACAATCAAATCGATCATTTTCTTATTGATAAGAGTCACCACACCAATGTACTCGACGTAAGGATCTATAGGGGGGCGGATTGCGCCTCGGATCATTATCTAGTAGTGGCCAAATTAACAGCCAGATTAGTAGCGGGTCAAAATAGTAAGCGAGCGAACGAAGTAGAAACCTTTGATATTGGAAAACTACGAAGCGGGGTAGAGCGAATTCGAACAGGTTATGGGGGGCTATCGAAAAAACTGTAAAAGGGGCCGCGAACAAGGTACTGGGTAAGAAAAAAAGGCCGAAGAACAAACCATGGTTTGACGAAGAGTGCGAACTCTGGTTTGAAAGGCGCAAGAAGGCTAAATTAGATAGCGTACACAATGATAGCGGTAGGGCCGTAGAAGAATACCATGAAATAAGAAAGCAAGTGGGTGTGATTTACATAAACAAGAAGCGCGAGTATCAGAAAAATGAAATTAGAAAAATAGAAACTAATAGTAAGGAAAATAATCCACGCGAGATGTACAAAGGAATAAACGCTATTAGGAAGGGTTTTCAGAGTAGATCGCAGTTAATGAAAGATAAGGACAGGAACCTCGTGTCAAGCGAAAATGAACTATTGAAATTATGGAAAGACTATTTCGATAAGTTATTAAACGTGCATGAAAACACCGAGGAAATGTGAGACAAAATCCACACTGCTGAACTCCATATGGACGAACCGACCTACAAAGAAGTAGAGGCCGCGATCAAAAAGCTAAGAAACAATAAGGCCGCAGGAAATGATTCTATACCAGCTGAACTACTTAAATATGGGGACACCGCGCTTATATATAAATTTTTTATCTAGTATGTGCTATTTGGAGAAATGAAATAATACCAGAAAATTGGAAAGAATCCATCATCATACCGATCTTTAAAATGGGACATAAAACAGACTGCAATAACTACCGGGGAATCTCACTTTTAACTACTTGCTACAAAGTTCTGTCAAACGTAATGCAGGCCAGACTCACACCATTCGCGGAAGATATAATAGGAGATTATCAGTGTGGATTCCGGCGCAACAGGTCGACAAGCGATCAAATGTTTACCATAAGACAATTATTAGAGAAAAAGTGAGAATATTGCGAAACTATACACCGGCTATTTGTGGATTTTAAGAAAGCGTACCACTCTGTCAAACGAAGCAAAATATATCAAATCCTAGTGCTCTAAATATGTCTGAACGGAAGCACTGGAAAGGTTAGAGTAAGCGGTAATGTATCCGAATCGTTCATGATACGCGACGGTTTGAAGCTAGGTGACGGGCTTTCAACGATACTCTTTAACTTGACGCTAGAGTATGTTGATAGAAAAATGCAGGCTAGCGAGCTAGGCGCAACACTCAACGGAACAACGCAGATTTTAGGCTATGCGGATGACTTGAATATAGTGGGAGATAATGGTGAAATGGTGGCGAGAAACGCGGAAATCCTTATAAATGCGATTAAAGACACGGGGTTAGAAGTGAGCGAATCGAAAACGAAATATATGATCATGGAGAAACTGGGCATTCGTGAAGGAGAGGGGGATCTCAGAGTCGGAAATTTCACTTTTGAAAAGGTTAGCGAATTCAGATATTTAGGTACAATTGTAAATGATCGAAACGAAATTAAAGCCGAGATTAATAAGAGACTTCATTCGGGTAATGCCTGCTTCTACGCAGTGAATAGATTACTTAAGTCAAAGCTACTGTCGAAAAATGTCAAAATAAGGATATATAGGACTATAATAATGCCGATAATCTTGTACGGGTGCGAAACCTGGGCGCTCACTAAAGCGGAAGAAAATCGTTTTAGAGTATTTGAAAATAAGGTTCTGCGGGAAATATACGGGCCAAAGAAAGATGAGGAAACTGGGGAGTGGAGGAAACTGCACAATGACGAGATACATAATTTGTACGCGTCACCAAATATTAACAGAATAATAAAATCACGGAGACTAAGATGGGCAGGGCACGTGGCAAGAATGAGCGATGATCGTACGGCAACGCGCATAATGAAAGGAAAACCGAAATACGCAGATGGGAGGATAACGTAAAAGCAGACGTAACTGAAATTGGGCGGGAGGGCACGAAATGGATAGGGTTGGCACAAAATAGGGAAACGTGGAAGGCTTGCGTAGATGAAGCGATAAACTTTTGAGTTCGAAATGCCACTTAAAAAAAAAAAAAATATTACCGACGCGGGATCAGTTAATGGTAATTTCAATTTAATACACACTTCGAAATTCTTACGTTATATTCCGACATACTTCTAGGTTTTCAGTCCCTGCTTCATTGATATGTCTGTACGGTCATGATTGCGTTAATGTACTACAATTCCTGTCATTTATATGTTCCTTATATTGCTGTTATACTTTGGCCTCAACTGATTCTTATTTATAGCGTTATAGTTTCGTCATGTGGGTTTACCTGTTCTACCGCCCTTTTTAATTTATTAAAGTGTACTGTTTTAATATCATCTCCCATTTTTATTGTAACGTTATGATGTTTGTTGTCTACCTTAATAATTTCGTAGCACCCTAGGTATTCGTCGTCAAATTTACCCTTCTAGGATTCCTTGATTAGATATACTACGAGGGTAGTTCAATAAGTCTTTAGAATAAAGTATAAAAACAATTTTTTTTGGGTAATTTTTTTTTTATTTTTCAACATAATCTCCTTGGAGCTCTATACACTTGGTCAATCGCTTTTTAAGTTTTTTTAATCCTTCAGAAAAGTGCGTTTTCGGAAGTTCCTCAAAATAAGCACTTACAGAGGCAATGACGTCTTCGTTGTCCGTAAATCTCTGTCCACCGAGCCATTTTTTCAAGTTTGGAAATAAGAAAAAGTCACTGGGGGCTAAATCTGGTGAATACGGTGGGTGTTCGACCAATTCGAATTTTAGTTCTTCAATTTTAGCCATTGAAACGAAGCATGTGTGAACTCGGGCGTTGTCGTGATGAAAGAGAATTTTTTTTCTCGCCAAATGTGGTCGTTTTTTTTTAATTTCTTCTTTCAGCTGCTCTAATAATGATGCATAATACTCACCAGTAATTGTTTTACCCTTTTCCAAGTAGTCAATAAGTATAATTCCACGTGCATCCCAAAAAACTGTAGCAATAACCTTACCAGCTGACTTTACGGTCTTTGCCTTCTTTGGAGCTGGTTCGCCTGTGGAAATCCACTGTTTGGATTGTTCCTTTGTCTCAGGAGTCTAGTGGTGTATCCATGTTTCATCCACAGTCACAAATCGATGAAAAAATTCCTCAGGATTCCGACTTATGCGCGCCAAAAGAGCCTCAGAGGCGACCACTCTATTGCGTTTATTCTCAGCTGAGAGCAAACGCGGCACCCATCTTGCCGATAGCTTTTTCATGCCTAATTTTTCATGTAGAATTGAAACAACTGCACCTATAGATATCCTTGTGGCCTCAGCTAACTCACGCACTTTTAATCTTCTATCCTTCAACACCATATCGTGGATTTTATTGATGATTTCGGGAGTAGTTGCTTCTACGGGCCTTCCTGAACGTGGTTCGTCACTTATTGATGTACGACCACGCTTAAATTCATTTACCCAGTTATAAACCGTTGCTAAGGCAGGGGCAGATGTGCCATGAACTGAGTCCAATTCATTTTTTATCTCATATGGAGTTAAACCCTTTAAATGAAAATGTTTAATTACCGCTCTGAACTCGTTTTTTTCCACTTTTCTTAACAAGCAATTTTTTTTTTTCAATTGGTTATAAAAACACGTAAACTCAGAAGATGTGGACTGTGACTGCACCATATATCTAGTCGGGAGTGGTGCTGACTGAAAACAGATGATTTGGAGCGATTCGCGCGCCATCTGTTGGTCATTCTAAAGACTTATTGAACTACCCTCGTATCTCGCCCTCACAAAAGTGTTGCACGTTTAATTTCCGGTCGTAATAGTGCTTCGATTGGTATTTAGATTGCACTAAATTCATTGCTGCTAATGTTTGCAATTGACTCAAATTTTCGGCAAGGTCCGCTAGGTAGTCGTCGTAGGTAGTTAATTAGTCTCTAAGCGGAAAACTAGATGGAGTACGAGCACGTGTTCCAAATACAAGCTCATGAGGTGTATATCCCGAACTGTCACGGATAAGTTGTGTTGTATGCTTGTTGGACTAGAGCTGCATTCTTTCGATGCTTCCGTTTGGTTGGGGATAGTAAGCAGTAGTGTTATATTTCTTGATTTCAAACATACACGCGAATTCTTCTAAGGTGTGACTTAAAAAATTTGTAGCTTGATCCGTTAAACTGGCAGCGGGTGATACTTCTTTAGCGGTGGCTTGGTGGAGCGGAATAAAAATAATATATTTCGTAAGGGCATCTTGCATCGTGAGGATGTATCGTCGGGGTCTAAGGGACCATAAAAATCCATTGAGATTTTATCAAAGGGCCGCGATGGCGTATCCGTTAAAAGCATCGGTAATCTTGTTTTTACACGCACTATTTTTCTGGATTGACAAGTTAAGCATCCATTTACAAACTGTCTGACGTCCGCCTGCATGTGTTTTCAATAATAGTATTGTGACAGGCGAGCGTAGGTTTTGTTTATGCGCTTGTGCTCCCCAATGAATGACTCATCATATTTCTTAATTATACGAAATCTGTCTTCTATTTTGGGTATTGGAAGATTTTTTAGAAAGCATACTATTATTAGCGACCTTCCTTTAAATAGCCGGTTGCATTGTTCAATAAAATATGTCCAGCTAGTAAGTGACAACATGTTTAGGTCACGTATAATGCCAAATGAGTTAATGCTAAATTTCTTCAGAATGCTTCGTAATGTCTTGATGCACTTGTTGACGTCTGGCCGTAATGCTCTGTCATCAATGTTTTGTTTTATCACTACACCGAACATTTTGAAATTCATGCAATAAGTGACTAGTATTTCTCTCACTGAACGGTTGTTACTATCTAACTCTTCTAAGTGTATGTATTCACGTTGTAATAGTGCATCTATTATTTCTGATTCAAGATACATATCTACTGATAGCAAAGATACAAGGTTTTCATGATATGCAAAGGGGTGTGTATTCATCACCTTCACTTGCGTGAAGGGTGGTATTAAATTTTGATCCAATGATAACCAAGGTGGTTTTCTATAAGACGGTCGAGCGTCGGCTACTAGGTAGCAGTTGAGAGCTGCAGCTTGCTCTGTATTACCTACTTCAGGTATTGTATCGGTTGCGGAGGCGGGTTCTTCTCGTACGGTAAATGTTTCGTCCACGGAACGTTGACTGTAGGGCATGTAAGGCGTAAAATGAGTAAATGCATCCGAAAGGTGTAGGTGTATATATGGAAGATTTCTAGCTACCTCAAAATGAGCGTAAATTGTTGTTCCATTAGTAAGCGGATAATGCACACAAAGGTTAATGTTGTATGTTCTTGTAAATACGTATATACAATCCACGTTTGTATATTTGTTTTCTGAAGACAGTACCGTTTCAACCTCCTGTGGGTTACCGCAGTTTCTCAAGGCTGGTGACCGTATAAGGTGCCGCATTAGGTATAGCACGTGCCCTTCCATACCGCAGATTTTCATTACCGAATGAAAGAAACAGTTTCCAGGTGGATCATCTGGAATATCTGTATCATGTATTAAACGAGCGTGTGGTTCGGCTCAGCTTTCTCGTTGTTCGTATACTGAAAAGGGTACGGCTAAAGCGTCGAGGATGAGTGGGTCGATTTCGTTAGTAATGTTCTCTCCTTCAGGTTCAGAAATGGGTAGTGACTCTTCTAACTCTACTTCTCTTGGAATGGTTCCGAAAGAGTTACTAAGGTGTTTAGATGCGGATATCTCTGGGTTTTGTGAGGAATTATTCGGTTTCTTGGATGTGCCGGCGGTTGTGTCAGTCTCTTGAATATTTATTTGTAAGCTGGACTTGCCTTATATATTTCATTCCTTCGCGTTCACTATGAGCCTTGTATTTAGCTTATCCCCTTCACCTTTTGAGGTTCCCTTCTTTTGGGGTGACGGATTCGAATTCTCCTGCCCTTGAGAGAAACAAAACGTGAACATATCGGGGGATATATTTATTATAGTATGTTCTCTTTCATCCTTAGAGGCGAGAGTAGTTGATGATGTATTCGATGTATCTGGATGGTATAGTGTCCCTACACTTCCTGTTGCCTTACTAGAAGTTGTGCTGTCAATGAAAGTGTCCGTTTCCTTATAATTGGTGGGGTTAGCGTTTCGTCGGCCAGGTAAGGGGCTCTTTTGAACGGCTGCCCTTTTTAAGTCATCTGGAAGTTCGTGTATTAATGCAGATGCTTCGGATAGACGGTTTTTATATGTTCTCTTAGCCTTCTCTTCGATATTTCCGCTTCCTTCGGGTTCGCACTCATTCTTGGCGATCGCCTCTACTGCGGAAACTTGATCAATGCCGTCGAACTATTCTGTCGGGTGAGCAGGTATTCCCTTGTCTGTTTCTTCGGCAATTGTCCCTTTCGTCATAAATATGCGTCCAGGTGGATTATTCTCGACAGAATTATCCGCCTTTTCCTGCTGCGCCGCAAGTTCATATAATTTGATTCGTGGTAGTTCTGGGTTTTCTTCCCCTTCTTCCAATACAGGCTTGCGTGATAAGCCATCCGCATTAGTGTTACTCTTTCCGGAGCGGTATACAACATCGAATTCATATCCTCTTAACTGGGCCTTAAGGCGGTTAAATCGCAGGTGTGCCTTTTTAGTTACGTGAAAATGCTTTAAGGGCTCGTGATCAGTTACGAGTATGAATCTTTTACCATAGAGAAAGGGTCTAAATTGGTATTTTGCGAAAACGACGGCGAGAAGCTCTTGGTCGTTAGTGGGGTTGCGTAACTCTGATTCTCTCATACACCGTGAAGCATAGGCGCAGGGCTCGTCCTTCCCTATCTCCCCTTGACTTAAAATGGCCCGAAGGGCGTAATCTGATGCATCCGTGTTTACTACGAAGGGCTGAGTTAGGTCGGGAGCGTGCATCACCGATTCTGAGCATAATCACTTGCGCAGAGTCTCAAAAGCTTCCTGTTGCTCCTTGCTCCACTTAAATGCGATATGTCGGCGTAATAGATCGGATAAGGGTCTAGCTATATTCGCAAACCCTTTTACAAATCGTCGGTAGTATGATGCAAGGCCTAGAAATTGTTTAACCTTTTTCGCGGTTGTTGGTACAGGATAGTGCTCAACGGCCTTCATTTTCTTAGGGTCCGGTTTAATATTTCCTCCTCCTGTAATGTGACCCAAGATGATGGCTTCCCTTCGTAGAAACTGGCATTTCGTGGGTTCTATCGTTAGGTTGGCTTCATCGAGTCGTTTCGTAGGGCGTCTGAATCTTTTCCCATGTTCTTCTAAGTTGCTAGCGAACACGATTATGTAGTCTAGGAAAACATAGAGCTCATACCTCAACATCAACCTTGCGAGTTCATTTTTTAAACCCATAGCTAAGCGCTTAAATTCGTACGCGCCAAATGGACCGGAAAATGCAGTTTTGGGTGCTGATTCAGGATCCATAGGGATCTGATGGAACCCCGCCTTAAAATCGATGGCCGTAATGTAGTTGGCTGACGCGACACTGTCAATTACATCTGAAGTCAATGGTAGTAAAACAGCCTCTGTAATCTCGTTTAATTGTGAGAAGTCGGTAACCAGACGCCATCTCTTATTACCGTTGGCGTGGGGCTTTTTGGGACCACCCACATTGGAGAACAATATGGCGACGTAGAGGGCTGTATAATCCCTGCTTCTAACATTTCAGCTATTTGCCTTTGCATTTTCTCTTTAATTACAGAAGTTTGGCGATATTGTTTTACGCGAATCGGTTTTGCGGACGTCGTAACTATCTTGTGTGTAATGCGCGTTGTTGTTTTCAGCTTTTCCCCGGGCAGTCCATATAAATGTGGCATTTCACGAATAAGTTCACGGACATGATCCCTTTCTTCCTCTTGAAGGCCGTTCAAATCAATCAATTCTAATACGTGGGTGGCCCTAGCTTGGGTGGCTTGATTCTCGTTATTTCCGCCACTAAATAACCTAAATATTTCAGTTGGGTCGCCGGGGTTGTCATCGGTATCTGTGGCGTCGCTATCAAAGTATTCGTCTTTATGGTTCATAATTTCACAGGGTTGGAATTCTACCTCTGGGGTAGTAATTTCGATAGGCTCATCACTAGAATTAATGTATATCGCATACGCCTTACCGTTGTGGTTCTCGGCTACAAAATTCCCGAATAATACATCGGATCCCATATCCTGCAAGGGCACGAACCCGACTCGTGTGTCATCGTTTATCACACGGGCATAAATAACCTGCCGCGGAGGAATCACAAAAACTGCACTTTTTATGAAAGGGATTGAAAAATCCTGAAATTCTACTCTTTGCCGTTCTAGACTAACAGTGCCCTTAAGTTCTGTAAGGGTTTACCATCCAATAATAGCATCTTCTTCGATTGGGAAATCATCTCCTACAATGTGCGCCTCGCACAGTAACCCATTGATCATTATATGTATGCGAGCTAGGGTATAACATTCACCGGAGGTGACTCCGCGTATTCTTAGTTTGTGACCTTTGTCTAACAAGCTGTCCGGGGTGATAGCCTTGTTCTAATTATCGTTATTTCTGAACCTGTGTCCGTGTAAAATCTCGCCCACGCTGATCTAAAGTTTTCGCTGTTTAACTCGATTATTGGCGGTCTACTTCCTGAGGAGATGAGTCGGATCTGGACTGTACGTATGTGTTCGTGGGGTTCGAAATGGGGAGTCGTTCGCTCGACACCGCTTGTTGTCATAATAAGTGCTGCTTTGGTTCTGGTTATTCTGTTGACGATAATTACCGCGTCCGCGATCATTATGATTACTGCGATAATCATTACTTCTTTGGTTGTTATTACGATTGTACGTTCCGTGGTCCCGACTATCGTTCCGTCGATAATCATCGCGATTTCGATCATTCTTTCGTCGGTGAATGGTTGCACATTATCCATCACCAGCATTGGATCATCCGATAGATTGTCGGGAGAATGTACGTCTGGCGTGGTAGAAATAAACTTACACGTGGTCGACGGAACTTGCGTTGTAGATGTATACTGTTGCCGAGCGCTCGATTTATTTTCGAACTTTACAGCCGTGGCTATATCCTCTCGCAAGGTAAGGGGTTTTTCAGATCGTACTTGATGCTGGAGGTCCCCTAATAATCCCAAAAGGAATTGATCGAGGACCTCACTATCTGCCTTCTCCTTGAAAACGAGTCGGACTCCCGGAGTGAGATCGTTCATGTCACAAATATTTAGTAAGCGGTTATGGAGAATCTGCATGTTTAGACCTAAATCGCCGGCGCTCTCCCTTGGTTTTTGTCTGATCGTTTTTATTTTAATTAAAACTTTATCGGCGCTACCTTCTCCGCTGTATTGGATCGCGAGGTCGTCAAGTAAACGTTTTAGAGTATCGTACTGTATTATCCGCGACGCGTATCCCTCCGCGGCACGCCCGCGGAGTTTTGAGGTAAGTGCATTAAGGACCCAGCGTTCCGAACGAAGACCGAATTTATCGATTACATCATTGCATGCTTTTCGGAAGGCTGCCAGCATATCGGGGTTACCGTCAACGGTTGGAATAAGATTTATGGCTTGTTGCAAGGAAAATTTCCACATATTGTCATTTGACGATCCCCGGGAATGAAAGAGACCTGATTCCGCGGGCGCTTCCCATGTAGGGTAAGGCTGAGGGGTTTCTAGAGGTGGCTTACTAGAGGGTTGTCGTGCGTTCGAGTTATTAAGAGGGTTTCCGCTTCTCCCTTCAGTTCCTATCTGCTGGAAAATAGGATGAGGATTAGGTCTGGCGGCTGGCTGCGTATTATTGTAGATCGTTGTGGTCTTGTGTCTAACTCCTCCACTAAACATGTCGATGTAATTAGGTCCTGCGTCGCGTGTAATTGTTTCGCTCTTGGCTATATTTGGGTGACCTATCGGTTGACCATTTGCATATATAGCGCTCGCTCTTAGATCGTAGTATGACATCTGTGAATTATATATATCCCAGGGGAAAGAAAAGGGAGAGAATGCTGGTGGGTGCATTATTGGCGTGGAATGAGCATAACCGCCGCCAAGAGATGCCGCGTTACCTTCGCCAGAGTAATATATAGGTCCCGTTATAGGTTTCGCGTAATACGGCGGTGTTCGGAAGGGATTCACATATACGTGCGGAGTGGGCTTAGTCGTCATGTCAGTAAAAGGATTAGTTCCTTTTCTTATAGGATCGGTTGGGGTTCTTTAAAACGTGGCACCTTCTTTGCCATTAGGGTAGATGGCGTTATTCCTATGTGAGGTATTCCCTATAGCGCCTAGTGCTCTTTCCGGCGCTAATGCTTCAGTTCCCGGCGTTGAGTACATATGCTCGCGCCTTAATTGTGTGATAGCGTCGCTACGAAGGGCGGAATCTCCCTGAGTGCGCGGCGTTCCAACCGGCACACCAATTAAGTACATATGCTCGCGCCTTGCTTGAAAATAGCGTCGCCTCGAAGAGCTAAATCGTCCTGAGTGCACAACGATCCTCTCGCATCCTGAAATGACGTCGTTCCGAAGACATAGGTCTCCCTAAGCGCGCATTGCTCTTTCCGGCGTAAGAGCTGCAACGTTCGTTGCGCCCGAGCAAGCCTGAGCGTCACCTGGCGTCGAGTATGGGTACTCGAGCCCTGATCGTATATGGGCGTCACTTCGAAGGGATAGGTTTCCCTGAGCGTGTGTCACTTCCTCTGGTGCAAGGGCTGCAACGTTCGTTGCGCCTGAGTAAGCCTGAGCGTTACCCGGCGTCGAGTATGGGTACTCGCGCCCTGATCTATATGGGCGTCACTTCGAAGGCATAGATTTCGCTGAGCGCGTGTCGCTTCTTCCGGCGGAAGGGCTGCAACGTTCGTTGCGCCCGAGCAAGCTTAGGCGTTACCCGGCGGTTAACAACACCAAAAAGCCGAGTCGGCGTCCTTGGTGAGCTCGAGCTCGTCGTGGAGTCGAGGAATGTAGAGTCAGCGATTCTGAGGAACTGCGACGCAGTTGGGTTGTTGCTAGGTGGTCGAAAAGTTCTAGTGCTAGGCTAATGTAATATGCCTGATATGTGCGACATGTGATACACACTCTTTCAATATTTTCGAACAATACAAATCTAAAAAGTCAAATCTGTTAAAATTATTAAGTATCTTTCAAATTTCAATACTACAATGTTTTCAAACAATGCGAGTCTAAAAATTTCAAACTAACAAATTAGTGAATATCTATCAAATTTCAAATATTACAGTTTAAAGTGTAAATACTAAAATATTTAACACACTCTTTCAATATTTTCAAACAATAGAAATTTAAAAAGTCCAAATTGTTAAAATTAGTAAATATCTTTCAAATTTCAAATACTACAATATTTTAAAGTGAAAATGCTAAAATATTTAACACACTCTTTCAACGTTTTCAAACAATGCGAGTCTAAAAATTTAAAACTATCAAATTAGTAAATATTTTTGAAATTTCAAATACTACAATTGTTAAAGTGTAAACACTAAGATATTTATCATGCTCTTTCAATATTTTAAAGCAATACAAGTAAAAAAAATATTACATAAAATTCGTTATTAGTGGGGCGATGTGTATATGTATTTTTCCCGGAGGGGTCCCGTAATTTCACTAGATCTAAAAAAGTTACAGGTGCAGCAAGACCGACTTAACCAACCTCCGCTTCCACGGAAACATATGAGCTGACGAGATTACGGCCGGTGAGAAAAGTGCTCCACGGTTACGCTATGTATCCACGGAGGAGCTCGGATTTGTGCCAAGAAGTGCAGTCGCGATAAGCTACGAGACAGTGTCCAGGAATGCGCTAACATAAGCTCAACAACAGCAGTGAGGCTGCAAAGGAGAGGCCGCAAGAGTCTTCCCCGCCCCAGAGAGACAGTGTCCAGGAATGCGCTGATACCAGCTCCTCAGTTGCAGCGAGGCTGTGTTAAGTTTTTGAATTTTAACTTTAAATCCATTTATTTTCATGTGTTCCATTAAAAAAAAAAAATAAATGTAAAATAGAACACAAATGTATCCAGTTTGCATCGCCGTGGCGTCAACGTACGATTCACGAATGTGTCACGTACGTAAGCGAGCGTCCGTGCCGCTGAACACAGATGTCCTGTATCCAGCGGATAGCAAACCTGCGATGCTGACGCTGCGCGATCTTCTTCGTGCACCGACTTTGCGGTGCACTGCGAGCGCATCTCTCGCTAGTTCGGCCTGAGCTGAGGAGCAACACACACCTCTCTCTCTATAATACAACAATAATCGAATTGTCCAGAACTCCTCGCCTTGTGCTTTCTTTCTTCACCACTCCAACCACCGAGGAACCACGGAGCTGAATTGCTCCGTGTAAATAACGTGAACTACGATCTCTACACACCCACGCACGGCAACTATCCTGTCCGTAACACTGTCGAGGTTCGATTTCCGGTGAAAATTTTCGAGAAGTTTCTTCCTCGAGTTTTTCGTCTGGAAAAGATCTCCGACTACGCATTGTGCTTTGGAGCAGGACGAATGCCCATATAACCTCCTCAAAAGTGTCCGAGACGCCAGTAAGCAGGTGATGGGTTTCGCTCTACCGACATCGCACAACATAACAAACAAGTATATAAAATACAAATGTAAAATACAAAATCATATATGACATAACATATTTTATATATATATATATCATAAATAAAATAATGATATATAAAAATCATATATATAATAATTTATTTTTTTACATACTTTATAATATGTCATATATATCATTGTGACATATCAGTGTCTCAAAAAAGAGGGGATACATGGCCACTAAATACAAAGAAAGAAAGAATTAAACAAATATATTATTTCTAAAATACAAGAATAATTTACCTTATTGATTTCAGAATATCGTAAAATATCACGAAATAAAGAAATTATTGTAAAACAAAAACGGATCGATGAATCTTAAAATTTCTTTTTAATTCGGAATCTTCATTAACAATAAAAAAAGAGATATAAACAATAAAAAAGATTTAAAAAAAAACATAACCTCAAATAACTCGGAATATAAAGGTCGATATAATCTGACCTTCTAACAGTCTCAAGAGATAGTAAAAAGCTACCTTTCTGGAAATTTTCAGAAGGAATAATGACTTTTTACTTAAGTTATCGCCAAAAAAACGATATTTCTTACAAAATGATTTTTTTTTCTCGAAAAAGAAAAGTATAAAGGCCTAAAAATTTTACAAAATGCTTTTATCCATATTCCTTAGCACCTCGAATTTTTCAAAAATTTTCCTTGTTACATTTCGCAGATATCACCTTCTAAATAAAACACGACGTTGTCATGGTATAACCTTAAAAAGATAACAGCTTATTTTAAATATCGGATCCGAAAAGATAGGTAATCTTATACTCATACGAATGAAATAAAAATGAATTAATGATATTATTTCAAACATACCAAAAATTCAAAATACCAAAACTCAAAAATTGATAAACCGCTAAAGACAAAAAACATTGAAAGACAATACAAATTCTTTTACAGCTCCCTTCCTTTAAAAAAAAATCATTCAGCTCTGAAACATTAATATTGACGGTGAATGTTCAGAGTTATCTTCACACACACACACACACACACACACACACACACACACACACAGACTTTTTCTAAAAATAGCGTTTTATTACTCCTAATGGTAAAAGTAGATATACGGGAATCATATGTTCCTTTTGTCCCGCTTTTGAGGTCAATAAAGTGGCCATTACTGCTGAGTCGGAAATAAATTATTAATTACATGTCTTATTTTATATAAATAATGCTATAAAACTCTGTTTTTTTCCTTTTGTTTTGATGATACGTAAATATTTCACAGAAAGCTCATAATTGTTTAAGCGATCTTGAGGATGCTGTTAAGAAAGCAAAGGCTTTTAAAAGTAAAGTAGTACATGATTTTTAAGGAAATAAGTCAAATAAGCAAACCACTATTGACCAATGGAATAGTGAAGTAAAAATTGTCACTCAAAAAATGTTGGATGAAAAAGTGATGAAGTTTGTAATTGAAGAAGGAGCATCCAAGAGTATTGTAGAAAATCTGCTTTTTAAGAGCTAGCTCTTTTAGGTTTATCTAACAAATTATCTGTCATGACTCGGAAGACTTTAAATGTAAATATCGACAAGACTTATACAAAAATGATTAATAATCTTCAAGAAGAGTTTTCAAAACAATAATATCTAGCAGATACTGCTGATTTATGGAGTAAAGGGAAAAGGTCTGATTACAATATTTAAATGACTTTCTTTAATTATGTTAACAATATTTTAAAAACTTTTTACTTATGATAGTTCTCTGGTGAAAAAAAGCTTCTAGTTAAATTTGAAAAATATGGTACTTGTATCGTAGTTATTATTGTGAATATAAGCCATGAGGTTATTTGCCAACGTTTAATTATTTTTACCTTATGTTTGTGGATCTGGTTAAAATTTTTTCACATAGTTATTTAATGGACATAAAAAAAAATGTCTTTTATATTACCCTAAAGTGTATCATCAATTTATGAATTTAAAAAAAAAAGTAAGACATTATATATGATAAATTTGTTTCAAAAATAGTACTTTTTTATATTATAACTCTTTTAAGTAAATTAAACTAAATGCACATTTTTGTGTAGTAGCACTAAAGAATATTCCCTGAAAATTTCATTCAAATTCATAAATATGGATTGGACCAGGATGAATTTAAATATTAACAAAATAATAGATAGTTAATACATTTGAATAGTAATAATATTTTTCGTCTAAAAGTAAGTTATATTACGGACTATTATTAACATCCTAAAAAATAAAAATTTAAACATAAATATGAATAAATTAACATTAAATTATCAAAAACTTTTAAATTAAATCATCTTGTTTTTACTTCTGAAGCATCAAATGATGATAAAAGTTTTTTTGGAGTTACGTGAAGGATTAAACTAATTGTTTATATGCTAAAAAAAATTTAATTTTTTTAGTAGAAACTGAAAAATTATCAGAGAGCCACCTTAAATATAATATGAAAATTATTTTAAAAAGTATTGCATAGTTATTAACTGTTCATTCTATATAATCAAAATGCATAATTATATGTATTACTCATTCTATAATACAACTAAAATCACTTCGGCAATTCCAGGAGCTATTTAAGAATGACAGTGCACTTGATAAACCGAGAGACAATGAAACAAGAATCAGCAGCACTAGCATGCAGAAGGATGACTGGCAGACATACAATTGATGTGATAGCCAAAGAAATAAATAATATTATATTAGAATTTCATATACAGAATAAAGCCTACGGTATTGTGGCACCCTCGTATTTGTCGCCTCACGAAGAGCGACCGCCTTTACCGACAGGGGGGCGGCAGCACCATCCAAAGAAGCAGCGTCTAGAGCCGCGAGCGCTATACTAGCGTCGCGAATCGCGCTGTCTCCTCCCAGTTCCGGCCTAGCAGCACACGAGGGCACTCGCACGCATCGCGCTCTCTCACGCCATAGCTTTGACGTCGCTGTACAGCCGCTCGCGCTTTCAGGCTCTGTCTGCCTCAGCGCATTCTTGTACATAGTGTAAATTTGGTGAAAATAATATCAGCTGCTATTATAAAAGTGTGTTCACCCTTTTTTGTCCTGCCTTCTCTCGTCTTCCTACTCCTCGGCCAACACTACTGCACCGGCTAGAGCGGCACCCCGCTCTAGCATAATTGAGGGAGACATTTCCACGCAGACCCTCACAGTATTACCACTGACAATGGTTCTAACTTTGTCAAAGCTGTTAAGGTTTTTAGGTAAGAGAATATTTTGTAAATAAATATGACCAAATTTTTATTTATTAGATTTCTAATAAAAAGTTTAATATTATTGTTTTTTTTTTTATTTCACGACTGTACCCCGACGTTAAATGTCTGGTAGAATTTTTATTAATTGCTGCAGCTTGATTTGATCGAATGCTCGTTCTCGCTAACCTCTTTGGAGGATTTAAAAATAATTTTAAAAAATTTAGCCAGATATTCTAAACGTTGAGTGTACTTATTAGAATTACCGTGAAAATCGTAGTAGATGAGGGGCGTCTTCCGTCTTAACTTTACGAAAAGTATTGATGAATGGTAAAAAAGATGACGTTCACCGTAAAATTTTATAAGCTTTATGGAAAAAATTATGAATTCAGAAAAAGTTGGCCGTTTATCTAAACAACTTCTTTCTTCACTTCGTGACGTATAATGCCAAATCATAAACAAACGTATAGAGCTTTGCAAGAAAGGCTTTGACGAAGATTGTTTGTATATAAATATTATATTTTTGATAGAATAATGCAAAATAATGAAATACATACATTATTTAAAATTTATTAAAAATTAAATTTAAATTACTAAAATAACTTTATTATATCATCATGTAATGGCTCCTTTAGCCAATGCGTTAGATATTCTACAAGGAGAAGATGAGATGTACATGAGATATTTACTACCAGTTATCGACACACTGCCCCTAATGTTTCGAGTAATCAAACCCACTTTTTTATGGATTTTAAGTTTTAAATTGAGTTTAATTAATCGAAAGGGGCATTAAAAGGATTTGGATCCATTTTATATGAAAATTTCAGAAAAGGCTCTAGTCGATTAAAACCCCCTCCCCCCCTTCCCTTCCCTTATGAGCTAGTCTTAAAAATGTATTTTTTACTCTCTTATTTCATTCTCTGTCTGTTCGCGGTCGTTTGGGCTGAAACTTTCAGGGTAGCTTCACTTTTTATTACAAAATTTTAGGAAATTTTTCTAAGATACCTTCATTGGCAAACGTAAAATATTTTTCTTTTCTTTTTTTTCAGAAAAAATGTTTCTTTTAGTACGTAGAATGCATGTAAATTGTTTCAGATTTTTATTTTTAAGCTCATAGGTTTAAAGTTGTTCGGAGCTAAATATGACCATATTTCCATATATATATGGATGATTCTCAGGGAAATCTAGAGCAAAAAAAAAGTTCTCAGCAAAAATGTTCCTTTTGGCATGTAAAATAGTCGTGAATTTTCTTAGATTTTTGAAAGCCCTTATATTTAAAGTTGTTTGAAGCCAAATATGATTTTATGGCTAAAATGGGCATTTTAATAACTCTTTTAATAATATTTAATGTTATTTGATGTTTATTGAGAGAGATGGCGGCAAAGGCGAAAGAACCTCCCGATAAGCCTAATATTAAAGTGGATAAATGCCATCCTAAAAGTGAGGTAAAAACTGTGATATGCATCATATGTGAAAGTGTGTACCACAAAATTGATTTTGATAAATTAAACAATACTAAATATGTTGGAGAACACCTTGTAATCTGCCCAGAACATAACCTCAACTTCTGATATAAATATACACGTGTTAAGTGATACATCAAAACGCGTGATAGCAAACATAAAGTTAAAAAAATCAGAGGAAATAAGGGAAGAAATCCTTCAAGAAATAAATAACAAAACAATAGATAGACAAAATACTACTATCAGAGGTGATGAAGAAGAAATTGATATTCTAACAGCAGAAAATATATTACTGAAACAACTAGTAAGTGAACTGCAAGATAAGAATCAAATCCAAAGGGAATTAATTCAGCTCCAAAGAGCAAATCGAACAGAAAATGTAACAAATATGAAATCATATGCTGAAGTTACATGTAACATAAAACCTAAACCTAAACAAATTCCTAAAATAACAGTAAAAACAAAAGATTCTAACCAAACAAATGTGATGGAAACCGTAACGCAATGCTTAATAAAAGATATGACTATTCAAACAAAATTTATACGTAAGAAAAATGACAAAGAATTTGAAGTTAGTTGCATGAACGAAGAAAGTGTAAAAGCAGCAGAAAGATTATTATCTGGAAAATTAAAAAATTGTGATATTAAAATGGAACAACAAAACAACCCAAAAATAAAAATAGTAGGTATAGACAATGCTACTAAAATGGATAAAGAAAAAATCGAAATAGACATTAACACCAGAAATTTCCAAGCATTTAACAGCGAAGGTAAGGTGGTACATATGTACACATACAAAAAGAACTATACCAGCACAGTACTAATGGAAGTACTCTCTGATATATATAAACATGTTAGAGAAAATAAAGACAGAGTGTTCGTAGGTCATCAATGCTGCAAGGCTTTTGATTTGATAAATGTGTTTCCTTGCTACAACTGCGGCAGATTTGGACACAATGGGTCCAAATGTAGAAATAATACAGTATGTATAAAGTGCGCAGACAACCATAAAGTTAATAATTGCAAAAGTACCAATATTGAATGCGTCAACTGTAGCTATAACAACGAAAAATATAAAACTAACTTAACTACGGATCATCTACCAACGGACAGAATCAGATGTGTTTTATTAAAAAACAAAATAAAAAAATATATAAACTCAACTGACTACCCAATTGCACCTGTTTTACCAGCATGGGACGTATCTAGTGCGCTTAGGATAATAGAAAAACTACAGTCTGGTTCTCTACTTTACCCAAGCTCAGTAAACAAGCAGAACATCACACCATCCCTGGCACAACAGAGATCTACTCAACAACACCTAGATTCTCCCAGCACATCAACAAAAGAACAAGACAATGGATCAGAACATTAAACTAATAGAAGATATACAAAATAATGTAATTAAACAAGAAATATCTTATAATGATATTGAGACTCTTAACAAAGAAAGAAATGATAAAGATAGCTTAATTCTACATTTAAATATACGTAGTCTAAATGCAAACTTTGAAAAACTTCAAATCTTAATTAAGAGTCTCAAGATCAAACCTTACGTCATTGTATGTATTGAGGTATGGAAACTAAAACACCACCAGTATTATAAACTTAATAATTATACAATGTATTACAACTTCGGGCAAATCAACAAAAATGATGGTTTAGTGGTGTATATAAGAGAAAATGTTACACAATCAACTGAAACTATAGAAATAGGCAGACTTAAAATCTTAAACACTATAGTCTCTTTAAACAACAATAGTAACCTTGAAATAACATCAATATACAGATCGCATAGTATCAACAGTCCTGAATTTAATTTAAATCTTAAAAAATTTTTGCAACAAAAAAGAAATGTAGAACATCACATATCAATAGGTGACTTTAATATAAATATCCAAGAATATAATTCCATAAGTATGGATTTTCTGAATAATCTTCTAGAAAAAGGTTTTCTACCTGCCTTTATAAACACTACCAGGCCATACAATATAACTACTGAAAAAGGAATATGTATTGATAATATTTTTATAAAAACTAAAACAATAGTTACAAAATGTTTTAAACTAATAACGCATATTACAGATCATTATCCAATTTTCATAGAATTAAAAAATAGAAAACTAAATACAAATGATGTTGAAACAAATAAAAACATTTACTATTATAACAATAAAAAACTTCTCAATACTGCTAAGTTAATTGATTGGACTAAACATAAGCATACACTAGACCCAAATACAGCTATAAATTCAATAATTGATGATATTCAACTTTGTGTAGAAAAAGCTAAACACACAAAGACCAAATTACATAACTCTAAAAAAGTACCTAGAAAAGAATGGATTACAAAGGAGATAATGATTTTATGTGGAAAAAAAAGAATTATTATATAAGAAACTAAAGAAAAATCCGGAAAATGTAGAATTAAAGACTGAATACAAAAAAATAGTCAAAACTCTGGATAAGGAAATCAAAGCTGCAAAAATAAAACATGATAAAAAATTAATAGAAAAAAATAGTAACAATCCTAGGCAACTGTGGACGTGTATAAAATCAAAAATTGGTATGAAAGGCAAAAATACAGAAAACAATATTAAACAGATAAAAATTTAAAATGATTTGATAATAAATGATAAAATTGAAATAGCTAAAAAAATGAACTCGTATTATTGTAGTTTGGGAGAAAAACTGAGTAATAGAATTAAACGACCAAATCATAGAAAAATTGAATGACCAATAAACAACTCTAAAACAATTTTTATTAGACCTACAAATGAACAGGAAGTCCAAAAAATAATTGACAATCTAAAACTAAAAAATGGCGGAATTGACCAAATAAATTTAAAAACTCTGAAAATTATTTCTACACTTGTATCCGATACACTAGCGTATATATTCAACCTTTGCATTGAGAAGTCAATCCGGCCTGACGCACTAAAATCAGCAGAAGTAATCCCAATATATAAAGCAGGAAGTAAAAATGAAATGGGTAATTACAGGCCCATATCCCTAATATCAAGTCTCGCAAAAATATTTGAAAAAATAATTCAGAACAGATTACTTGATTTTATGTCAAAATGTAATATAATAAGCAAAAAACAATTCGGGTTTATGAAGAACATTGGTACTAAAGACGCCTTAAGCTATATCACTAAAACAATATATAAAAACCTTGACCAAAGTAAGCCTATTGCTGTTGCTTTCTTAGACCTGGCAAAAGCTTTTGACACAGTAAACCATAAATTTCTACTTGACAAGCTATATGTACTTGGGATAAGAGGGAAAGCTTTTAAACTTATTGCTAGCTACCTAAACAATAGGAAACAAAAAGTAAGGATTGGTCAATATGAAAGTGATTTTTAAATAGTAAACACTGGTGTCCCACAAGGAACAATATTAGGACCATTACTTTTTATAATATATGTAAACGATTCACTAACAAAAATGCCTGAAAATTCTTTTTTTCATATGCTGATGATACAGCTCTAATTATTACTGGTGATACCTGGACAGAGGTGGAAAATAAAATGAATAGATACCTTGAAGAAATATCTATTTGGCTAGCATTAAATAAATTAACATTAAACATACAAAAAACTGTTTATATAACTTTTGGTAACTATTACGATAGTGTACCGAAAAAAATGGAAATTAAAATAAACAATCACATTATTGAGAGAGTTAAAAGTACCAAATATTTGGGCATCATTTTTGATTTTAATTTAAAATGGAATGAACATATAGAATATCTAATAAAAAAAACCAGATATCTAATTTTTATTTTCAACAAAATATCCAAATTCATGGGAATCAAAACTCTCAGAAACGCACAGTGGGCAAAATTGACTTTTATTTTTTCAAAATCGTAAATCTTTCAATAGATACAAGATGATGCAATGAAAAATTTTTTGAGCTTAAAGTTAAATGTTCCTAGAATGTAAGAAAACTATAGAGAAAATGCAACAATAATGTTTTAACCTCCAAAAAATCGTGTAAAGTATCATTTTATTTGGAAACAATTAATTTTGGCTGTTACGCTATTAGAAATCACTCTGTTTAGTATGTGACTAACATTATTTCTCATAGATTTCGTTTCGCTGAATTCGAACCCACTAGTAGAATTGACCAAGAACATAACCTAAAATAAAGAAATCGAACCAATTGCTAAATATGCCCATTCTCATGTTTCACATGAGAATAACTGATTTAACACTGTATTTTCATAAGCCCACATACTACAGTAAATACAAGAAAATGTCTTAACCTCAAGAATATCGCGTTACACTGCAATTTTTTGGAAAGAAATCAAGCCTGTTAAATTATAAGAAAACTCTTTATTCATAACGTATTTAACATTCCTTATGTAGATTTCAGTCTGCTGAATTTAGAACATAACCTAAAATATGAAAACAAGCTAAATGCTTACTATCCTTTATTTCATTAAAATTAATTGTTTTATATTAGGGTTTCAACAGCTCACGAACTATAGAGAGTAACAAATAATGTACTAACCTTAGAATATAGTGTAAAAATGTCATTCTTTAGTAAAAACTGTATGTAGTTTATTGCAGTATAAGAAAAGAGTTCTCATTATGTGTTTCACATAACTTCTTAAAGACTACATAGTACTGCATTAAAATTCCTCACTTAAATTGACCCAGAACATAACCTAAAACATAACCGTGCCAATTGTTCAATATGCCCATCTCTCTTATGTCACGCAATTATAAATTAGGTGCATATACACTAGCATATTAAGTACAAAAAAACGTACAAAGAATAATATATGAATATCTTCATCTTCTGTATTATACTAAAGCAATTTTTCTGGTCATAAAATTCGTATTTCATTCTAGCTTTTATCACATACTGGCAAAACTTCTGACCTAATATCCTCATGACTCTTATACATAGGCAGGCCAAACTTTTATACAGAGACAGGTCAAGCTTAAACCTCTTAACCTCTTAACCTCTAAGCCCTTATACGCAGACAGACCAAACTTCAGACTTAATCACCAAAAAAGTCTTATACACCGACAGGCCAAATTTTCATACAGAGACAGATTAAGCTCATACCCAAATACCTTATACACTCCGTACTCTTATTTGCAGATGGACCTAACTATAAACTATTAACTATAAATTTATTACCCAAAATCTATAATAGTTTCTATCTATATTATTATATAGCCATAACCTAAAATCTCATATTGATAAGCCTTGAATCTATTATTTTATAATAGTTGTAATAAACTAATTGTAATGATCTCAAGCTCAGTAATTCGAGGGTCTGACTAGATTTCAGCCTATTAAAAAAAATCGTACAGGGCTAAAATTTTTGTTTATACTATATATTTCCATGACAAATCAGATAGGGTATCAAAAATTTCGAAAAAATACATTTTTTAATAAAATTAATGACAATTACTTTTTCAATGAAAGAAAATGACAACTTCCTTTTTAATAAAATTAAAATATACACTGCTATAATTTTTTGTATTTTGGGCTAAAATTTTTTCTGTGACATCTTCACATGATTACCAACACACTCACATATGGATTTTTAAAGTTTGAAGTTTCAGAATTTTTGGAAAATTATTTTTCGCAATTCTGGGTGCGCTATCTGATTTGTCATGGAAAGATGTATAGAACAGAATATAATATATAGAAATATATACATAAATATAAATATAATAGATAGAGAAAGATAAAAGATAAAGATAAAATGTATAATATAATTAATATTATATATATATATATATATATATATATATATATATATATATATATATATATATATATATATATATACATATATATATATATTTCAGCGTAATGACAGTAAAACGCTGACATGTCATTATTTTCCGAAAAAATCGATAGTAAGCTAAAGAAT
Source organism: Gastracanthus pulcherrimus (assembly GCA_949152435.1). NCBI lineage: Eukaryota > Metazoa > Arthropoda > Insecta > Hymenoptera > Pteromalidae > Gastracanthus > Gastracanthus pulcherrimus. Next base: position 110,914,040 of record OX424574.1, read on the forward strand.
TAACTACTACAATATTGAATATGTTGGACTGAAATTTTTCGGTGATATCTTTACATGATTACCTACAAAGTCACGTATGGATCTTGTGATTGGTTAGGAATTTCTAGAAAAAAAATCAATAATTCTGAAACATTTTTCTTTTTAGAATTACGCACCAACCGAATTAGCGTGAAAACTTATGCTACGTATAAAACAAATAGCCGGTCCTTCTCCTTAAGGGGGTTTCAAAGTCATTTAAAAATTCAAATTTCGCGCCAGACAAAACAACAACAATTTGACTTATAACAAATAATAAAAACAAAATTACGATAAATCCCGACATAGTTGCCCTTCGTTATTTAATTATTATTTATCATTTTATAAAGTTTCAAGCATATACTGGGATGCTTTATTTTAAAAAATATACTTTATTTCTATGCTTTATAATGCTTTATTTTTAAAAAATAGTAAAAAAACATGTCGCTCAAAGTATTGTCCATCGCTGCCACTACTTTTTCCCATATTTCTGGTAGCATTTGAATTCCACGTCGGTAAAAAGTCACATTTTTTGAGGCTATCCAAGAGTCGACCCATTTTTTTGCATCTTCATAAGAATGAAAGTGCTGGCCAGCCAGGCCGTGTGCCATCGATCGGAACAAGTGATAATCAGAACGGGTAATATCTGGTGAATACCTGGTGTATGACCGGGTTTACCCCACGATTTTCTACGCTTAGAGTTATCGTAGTGTATCCATTATTCATCGCCCGTCACGATGCGATGCAAGAAACCTTTCCTTTTCTACCGTTGAAGCAGCTGTTCACATGTGAAAAGATGCCGTTCGACGTTTCTCGGCTTCAACTCGTACGGTACCCAATGTCCTTGCTTCTGAATCATTCCTAATGCTTTCAAACGCTTCGAAACTGTTGTGCGATCAAATCCTAATGATTCTGCAAGATTAGCTAGCGTCTGACATGAGTCTTCACAAAGTAATGCCTCCAATTCTTCGTCTTCAAACTTTTTCGGTGCACCAGAGCATTCTTTATCTTCGATATCAAAATCATTATTTTTGAAGCGTCTAAACCAATTTCTGCATGTTGTTTCCGATAGAGCATGGTCACCGTAAGTATCAACAAGAATTCTGTGTGCTTCAGCTGCAGATTCTTTTTGAATATAGTAGTGCAGTAAAATCCCCCGCAAATACTCCTTTTTTGGTACGAAATTTGACAAGAAACACTTAACACTATGAAAATTAACACTATGAAAAAAAGGTATTTACACTTCGGCGAAATGACATATACTGAATTTCAAGCTTGCTTATAGTACTTCTATATAGATATATTACCACCTTCAACTCTATACACGCAGTACTAGTAACGTAATCTGTTTGGAAACAGTGATATAAAGATAACTTATTATAGATAAGGTTAATTGGATTTACACAAACTACAGTTTAGGTAAGTATTTAAACTTATATTAGTTAGCTTTGAATAAATACTATACAATAAAAAAGTTTAAAATAAATTCGTTGAATCTTTTGAAAACATTAAAAATAAAATTCACTTTTCATTATTTTATTGAGCTCTATTAATTTGATGAATTACATTTAACAAATTAGAGGAGAACGGGGTATTGCTGGTTACGTAAACAAAAGCGCTTCTATTTTCAATTTATAATAGTTTTTATCAGCTATATATCATTATTTACGAAAATTTTCATCCAAATTAGGAAATTCTTCAGTCATAAGGTGAAATAAAGAAAAGAAATAAAAAAAAATTCTGGAAGTACGAAAAATATGCTTAATATTATATTTAATGGTCAGGATTTTTTATATCAAACGTATACAGAAACTATTATTGCATATAATTAGTTATCAGCTTCTAATACTAAAAAATAATTATATATATTATAGATGTTTTAATGTACGGTTGGATGAATTGCGTAAAAACTTATATATCTTTTATAATATGGGTGACCAAAATTATCCGGTAACCGGCATTATTCTGCTCTTTCTAGTCTTCAAATTCATAATAAATAAACTATACGAATTTAAAATTAATTATTATATTTACTAGTCTAATAATAAAATTAACTTTTTACAAAACAAAATTCAGTATGAAAGATCGAAGTACTACTTGTAAACGTAAGAATAATCAAGTTAATAATCGTGATCGACCACGTAAGAAATAAAAATAAGCGTCAATACAGGGAGAAAAAGAGTTGAGAATGAATCATCATATTCGACGCTTTATAGACGAGCTCATGAAATCATAAATAATTATAAAATGTGTGAGATAGAACTAGCTGCCTAATTAATAAAGAAAAAATTTCCTTGCAATGATATTCTCGAAAATGATCATTCCGACAAACAGTTATTAGTGCATTCCAATGAATCAGTTCTGGCATTTTATTTAGACCATAATTATAATAAGAAGAGTTATAATGCTTTAGTGAGTGATTCTCAATCAAGAAATTGATTTATCCATCTTATTTTCAAATTAATAAAGCAAAGGATGAATGCAGAACGTCTAAATATGTTGTTACAACTGAGACAGATGTTGCAGTAGCACTGCAATTAATGCTAAATAAGACTGCCGAGCGTTTATGTGAATCAGTTGCATTGAATTGGAAAGAAAAGGATTTATTGAATTTGGAATTAATGGTGACTACAGGATTTGACAGCTCTTCCGGCCATACAAATCCTCATCAAAAGTATAAGAGAAGTGAAAATCACAACGCAAACGCACAGCAATCTTTTTTCGTAACCAGTATGGTTGTTATACGCCTACAAGGGCAAAGATCAGATCAAAGCCTGTGGATAAATCCGATGCCACAAAGCGTTCGATTTTGTCGCCCGTTAAGGACTGCCTTAGAAAAAGAGGACGAAGCTGCAACTCAACGTAAGTTTGAGCGACTGAATAAAGATATCCGGGACCTGAAGACACACATGTTCACCATGTCCAATTTAAGAAAGGTCGAAGTTAAATTCAATGTAAATAAATAGTATAGTTGGCAATAATGCAACTTCCAGATGTCTGATGTGTTTGCGAACCTCACATCAATTTGCGAATTTAAACGATGATTTTGAACCGAATCAATCTTGGTTAAAATATGGATTAGGTTTGTTACATTGCATAATCAAATGCTTTGAACGTTTACTTAATTTTCATACAGAAAGGACGCCAAGGCATGGGACATACGTGAACATCTAAAAGGTATAACAATAATTAGAATGTTACTGAATAAGCGCCTTTGGCTTCTTATAATTCTATAAACATGATTTCAATTTATGCGACTGGTCAAGCATATTTTGTAAAAGCTATCAACTTAGAAATACACGAAGATGCGAAATGTGAGTCAGCTACTGCTTACATTTCGATACTTTCTCTTATAATTCAATTACTGCTGGAACTATATATTATCTGCAACTGTGCCAATACTTTACCTATGCAATAATGAAATAATATTAAAATTTTGATTAATAATTAGGCTTTGTTTGATAAATACTGGCTGCAGAAAACGCAAAGGATGCCAAACAAGTTGAAAAATAGAACTGTTTATTTTCTGACTAATTTCACAATTGCAAAAGTAGTAGAAAACGAACTGGATTTGTTTTTAAAATAGCACATGTAAATATATGATCATCATATATGATCATATATTTTATAATTGCTTCATAAATGTATGGGTTTGAAGTTTCGAAGCAAGTTACGCGATATTTTGATTTTTTTAAATTGATAATTACTCAGTTTTATGTAGATCCAATATGTCAAAATAACTCATAATAATGTAAGAAACCTAAACAAATATTTCCAACCCCCCAAAACATCCCTTACAGAGGATTAAAATATAACGAAAATAAACTATAAAAAACGATTTTATATTTGTCAAAGACTCTACTGGTGCCAAGTGTGTTAAATAATTTCTATCGTTTTATGAAAATTACCCCTAGTACGGACAGTGGGTGGAATGGGCATAAATACACAAAGTGATTTTTCGTCGTTGAAGAACAAAACTTCTTTTGGAGATTTGGCTTGCAATCGACTGTACAGCTGTCAAGGGTGCTATGTAATTTTTTTCGTTTTCCGGAAACTACTCCTAGTTCGGAAACAGGGGGGGGTGGAATGGGCAAAATACACAAAGTGATTTTTGGTCGTTCAAGAACAACTTATTTCGGCGATTTGCTTTGCAATCGACTCTACAGGTGCCAAGGGTGTTATGTAATTTTTTTCCTGTGTCCTTGTAGAGTCCCGTGTAGATTACAGCTTTTCGCTGCCGGCCTAACTCGATCGTGGAGCGGCGGGTCTTTGAGGTAAATAAGTCAACGCGACTTTTAATACGAGGGTAGTTCAATAAGTCTTTAGAATGACCAACAGATGGCGCGCGAATTGCTCCAAATCATCTGTTTTCAGTCAGCACCACTCCCGACTAGATATATGGTGCAGTCACAGTCCACATCTTCTGAGTTTACGTGTTTTTATAACCAATTGAAAAAAAAAATTGCTTGTTAAGAAAAATGGAAAAAAACGAGTTCAGAGCGGTAATTAAACATTTTCATTTAAAGGGTTTAACTCCATATGAGATAAAAAATGAATTGGACTCAGTTCATGGCACATCTGCCCCTGCCTTAGCAACGGTTTATAACTGGGTAAATGAATTTAAGCGTGGTCGTACATCAATAAGTGACGAACCACGTTCAGGAAGGCCCGTAGAAGCAACTACTCCCGAAATCATCAATAAAATCCACGATATGGTGTTGAAGGATAGAAGATTAAAAGTGCGTGAGTTAGCTGAGGCCACAAGGATATCTATAGGTGCAGTTGTTTCAATTCTACATGAAAAATTAGGCATGAAAAAGCTATCGGCAAGATGGGTGCCGCGTTTGCTCTCAGCTGAGAATAAACGCAATAGAGTGGTCGCCTCTGAGGCTCTTTTGGCGCGCATAAGTCGGAATCCTGAGGAATTTTTTCGTCGATTTGTGACTGTGGATTAAACATGGATACACCACTAGACTCCTGAGACAAAGGAACAATCCAAACAGTGGATTTCCACAAGCGAACCAGCTCCAAAGAAGGCAAAGACCGTAAAATCAGCTGGTAAGGTTATGGCTACAGTTTTTTGGGATGCACGTGGAATTATACTTATTGACTACTTGGAAAAGGGTAAAACAATTACTGGTGAGTATTATGCATCATTATTAGAGCAGCTGAAAGAAGAAATTAAAAAAAAACGACCACATTTGGCGAGAAAAAAAATTCTCTTTCATCACGACAACGCCCGAGTTCACACATGCTTCGTTTCAATGGCTAAAATTGAAGAACTAAAATTCGAATTGGTCGAACACCCACCGTATTCACCAGATTTAGCCCCCAGTGACTTTTTCTTATTTCCAAACTTGAAAAAATGGCTCGGTGGACAGAGATTTACGGACAACGAAGACGTCATTGCCTCTGTAAGTGCTTATTTTGAGGAACTTCCGAAAACGCACTTTTCTGAAGGATTAAAAAAACTTAAAAAGCGATTGACCAAGTGTATAGAGCTCCAAGGAGATTATGTTGAAAAATAAAAAAAAAATTTACCCAAAAAAAATTGTTTTTATACTTTATTCTAAAGACTTATTGAACTACCCTCGTATTAACAAATTGAATAAACTATATTGATCAAACGATAATGATACTAATGGATAACAATAATAAAGATTTGAATAGTAACAATAATAAATAACGATGGTAACAATATTATAAAATTTTATATACAAAAAAGTTGTATTTTTTGCTACTCAAGATACAGGTAAAACTCAATTCAAAAAGGCCTGCATTGTAACATTCGTACTCTCAATAAATAGGTAAATACTCGCCTGACTCATCTTGTATTTTTTATGTTATAGAAATGTCATATTTTTTTTCAAGTTTCGTCAAAAATAATTCTGGTAGACCGAACTTACAGTGGTGCCAACTTAGCGAATTCTAAAAACGCATTAATTTCAAACAGCTGTAATATTAGATAAACGCAACCTTTTTAAAATGTTGAACAAAAGAATTAAAGGTTATTTCAAGGCGAAGAAAATGAGATGTCGCAGGATTGATAAGACAGAAATTTGTAGAAATGGTAAAAGTTTGAACATAACCTAAAATTTAGAAAAATGCGCATGTGCATTGGTTACTAAAATAAGCTTTAAAGTATTTACGGACCGGACAAATGTTGGCCAAAATACGAAGAAATCCTTTTTGGAAACGTTGACAATAGTTAAGATTGAAGCTCTGTGGATTTTTTTGAAAATATCATGTTTTTAGTCAATTTTCAAAATTCAAATAATGCTAGGAGGTACCATAGTGAATAGAAAAGGCTGAAAATTGTTGTGGGGGCTTCTTTCATCATGTACTTTTATATAAAAAATTGGCGAAAATTTTCGAAACCTCCTGCACAGCTTTTTTTAAAAATCAGCTGGATTGACCCATATATATATATATATATATATATATATATATATATACAACTATACATTTAGTTTGGTGAAATAATAACAAAATATTAGTTTTAAAAAATTGTAAAAATGTTTCAAATTATTTCGAGTTTAACTATTTTTTAAAAGTACAGCACAGCAAAGCACAGCACAGCACGGGATTGCGCATATGTGGATTCTCGATTATGGTGAAGCAACAAAGTTGTATATAGGTGCGTCTAGTACTCTAGTTGTATCATCTGCTACTTTTTTTAAATATCTCTCTAAGGACGATTATTGTTTATTTTACAGCTATAAGATCAAAATTTTGTAATATTGTGATTATTTATTTTTATTATTATAAACTGTTTTAGTAGATTACTTAAGTCAAAGCTACTGTCGAAAAATGTCAAAATAAGGATATATAGGACTATAATAATGCCGGTAATCTTGTATGGGTGCGAAACCTGGGCGCTCACTAAAGCGGAAGAAAATCGTTTTAGGGTATTTGAAAATAAGGTTCTGCGGAAAATATACGGGCCAAAGAAAGATGAGGAAACTGGGGAGTGGAGGAAACTGAACAATGACGAGCTACATAATTTGTACGCGTCACCAAATATTAACAAAATAATAAAATCACGGAGACTAAGATGGGCAGGGCACGTGGCAAGAATGGGCGATGATCGTACAGCAGCGCGCATAATGAAAGGAAAACCGAAAGCAACGCGACCTCTTGGTAGACCTAGACGCAGATGGGAGGATAACGTAAAATCAGACGTAACTGAAAATGGGCGGGAAGGCGCGAAATGGATGGGGTTGGCACAAAATAGAGAAACGTGGAAGGCTTGCGTAGATGAGGCGATGAACTTTCAAGTTCGAAATGCCATTTAAAAAAAAAAAAAAAAAAAAAACTGTTTTAGTATCAGTGCATGTCGAACAAGTGTTTAAAATTACTGTGTATTTTTTACTCTAAAAATACTGAAGCATAATTTGTAAAGTGAGTTTTTGTGGTTATAGGTGATTTTAATATTGATTTACTAGAATCTGATAATATTAGTCAAGAATTCCTCTGTAACTTCTTACAAAATGGATATTTTCCTGGTTTCGTGGGAATTACAAGGCCACCTATAGGAAACTGTAAAGGATCTTGTATTGATAATATCTTCATTAAAACTAATAGCCTAAGTACAGTTACATATAAATTAAAACATTCTTTAACAGACCATTACCCTATTTTTATTGCTATAAACAAGATGAAGACTAAAAGTAAAGCACCCACTAAAATAATAGACTATAAAAAATTAAGAAACGTTGCCAAGACAATAAATTGGAATGGAACTATGTCAATACATGATCCTAATATTGCTACTGATACACTGTTAAGCGAAATAAAAAAATGCATTGAATTAGCAAAAATAAAATTGAGGAAAGATAATAAGAAACAAAGGAAGAACTGGATTACAGATGCTATAATAAAATCGTGTGATACTAAAGAATTTTTGTATAATTTATGGCAGATGGATCGTGAGAATGATCAACTTAAAGTACAGTACAAAAGATATGCCAAAATATTAGATAAGGTAATTAGAGATGCAAAAGTCAAATACGATAAAAGTCTGATCCAAAATAATACAAATAATCCCAAAAAACTGTGGGAAATTATAAATACAAAAATAGGGAAAAAAAATAAATCTAATGATACTATTAATTATATTAAAGTTGATAGTGAGAAAATAACAGATAAACGTTTAATAGCTAATAATATGAACAAGTATTTTTGTGAAATAGGTAAAAAATTGAGTGAGAAAATTGATAAATATTCGAATGCTGATTTAAAATTACCAGATATGAATGCAAGCTCCATCTTCTTAAAACCAACTAGTGCGCATGAGGTTGCAAGTATTATTAATAATTTGAAATTAAAAAATGGAGGAGTTGACAAAATAAATGCCAAAACTTTAAAAATACTTTGCAACAATATTGCTGAACCTTTAGCGCATTTAATTAATTCTTGTATTGAAAACGCTGTATGGCCTTATGCACCAAAAAAAGCGGAAATTGTTCCTATATACAAGTCTGGAGAGAAGCATAATATATCAAATTATAGACCTATTTCATTAATATCAAATGAAGCTAAAATTCTTGAAAGAATTTTATATAACAGAATTTATGATTTTATTAAAAAAAGTAATATAATATCTGAACACCAATTTGGTTTTATGAAAAAAATAGGTACAAAGAATGCTCTCAATTACATAACAAATACACTATACAATAACTTGGATCAAAGTAAACCGATACTTATAACGTTTCTAGACTTAGCAAAAGCTTTTGATACTGTAGATCATAAAATATTATTAGATAAACTTTATTGTTTAGGAATAAGAGGAAAGGCGTTGGATCTACTTTCAAGTTATCTTAATGATAGATATCAAGTAGTTAAAATAAATGTTAATGAAAGTGATAGCATGTTAATAAATACGGGTGTTCCACAAGGCACAATATTAAGACCTCTACTTTTTATACTATACATTAATGATATCCTGAAAGTGATCCCGCTAGAGACAATATTGTCATATGCTGATGACACTGCAATAATAGCAAATGGTAATACTTGGAGTGAAGCGCAAACAACTATGAATAAGTATTTAATAAAAATTGATAAGTGGTTAGCAGTAAACAAATTATCTTTAAATGTTGAGAAGACTGTTGTTATGACCTATGGTAACTACACTGATAGTGTTCCAACTCAAATAGATATTAAGATTAAGGATAGAAATATAACTAGAGTAGAAAAGTGCAAATATTTGGGAATAGTATTTGACTACAATCTGAAGTGGGATAAACACGTTCAATATATAATACAAAAAACGAAATATCTAGTCTATATTTTCTATAAAATTGCCAAATCAATGCCAACAGAAATATTAAGAATGATATATTATGCATTTTTTCATAGTATAATAAGTTATGGGATATTAGCTTGGGGTGGAGCTTATAGAAATAATAGAGATTTATTGCAAAAATTACAGAATAAAATTTTGAAAGCTATTAATAAGAACAATTTTGTTGAAGATAATCCTATGAACTTGGAACAACTATTTACTTTTGAGGCGTTAAAATATCATTATACAGACCTAAAAAGCCAATATCTTGCATCAACTAGTATAACTAGGTGAAAAAACTTAACTATACCTAAAAATAGCAAAAGGGTTAACGACAAAAATAGTTTTAAAAAAGCAATTACAACTTTTAACAATTTACAAAATGAGTTTAAAACTTTAAATATAACTAAAAATTCTCATAAAAAGTTGCTAAAAGATTGGATAAGATCTAATTAAGAAGCGCTGTGATACAAAATTACTGTTTTGTATATAATTTATCGCTTTATATAAAAATACGAAAATTGTTAAGAAACTAAAATTTTATATGCTTAGTTTTTAAGTCACTTTTTTAAGTCACTTACGAGAAAAAAATCATTTTGTAGTTAATATTTAGTATTAAGTTAGTATTAAGTATATATATATATATATTTTATTTAATATTTTGTATAATTTTTTTTTTGTTTTATGTCTTAATACCAGACCTGCGTATAGGTAACTAAGTTTACCTCTGCAGGGTTTTGCAGTTTGTATATAAACTGTATCTCTTTCTGGTTTTCAATAAATAAATGGAAGATTTTCGTACAAGTATTAAAAACTTCCATTAAATTAATGACATGAGAAGCGAAATAATCATCCTTAATATGTATTAAGTATTAAGTTAATTAAGTGGAGGGGGTGGTGGAGGGGCTGTGGAGGAGGCGATGGAGAGGGTGGCGGGACATGGATGGGGGTAGAGGGTCAAATGCATTATAAATGCTCCACTAAATAACCTGAAAATAGTTCAAAGTTTACGTTATTTTATAATGAATTTGTCCCTCCACACTCTGCCGCGCCCCTTCGCCCCTCCAGCCACCGTCACGTGAGAAGAACGAGCCCTGGCTAACTAAAGATTACCGCGCCGTTCTGGAGATATAAACATTAAAAAAAATTTGAAAAAAATCATAACTTCAAATAATTTAGAATATAAAGGTTGTTATAATCTGGGCTTCTAACAGTCTCAAGAATTAGTAAAAGGCTACCTTTCTGAAAATTTTCAGAATGATTAATGACGTTTTACTCAAGTAATCCTTCGCCAAAGAAAAACGTTTTTTTTTACAAAATGATTTTTTTCTCGTAAAAGAAAAGGATAAAGGGGCAGGCTTGGGTTAAACCCCAAAAAATACTTTATTTTCACGAGTCTACAAAACTTTTTATAGATTAGAAATCTAATCGATTTTTTAAAATAAATATTTCAATATTTTTAAAAAAATTGATTGGATAAACAAAAAAGAATAATAAAAAAAATTTTACGAAAAAGAGCTCCGCTCTTTTTGTAATACATAAAAGGTCATAAAGTCAAATAACCGTCGAAAAAAATTTTCTTTGGTGTCACTTCGAATCGTGTGAGGATCAAAGTTCCTTTAATAAATATGGTATTGAAAATAATGATTTATTGTGACGTGTAAGATCAAGATTTTGAGATTTTACAACGGTAAAATTGTTAAAATTGACATTGTTAAAATTAGAATTGTTATTATTAATGTTGTTAATAAGGTGCAATCTTTTATTAAAGTATTTATTAATAAACTTAAGAGGGAAATTATTGTCTAAAAGATATGATTTTGCAATTCCCATTCGCCTTGCTGCTCCGATTCGCGCTGCCACCTCCTTATGTGTTATGTTGTTCTGTGGTCTGCGTGCGTTCGCTCTGCGAGCTGGGAGCCACACACCCCTCTCCAAAGTATAATTTTGGAGACTGCGAGAGATTCGGCGAGTTTTTATTCTGCATTTAGTTGTCTCTGAACTCGCGACCATGTAACAGCTTGCAATTTCGCGTGGCGGGTTCGTAATACCGGCCTCAAGGGCCAATTCTAGTATGTGTGTTTCTGCCAGCTTCAGTAAGTTTTGCTTAACGGTTTTGTCATAATTTTTACTTTTATAAATTTTTTATTATGAAGTATTTTAAAAGCAGGTAAATTTGGTCCTTTAGAGGTGCCATTGTAGTATACCGCTATGCCTCGTAGTTTATTGTCCATTGTCACGACGCTTTCCATGAGTTGTTTTATGTTTAAGTTTAAGGTAAATTTAATTCTATGTTATTGTTTTTTTTATGTTTCGTATTTCTTTTATACAGTTTGTGGCATAATTTGTAATTTAATTTAGTTACTCATAAGTTTATTTATTTTTTTTGTAGCCATTATGAGGGGAGTATTACGAAAAAACTTCCGAAACGTCGCAAACTTTTAATCTAATAAAAGATGGATTGTTCTGAGTGATCAATGGAGTCATTTAATTTATAAATAATTATAGCTTTCTAAAAAATTTGTTTTCTCTATAACTAACTCTTTCTTAGAGTTTGAGGATTTTTTGCACTCATAATGACATTTAAAACAAAATACTTAAATAGGATGCATTAAAAAGTATTCCTATCAAAATGTACACAATATTATATGATGTTAGCAGGGGACGGAAGTGACAGGGACCCTCTACGCTTGTCTCTGGCCATCGTCGATATTAGAACGTCTTAGTGAGATAGCAGCCCGCTTGTCTGCTCTCACTAAAGGGCTGGCTTATTGAGTCCTCAGCGACTCTTCCTGCGGTGTGAACTTGGGCTCTGTACTTAGCGACGTGCCATTAATCGCTTACTCGCGCAGGACCCACGTACTGTGAGCTTACAGCTCCTCAGTGCTGTTGCATAAGCCAACCCGTGGCTGCAAGTTAGAGCTGATTTTCAATGCTCGCTGCGTCCTGTCTCGGCTTCCAGCTACTCAAGCCCCGCAGTACACGTCCCGTTGCCGTCCGTGGTTCTATTCGACCACGGACATACAACATTCTAGACATACGGCTTTGTGGATAGAACTGATCGACGGTATGTTCATTAGCAATATGTCGGACGTATTTTTGAAAAATAACATTTGGATAAGGCCTCAGTATCTCCGATGGCCATATGTCTTTTCTTTCGCTTTTCTTGAGTCTTTTCTGCCATTCGTTACAAAGTCGTAATACATCTGGAAATGAGATACCGTGGTCCAAGGTCAGTGAAATCAGTACGGATGGAACAAAAGCTGGATTTCTCAATTAGAAAGTTTGTTACGGTGTAGTAGGAGAAGCAATAAATCTTCATCGCATTGGTCATCCACTTAATCTTTCTACATACAGTCCATTAAGAGCATATACAGACAATCTTGTCATACGAGAAAATACAAAGAAAGACCTACTCTCGTTTTGTGATTCGAAAAGACCTTTAATACCCTTAAATTATCATCAGTTAATTATATAATATTTCATATATATAATTCATTTAATGAGGTGTGATACTTACAGAGCTTTAAATACGATTTTTAGCTGAATAACAAGAAATACACAGTTAATAATTTTGTAAATAACACTTCTCACAAGTATATATACTATTTCAATACATTTCACATTTAAAAAGTTCCCATCGATATAATATCTCTTAGATAATTGACCAGCACCTTTATTTCCCTAAACACCGGCTCTGGGTCACTCAAAATTACAATATCAAGTTTTACAGGTGTTGAACTTCTTATAATATGTAACTTTATAGAATGATGCTATACAGACTTTCTATTTTTCACTTGCACCATTATCTAAAGCAATTGACCATTTATGAAAAAAAAAATGAAAATTCACATTTTATTCCATTAATCTTATAATATATACATGTTCATTATATTTTAGGGTATTCTAAGTATCATAATCCTATAACAGCATCAATTACAAATAATTGAAGCCCTGAAAGATTTTATTTCGTGCTCTTGGCTCATCAAGAGGCTGCGCGCAGGATCTGAAAATACAAAGTTGAGTAAGAACGGGTAAAACATAGTTTATTAATATACGAATACATTTAAATAGCATACCTTATTCATATCTATAACATTTTTATTTACTCCAATAACTACTTTTATTTTGACATAAAATATGTCATTCTACACTCATATAACGTGAAAAAATTGATATCACGTAAGTATAAATGTAAAAAAAAGAAGCTATGTCAAACAAAGTGTTAAATATTCATATGTAAAATAATTTAAGACTAACCTTTCAGAGCTTTGTAATTTCCTTAGTAAAAAGTCTTTCGATGTCAAATTTCTCTAGGAAACAGATATTATTTACTCCTAGGATTTACCTTATTTATGATGATTTTTCTGAAAACAAAAGTAGACCGAAGAACTCAAATCTTTTAAATGCTTATATTAGTAATTACATTTTGATACTTAGCTCATTCAATGAATTTGTTATGATGATACACCGTTTCCCATCCACTCATTATACTGTCAAAACAAAACATTTAACAGTTGATAGAAGTAAGGTTGGACGTGTGTGCATCGGTAAACAGATAACGTCCTACATGATAAACTATAGTCTATATTGTAAGAGTTGATATGAAACTCTCGCGAATTTTGAAATCGCAGTACTAATAAAATGATAATTTAAGGTCTTTAACTTTTTTATTTGACTTTATTAGTGTCTAAAGTTTCATTTCTAAGTAGTAAACACCCTATAAATCAAGAATACATTATAAAAAAAAATGATTTTTTTATAATTTATAGGGATCATACCCCCTTAAGGTTACCGAAAAGTTTCAAAAAAGTGATACTACGAAGCTCAAGATAGAAAAGGTAGAAATATCAGTAGAAAATAAAGAAAAAAAAAAGTAGCAGAGAAAACAGAAAAAAAAGTAAAAGCAAATAAAACGTTTCAAAAAAGTGGTAAAAAATCAGTAAGGAAGACAAAAAAAATGCTGTACAAAAATAAATTGTTAGATGCGAATTTAATATTTTCTACTTAAGCTGTATTTGACAATAAATTAGAAATCGTTTCGTGTGATACACTGAATGTAATATTAAGTACTAAGAGTAGATACAGTGAAGATAAATGATTTATAAATGAATACTCTTTATTGTGAGTTTTCATTAACTATTAACATATAAATACAATCATTATAATATGACTGGAATTGTTAAATTTCATTTTCTTTGAATATGCATCTAAAATAATGATTTGAACCATTATGTTGCGATAATCCACATCCTAATTATTTCAATCCTAACCTCAATTTTTCGCAAAACAATGATAAACCATTATTTTTTATTTTTTTCTGGTTAAGTTTGATACTGATATGATTAAAACTCTAATTGTAGTAGCAAAATAAAGTTTATTTTCATCTGTACTTTAAAAAGAAAAAAAATCGAGTTACTCAGTTTTTAAAACGACCCCTGCCATATACGTCTTTTTTAAAATGTTTACAAAGTTACTCGTTTTATATTCGGAACGGGTGAGATATGACTTTTCTAATCGTAGCTCACGAAATACGTGACCCCATTCATGATTATACCTATTAATTCTGATGTAATATTATTACACAATAAAGCACAACCTTTAGTATCAAGTACGCCTGAACAACCCATTCAATTAATTCAATCAACCATAATAATCAAACTGCACCAATAGATGCATCTCTCGCCCAAAGAATATTGCCCAGACAATAATTCAAATTAGCATAATTAATTAATTAGTTAGTTAAGGGGTCAGTCTACAATTTCGACGATTTTTTTCAATATTTTTTTTTTCTTTGAAGAATTTATTTTATCATTTAAAACTTTTTATATGTTAAAAAAAAGATCGTAAAAAGCTACAATTTTTTTGTGGAAAATCTTGCTGCTATAGCTTTCTAAAGTTGCTCCTACTCCAAACTGTTTGACACGATAACTCAACTTTGGAGCATTAGAAACAAAAAATTCAAAAAGTTTATTGAAAAGTAAAGTTGTCGCTATAGTCCGAACTACAATTATCCATGTCCGATTAAAAAAAAAATGGCGGACTTTTGAAATTTTCTATCATTTTTTTAATGTAAATTGTTTAAAAAAATTAAGTAAATATTAACCAACAATTATAATTCTACTTCGAACTATAGCTATACATGTGCAGCATATTCCCTAAAAATCTGCTTGATTGGTTCAATAGTTTTTTTTAGGATGTCAAGAAGGTCGAAAAACGTTGTTTTGAGAAAAACGCGATTTACTTTTTTTCCCGATAATATGATGTTTTTTACGTATTATTTATTTGCGGACTGCTTGGAATATACGTAACATTTTCACACTGACACTGCACAGTTAGTAGAAACTGTGACCCCTTTTCTGTACATTTAGATAACCTTATGTCCTTTTTACAAGATTTACAAATTACAATTCCTTGTAAAGTTAGAAATAAAGCAAAGTTTATAATAATGTAGCGCACACTTCGGTCTACTTTTACTTCAAAATCTGAGTCTGTTTTGGAAATTTTTTTAGCCGACGGACTTATATGGCTTGTGTCGTCTTCGTATGTATGTCGATTGCCGTGAAATGATCTTTTTTTTACGATCTGCTCTTGTATTCCGTAAATTTGTACTCTTTCTATCCATCTTCACAACAGAATAACAGTTTCTAGAGAGATATACTAACTGTATACAATCTTTCTCAGTGGAATCTTACACTATAATATTTCGAAATATTAACAGCATTGTGCAGCTACCCAAAATTTATAAAGAGGGGACGAAGAAACAGGTATACAGAGCAGATGTACGCTTGACGCGCCAAGTGTACGCCGAGCGCGCCCGAGATTCTTCCATTGTTTTGCATTTTTCGACTTGTTCTCGAATTTTCTCATCGAAATTTTAGTTTCTATAGCATTTTGACATATATTTACTATAAGAATCTGTAGTTTTTAAAAAATCGATTTTTCGAATAAAAAATGGTAGACTGACTCCTTAAACTAATCACTAACATTAACTTATCCCCTATCATAATATACATCTTACATCCTAACATTGTATTTTGTAGAAGAGAGTCAATAATTATGGCGGACACCGAATATGAGACTACTGGATCGAATGAAGTAGTAGTAGATTTTGATCTAGAGACTACGCTTTCAAGTATAATTTCGATTTTTTAATAAATTTATACTCCTATTAAAATTGAGTTAAAACAAGATCTTGAATAAAATAATAAGTATATTGTTCTGACATTTGAGACTCAACAGATTGCACAGTAAGCTCAAAACCTTATACAGTTAGAAAATGAACCAGATGTAGTTGAAATCGAAACCCTAACTCCGACGATCAAATCCGAAATATACCATGGATCGGAATTGTAGG